>OZ024829.1:40409282-41009282 GCA_964016985.1 Anodontia alba | reverse complement strand
TTGCATGTTTTCTGGAAACAAAAACAGACACAAAACTGTCACCGAAATTGATCCGCTTTCATACTTCCATCTCTAAAATAATTTTACTTCATATGAAGCAAGACAATTAAACTATATGATGCCAATATGGGGAAAAGGGCCCTTGTCTGATCTGCAGACATAAACAAAAAATGTCCAGACTAGTCTGTGCATTAGGGCAGTCTAATTGGGGTCTTGTCTGTTCAACTTGAGAAAGCACCAGGATACAGTCAAATTAAGTCTGACAAATGGTGTGATCCCAATCAGACTGGATGCCCTCAATGTCTGTTATAGTAAACATTCTGAAATGCTGAACAATAAAATCTTAATTCATAAAAGTCATCTATATGATAAATGTCCTAAAATTTTGAAAACTTTATTCCATACTATTCTATCACTTTTTATGCAGCTGTTTCTTGAAATACTTAGTGGAATGGCAAACAGTGTAGATCCTGATCAGACTGCTCCTTCAGTAGCAGTCTGATCTGGATCTCCACTGTCTGCATGTGTCATTATGTCAGCAACTTTGGTGTACAAAACTATAGGACATTTATTGTACTACAACATTTTTGTGAAGAAGTTTCCATGAAATTGCCTCATTCTGGATAACTAGATATTTCCTTTCATTTCATTGGTCAGGAGAGGCTATAAATTGCCTCACTCTGGGTAACTGATTATTTCCTTTCATTTCACTGGCCAGCCAGAGAGGCAATAAATTGCCTCAGTCTGGATACCTAGTTATTTCCTTTCATTTCATTGGCCAGGAGAGGCAATAAATTGCCTCACTCTGGCTGTTTATTTGTGCTGCCTCTATGTGACTCAGTTGCTTTGTAGCATTAAAAATCTAATCAGTCAGTCAACTGTTTATTTCCTTTTATTTCATTGGCCAGGAGAGGCAGTAATATTGGAGGTCAGAGTTGAACATTCTGAAATGCTGAACAATAAAATCTTAATTCATGAAAGTCATCTATATGATAAATGTCCTAAAATTTTTAAAACTTTATTCCATACTATTCTATCACTTTTTATGCAGCTGTTTCTTGAAATACTTAGTGGAATGGCAAACAGTGTAGATCCTGATCAGACTGCTCCTTCAGTAGCAGTCTGATCTGGATCTCCACTGTCTGCATGTGTCATTATGTCAGCAACTTTGGTGTACAAAACTATAGGACATTTATTGTACTACAACATTTTTGTGAAGAAGTTTCCATGAAATTGCCTCATTCTGGATAACTAGATATTTCCTTTCATTTCATTGGTCAGGAGAGGCTATAAATTGCCTCACTCTGGGTAACTGATTATTTCCTTTCATTTCACTGGCCAGCCAGAGAGGCAATAAATTGCCTCAGTCTGGATACCTAGTTATTTCCTTTCATTTCATTGGCCAGGAGAGGCAATAAATTGCCTCACTCTGGCTGTTTATTTGTGCTGCCTCTATGTGACTCAGTTGCTTTGTAGCATTAAAAATCTAATCAGTCAGTCAACTGTTTATTTCCTTTTATTTCATTGGCCAGGAGAGGCAGTAATATTGGAGGTCAGAGTTGCAAAAAAGGCACTTTGTATTTGGTGCTAAATCTGGGATAATTTTATTTATTGTTTATATGGAGAACCAGAGGAAATTATACCAGAATTATCAATAAACATTCCTCCTTAACTGTTGAACTCATCTGAAGGTCCTATTATAATTTTTATGTTCAAATTTTTAGAACATTTACCTTAATTCACCTGGACCCTTTTTTGAATGACAGGGCTTATATTAAATCCTGATACAGACTACATGTGATTTCCTAAGTCTACAATATTTACCCCAAATATACAAATATTCTTACTTATTCCTTACCATATTTATGGTAAAACTGAATGTCAATGCAATTACAGGAAATGCATCTAAAAATGGCTGACAGAATGGCAAACAGTGTAGACCCTGATCAACCTTTTAGAGCAGTCTGATCTGGGTCTATGCTGTTTGCTAAGAAACATATGCCAGAATAAATGTGTTTAGGATAAATACATACTAAGTCTAACTGTATGGTGACCCTTTATTGATGAGAATTAAAAATATAACATGTATATGGTAATTAGCAATGAACAGAATTCAATGACAAGCAATTACTGAGATTATGCAAATTCTCCAGTTATTATAATTTATTTCAAATCGAAATGGCCTAGAAGGTCTCTGAAGTCCTTTTCCTTTCTGGTTGGTGACACATGACTGACTGGTAACATATATGATTTGTTTTGATGTATGAATACATGTACATAGCAACAGATAAGAGGGGGTATCCACATAATATTTTTCTTATTTCTCCACGAAAACATATGTTGTGGGTACTAATTAGAAGCACCTTGCTGAGGCACTTCTAATGAGTACCCACAACATATGTTTTCATGGAGAAATAAGAAAGATATCAGCATTTTTAGAATGAAAAAAAGTGCCCTATCTGTTGCTATGTGAATATGAAAATAGAAGTATGTTAAATGAAAATATGCTATTTTGAAACAATATACAGCAATCTTGAAACAATATTCGGTACATGTCCTAAAATTTTGAACACTTAATTTCATATTATTTTGGCCTAAATTTTGCTTTTTGTGAAGTTAGTGGAATGGTAAACATATGCATTGTTTTGCATATGTCATTTTATCAGAAACTTTGGGGTATGAAATTTTAGGACATTTACCATACAGCCATTCGAAAACAATATACAGCAATTCTGAAACAATATTCAATTTGAAACAGCCAGATCTATTTTTGTCATATCTTTGCCATGATTGCCAAGAAAAGGAATACATGAAAGTGTCTCCTTTTCCTATATATATGACAGTGTCTGGAGTTTAGGGCTAAATTTTTTTTTTAATTCTTAAAACCCGTTTTGATTACTATTTTAAAATTTCATAAAACATCAAAACTAAAATACTAATCTGTTTATAATTACTTAAAATGTTACTGTCCTCATAAAACTAAATTGATCCCACAAAGACAACTTGTTAGAGGGCTTGAACTAAAACACCTATTCACCTATTTTTATTTGGCAAAAAATGCAACTCAAATTCCATCAAAGCAAACTTAGTCAAAATTCCCTGTGAACTCCATGTTTACCGTAAGTCTTTGGACAGACAGGCCACCCCAAGAAAAACAGTATGATAAATGTCCTAAAATTATGTATACCAAAGTCACTGACAAATTAGCATATGCAAACAGTGCAGATCTAGATCAGAGTGCTCCTAAAGGAGCAGTCTGATCGGGGTCTACACTGTTTGCTATTTCGCTAATTATTATAAGCAACAAGTGCATCATAAAAAGTAAAATTGAGGCTAAAAAATATGGAATAAAGTGTTTGAAATTTTAGGACATTTACCATAATAAAATGGAGTTGTTAAAAGATTAGGACAAGAAGGTAAGGAGGTAAACTGTCCCAATATTTAAGTTAAATACTGTAACCTGACTCAATTGGGCCTGGTACTTAAGCTTCTTAAAAATAGAGACGGATTAGCATTCACTTTCAGCCTACAGGTTATTTTGAACTACTCCCAACTTTGTCAATTACCCATATTTATGGTAAAGCATATTTTCAATTGCTAATTGCTTAAAAACTATAATAAAAGCAATCCCTGAGTCCCAGTCCCAAATACCCATTAAACTATATAGTCTATTTGAATAATAAAAAAAAAAGTTTAATCCCAAGCTAAAGATAATGAGAATACTCAAAAGATAAATTTTTTGCACCACAACATACTAACAAGATCAGAATTGTCTCAATGTGCCAATTCCAACAAGTACCAACTAAACATATTTTGGTGCGAACATTTTGTGGGAACTCTTCAGAATCATCTTAACGAGGCAATTCCAATGAGTACCCAGAAGATATGTTTTGGTGCAAACATTTTGCAGGTACTAACTTGAATTCTTTCGAACCACATCACGAAAACATGCTTATATAATTTTGACCCCATTAAACCCAACTTTCATATAGTAAAACTAGGGTTATAGGGGTATACATTATTTTTCTTATTTCTGCTGAAAAAACATAGATTGTGGTTACTCATTAGCATCACCTCATTGAGGCAGTTCTAATGAGTACCCACAATCTACGGTTTGAGCAGAAATATGAAAAAAATATCAGAATTTTTTATCTGAAAATTTTCATTTTTTGGTGGTAAAATTTTCGGTATATTTGAATAGGCATGTTTTTGTAATGACATTATGAAAACACACCTATTCAAATATATTGAAAATTTTACCACTAAAAACTTAAAGTTTTCAGATAAAATATTCTGATATTTTTCATATTACTGCTGAAAACATAAACTCTAACGAGTACCCACAATCTATGTTTTTGAGCAGAAATAAGGAAAATAATGTATACCCCTGTAAACCCCAATTTTACTATATAAAAGTGGGTTTAAGGGGGGTCAAAATTATATATGTATGTTTGCGTGATGAATTCCAATGAGTACCCATATGTTCTGGTGCAAGCATTTTGTGGGTACTCATCAGAATTGTCTCAATGGGGTTATTCCATTATGAGTACCAACAAGATATGTTTTGGTGTAAACATTAAGTGGGTATTCATCAGAACTGCCTCAATGCGTCTATACCAACGAGTACTCACAAGATATGTTTTGGTGAAAACTTTATCCCAAATTATCTCTCCATCATTACTTTACCTGGACCTACCCTAACAGCTCAACATTAACTTGACACTAGTAAAGATTGTGTAGTATTGTTTTAACCCTTAAAGCGCCAATCACAACAATTGTCATCTGCTTTGTCTTCTGTCGGTTACTTTAAAAGTCATTTTTGCAAACAGTGTGGACCCAGATCAGACTGCTCCTTTAGGAGCAGTCTGATCTGGGTTCACACTGTTTGCCTATATGCAAAATGAAAGTTTGAAAAGTTTGCAAGAAGATGCAGCAGACGACATAAGCAGACGACATTTTCAGATGCAGATTTTCTTGTCGCTTTAAGGGTTAATAATGTTTTTCCTGATGATAGGACTTGACAATTTGATTTCCATTGATGCAAAATGAAAGATCAAGTCCTGTTTAGAGGGAAAAATGAAATTTTTAAAACACATTCAGCTGATGTTGTCACACCTTAATCTTTGCCACTCTCTAGGCTAATTCAGTTGACGACAAACTGGTGACATTTTTCAGATTTTCCCAGAAAACAGAATTAGACATTTCATGCAAATGACAATTTGCATGAAATGTCAAAACCTGTTAATGGGAAAAATAAAAAAAATATTTCAATATGTCGTCTGCTGAAAATTTTGCCCAGAGTTCAAAGGGTTAACACTGTCCCTCCCTTAATCCCTTAATTTCTTGTTCTTTGTTCGAAGCACTAAAATGAGGCTCTCCATAATAAAAAAATATAGATGCTTTCAAATAAACAAGTTATCTAGACCAGTCTGTATATTTGACAATCTTAACCCTTAAAGCCCCAAGAAAACCTGCATCTGAAAATGTCGTCTGTTTATGTCGTCTGCTGAATATTCTTGCAAACTTTTCAAACCTACTTTTGCATACAGGCAAACAGTGTGGACCCAGATCAGACTGCTCCTAAAGGAGCAGTCTGATCTGGGTCCACACAGTTTGCAGAAATGACTTTTAAAGTAACTTGCAGAAGACAAAGCAGACGACAATAGTTGTGATTGGTGCTTTAAGGGTTAACAGGGTCACAGCTGTTCACTAGACACCATACTAACTCTAAATATTCAGACAGGCCTGAGCAGTTTCATCAGAGTCTACATCGTCAATATGACATTTAACCTTCACCAATCTCTGGGCTAATTCAGCAGACAACAAATTGGTGATATTTTTCTTATTTTGCCTAGAAACAGGATTTGACATTTCAAGCAAAATGTCTCCAATGGAGACAATTTGCATGAAATGTCAAAACCTGTTTTCTGGGAAAAAAACAAAAAAAACATATCAATAATTCAATACATCATCTGCTGAAAATTGATATTTTTCTTGTTTTTCCTAGAAAAAGGTTTGACATTTTGTACAAATTGTCTTGGGAGACAATTTGGATGAAATGTCAAAACCTGTTTTCTGGGTAAAATCAGAAAAAGTATTTCAATACGTCATCTGCTGAAAATTTTGCCCAGAGTGCAAAGTGTTAAATTTTAGCATAACCATATTTGAGTTATGGTGTTCAAATATTTAGGGTAAATATAGTAATAAATCTTTAGCACTCTCTGGGCAAAATCAGAAAATAAAAAAAATGGATTTGTCTTATCTTATTATTAATACTTTTTTGAGAAAAATCCTGTATTTTTATTACCCTAAGTATTGGGACACCATCTCTTCTTACCATATGAAATAGTCCATTCTACTACCTCTTGATGTGACTAAAATATTGCTGTATATGTATGGCAAACAGTGTAGACCCTGATCAGATGCCACATTCTGCAGTGTCTGATCTGGGTCTACACTGTTTGCAAAGGACTATCTGTCCCAATACTTAGGGTTATTAGTGTTAGGCTTGGCATTTCATGCAAGCTATCACCTTAGAGGACAATCAGCATGAAATTTCAAACCCTTTTTTTCTGGTAAATAATTATATCAAAATTATGCTGGAATTTTTACCCAGCAGGCTAAGGGTGACACATTCTAGGTAAACAGCACAGACCCTACTCTATGTAATGTGTAACTTGGTCTCTGTCCTTACTGTACAGCTATGGCAAACAAGTGTAAAAACTCCCCAGACTTCTGACCCCACTCCCACTTTCCTCCTGCTTTCCCAAATGTCTCATCTTTACCACTAGGCTCCTTATATCAAGATTACCTCTGTAAAACTGTAGCAGAGGACATTCTGATGGTTTTTTGGGGTGTATTTTTTTTGTTTGTTTTTTTTTTTTTTTTTTTTTTTTTTTTGCTGTTTTTTTTTTTTTTTTTTTTTTCAGAGAAAATAGGACTTGGTATTCCATGTGAAATGTAATGCCTTATTTTCTCTGAAAAATAAAAGGTCAAAATGCCATCTGCTGTTGTTATGATCAGCACTATGGTTAAAAGCACCAGTCATAAGAGCAGCGGATGACACTCTAAACTATCTAAAATATAAACATATACATATATTCTGATACAAAAATTATTGACATTTCATGTGAATTGCCTGCTTAGTAGACAATTCACATGAAATGTCACTTATTATTGACATCTGCTACAATTTGAACGGCCAGATGGCTTGTTAAAGAGGAGTATTTGGTGATAATTCTGGGATAATTTTTCTTACTTCTCCGTAAAAAAATATTGTGGGTCCTCATTAGAAGTGCCTCTGGGAGGCACTTCTAATGAGTACCCAATTCACCAAGCTTCTTATGATTACCACAACATATGTTTTTATGGAGAACTAGAGAAAATCATCAAATACTCCTCCTTAACAAGTTCTCTGATGGCACTTCAAAGGGTTATCAAATACACGCATATAATTTGCCTTATTTGTCCGATAACATGTTTTGGAATCTCAATGGATGCTATACGTTTCCTGGATAAATCGGAAAATACAAAAATAATGTCTCCAAGAGTGCAATGAAAGGAGCCCTGAATCTGTTTCCACTTCACATGATTAAAATGAAACTTCCTCCTGATCATGCTCGTTGTGAACCACTCGTCCTGCCTCGTCACCCTGAAATGAAAGCGAAATTTGCAAAACTGAAGCAGACGACATACTAAATGTTTTATAATTTTTCAGACAAATAAGGATTGACATTCCATGTGAAATGTCTGCAGACAAGTCACATAAAATGCCTTATTTTCTCTCAATATTTCTTAACTCTTTCCCCGCTAGCGGCGACTTTTGTCGTCTGCTGATAACCTTTGCAAACAGTTTGGACCCAGATCAGGCCCAACAATACATCGGGCCTGATCTGGATCCAATCAGTTTGACACTCTGATGGTATTCCTGAAGGTTTTTTTTTGAAAAAGTTGATTTAAAAAAAAAAAATGCACAAACGACAAAAAAGAATGCAAAATTACCCAGCATGCAACAAGTTAATAACAATGTCAATTGCTGTAGTTATAACTTGCATTATAAGGATTTCAAGAAATATATATAGTGAAACCTGTGTAAGAGAGCCACCTTTGAGACTGACTTTAAATAGTGGTTGATGTGGAAAAAGTTGTTTGTCTTATAAAGGTACATGTCATGTAATTTTAAAATTACATGACATGTACCTTTATAAGACAACCACATTTCCACATCAGCCACTAAAGTCGATCTCAAAGGTGGCTTTCTTACACAGGTTTCACTGTATACTCACATCATGATGATGATTGTGATTTGGTGATTTACATCCCTTTCAACATTTTTTAAGTCATAAAGAGATGATGGAAGGATGATAATGAAAAGCTCTGCAATGAAGCGCCTTACAATCATGAGATGAATTCTGCTTCCAACAGATTCAAACCTGGGACCTCCAGATCCAAAGTTGGAAGCCCTAACCACTTGGCCACCAGGACTCTTCTGCATTCTCAGATCAGCAAGTCCATTTGTACTGTCTGATCAGCTTTTTATATTCACATGCTGGGTAAAAATTTCAGCAGACAACATTTTTACAGATATTTTTGCATTTTTCCTAGTATCACATGGTTCTCTGTGTCATTAACCCTTAAACTGCCAATCACAACAATTGTTGTCTGCTTTGTCATCTGCTTGTGATTTTAAAAGTCATTTTTGCAAACAGTGTGGACTCAGATCAGACTGCTCCTCTAATCAGCGTCCACACTGTTTGCCTGTATGCAAAAATAGGTTTGAAAAGTTTGCAAGAATATTCAGCAGGCGACATAAATGGACAACATTTAGGATGGATGTAAGTACATGGAGGAATGAATGAATGGACAATAAAAGGACAGAAACTGGCATGCCTAACTCACTTATACTAACTCAGGTGCCACAAAAAAATAACAGTATTGATTCTTCTGTCACACATCAGATATAACAAATAACCTGCAAGCCAATGCTAAAACTGAAAGATGACTATAAATTTCTAAGCTGAAAAAAATGCCTCCAAGAGAAAGCACTCTGACTTAAAGCAGTTTCCTCCCTTTCTCAAAGGAGATACTCATTGAGAAAAGAAACTGTTCTTCCTGTGAGCTATTTCTTACCTTAACCCATTGTCGACTGAATAGACTCCCCCACACTATATACTGGAAGAGTCCATTTTCAATTTTAGGTATTTCAGATTTAGCTATTCCTAGAGAAAAATGATCGAGCTGTTTGCAAACAATGGAGACCCAGATCAGACGCCCTGTTCTGTGGCATCTGATATGGGTCTGCACTATTTGCCAGGGTCTCCAGACAACAATGAGTTAAGAGTAGACCCTTTCGAAAAAGGATTCCTGTGACAGAAGCAAATATATTTTCTATCACTGTGGTCTCCCTTTAACCCTTGTCCTGCTGAATAAATTAAGATGCCACGCCTACTTCTAATTTTCAGCCAATCAGATTACTTGATCCAGCTTGTTGATATAAATTCACATACTTAATGGCAAACAGTGTAGATCCAGATCAGTTGGCTTCTTCAGAAGCCAACTGATCTGGATCTACACTGTTTGCAAAGGCAGGGTATATCCGGGTTCAGCAGGACAAGGGTTAATAGGGAGGCAAAAATGTTTTTGCTTTCAGGTATACCCAATTCACTGTCAGAGGACTTCATAAGGAGGAGTAGTAGTTGTTGATAAATCTGGGATTATTTTTCTTATTTCTTCATAAAGACATTTGTTGTGGGTACTCATTAGAAGTGCCTCACCCAGGCACTTCTAATGAGTACCCACAACATATGTTTTTATGGAGAAATAAAAAACATTATCCCAGAATTATCAATAAATATTCCTTCTTAAAAAGTCCTGACATTAAGCAAAGCCCAATTACAGTGCCCAAGAAAAATATCTAAGCCCCTACAAATAACATAATACATCAAAAAAAGAAGTCCTTTGACCTTAAACAAATCCCTATTACAGCCCCAAAGAAAACTAATTAAGCATCTACAAATACCATAATACAACCACACAACTACAGTAATGTGATCTGATGCTCTTATGATATTATCAAGTGGATGTTTCCATGATCACAGGATCACAAGATGCTTGCCATCTAGCTTCTTGTGGATGTTCACGTATCTCCCAGACCACAGATCACTCGCTGCAAGTGTCTTGCATGATCATGTGACCTGGCAACATGCATTGAGTGTGATCAAGACATCTGAGGGACATACACAGCCATCAGATAAAGCTCCATTATTAGTATTAAAGAAAACTAATTAAGCACCTACCAGTACCATAATCATCAGGAAAACACGCCTATATAGTTTTGACCCCCTTAAACCCCACTTTCATACAGTAAAACTGTGGTTTATAGGGGTATATACTAGTTTTCTTATTTCTGCTCAAAAACATAGATTGTCGGTACTTGTTAGAACTGCCTCGCTGAGGCAGTTCTAACAAGTATCCACAATCTATGTTTTGAGTAGAACTATGAAAAATATCAGAGTTTTTTTATCTGAAAATTTTTAGTTTTTGGAGGTGAAATTTTCTATATATTTGAATAGGCCTCTTTTTGTAATGAATTCATATTATTTCTACAATTACTATGATAATGTGATCAGACACTCTGTATCATACTGAGAGGATGATGCCAGATCACATGATCAAGCAAGATTCTTGTGTCGAGTGTGATCAAGAGTTTTTTGGGAACACCCACAAAATGTAGTAAGTTGTTTATTCTTTGTTTACCCCCACTTTCTTGGAAAATGTGATACAGAGCCATCAGAAAACAATACCCTACTACAGCATTAAAGAAAACTACTTAACCCCTGTCCTGCTGAACCTGGATATACCCTGCATTTGCAAACAGTGTAGATCCAGATCAGTTGGCTTCTGAAGAAGCCAATTGATCTGGACCTACACTGTTTGCCATTAAGTATGTGAATTTGTATGAACAATCTGGATCAAGTAATCTGATTGGATGAAAATTAGAAGTGGGCGTGGCTTCTAAATTTATTCAGCATGATAAGGCTTAAGCACCAATATGTTAACATATTATTAGTGTAATGCAGTGCTGTGGGAATACCATGCCCCATTAGTCCAACTTGTTCCATTTCCCTCAAGACAAGAAAGAAATTTCAATTTACCTGTCCTTGGACAAGCACTTCACAGCTCTAGTTAACCCATTGTAGACTGCATGGAGACCCCTAAACAGGTAATTGGCAAAAAGGACAGAACCAGATCAGACATCGCAGAATGCAGGGTCTCCATTGTTTGCAAATAGTTCAACCATTTTTCTCTCTGAATATTTAAATCACATAGCTTGACATACCTAAAATTGATATTAGAATCTTCCAATAAATAGTGTGGGGGAGTTCATTCAGTCTACAATGGGTTAAATAATGTATCCAGATTAAGATCAAAATATATAATTTTCCTATTTCTTGAAGAAAATGTATGTTGTGGGACTCGTAAGAAGAGCTTCACTTGATGGGGTACCCACATTTTCTTTGAGAAGTAAGAAAAATGTCAATTTAATTTGGTATTTCCACAACCCTGTGCAATGTGATCGTATCCTGTCAAGAAGACGTTCCCAGATCACAGCACTAGATGAAACACTTGTGTTGAGTGTGTTTGGAAGATCTGGGAACAGCCATGAGAAGCTGGATAGTATGATAAGAAGCTAATATGTCCCAATATTTAGAGTCAATATGATAAACAGATAGGTCAAGGAGTTATAACTGTCAGGAAAATATCCTAAAATTTTGAACACTTTATTCCATACTATTTTAGCTTACATTTTTTTTTATGCAGCTGTTTCTTAAAAAACTTAATGGAATGGTAAACAGTGTAGACCCTGATCAGACTGCTCCTTCATTTTAGGCGGGAAACCCCCAAAAGGGTAATTTGCAAACAGTGCAGATCCAGATCAGACACCACAGAATGCGGCGTCTGATCAGGGTCTACAATGTTGTCATTAAAATCAGGAATTTCTATAAAACATAGTAGTAATTAAAACTAACTAAACACCCTGCTATTGTAAATAGACCAGTCCAAAGAGTTGTGACAGAAGAGTCCACTGGACATAAAGGGGTGAAACATTATTTTAGTCATATCAAGGTGACTGAAGGATGATAATAAAAAGCTTCATTGCAATGAGGCATCATACAGTCATGAGCCGAATTCTGCCTCAGTGGGATTCGAACCAGGGTCCTCATAATCCAAGGTTGGCATCACTATCCACACCACACAAGACACCCAGATGCTTCTTATCATGGTCTGGGCCCAGTTGTTCAAAGCTAACGATGTCGTTAATTAACGATTCGTTAAAATATACATTGAGTGATACGCAAATATGCTGAAATTTTTTGCTGAAAAAAATGTGAGTAGCTTTTGCGTGCAAAAGCTACTCACATTTTTTCAGCAAAAAATATCATAATATTGTATATTGAATCCGTTAAAACAGTTAACGAAATGATCCTTAACGAGCTCGTTAAACTAACGACGCTTTGAACAACTGGGCCCTGGTCTACACTGTTTGCCAACACATCCAGCAGAATCTTAGACACATCCACAGGTAGTAAAAGAAAATTGTTCAAATTTTAAGCCTTGTCCTGCTGAATAAATTAAGATGCCATGCCCACTTCTAATTTTCAGCCAATCAGGTTACTTGATCCTGATTGTTGCTATAAATTTGCATACTTGATGGCAAACAGTGCAGATCCAGATCAGTTGGCTTCTTCAGAAGCCAAATGATCTGGATCTACACTGTTTGCAAAACAGGTTATATCCGGGTTCAGCAGGACAAGGGTTAAGACAAACATGGTAAGTAGTTAAGGCATCCCAATATTTAGGGTAAATATGGTAATAGTCATTTGTCGTCTGCTAATTTTACACGGATTTTGCTTCAGTTGAAATAAGGGTAGGAAAGTTAATGCATGGGTACAATTTTCAGCAGATGACATACTGAATTACATTTTTTTATTTTTCCCAGAAAACCGGGTTTGACATTTCATGCAAATTGTCTGTTTGTGTGAGGTTTTACAGCCCAGTGAACCCATTAGGGTCACGTCTAGCATTGTCAGTTTACCAAACCAAACTTTTCCTCAGCAGGATTAGTCCTCTAAGCTGTTAACCAGTACTTGTACACTTTCTTTCACCAGAATCTGACAACTGCCTTTCTTGAATCAGCAGAAGGGAGAGAATGACCATAGAAACTATTTCCTGATCAATCTCCACAAAAGAATGTTGCCGGAACCACGAGGGTCAAACCCGCAACAATTTGCATGAAATGTCAGAACCTGCTTATCTAATATCCCCTCTCAGACCAAAACTTAATGGACAGACATTCTAACAAAATGGGTATTATGTGACTTTTTGTGTGGATAACTGATGGTAATATGTCTTTTTTTTATATACATGTATATGAACCATCACATAAAATGAAAATTGTGTCATATAACACACACTAAGAGGGAATAAATCTTCCCAGATGACACTGTAAGTTCACAAACACAGTTTGTGTGGGAAGGGTAGGGGGAGGGGTATATATAATAAGAAAAATATCAATTCAATCCGTTATGTGTCATCTGCTGAACTAGCCCTGAGACTGGTAAAGGTTAAGGCGGATTCTGTACAAGTTAACTCACACCACTATTATTTAAATTTGCATACTTTATATAGCTACAGATAAGAGGGGGTATCCACATAATATTTTTCTTATTTCTCCACAAAAACATATGTTGTGAGTACTCATTAGAAGCACCTCAGCGAGGCACTTCTAATGAGTACCCACAACATATGTTTTTGTGGAGGAATAAGAAAGATATCAGCAGTTTTCAGATGAAAAAAGCGCCTTATCTGTTGCCATGGACACTACAGTGACAACATTATTATGCTTTGCATGCTGGGTAAATATTTCAACAGAAGATACTTTGAAATAGTTTTTATTTCTTCCCAGAAAATAAGTTTGACATTTCATGCAAACTGTCTCCAAAGAAACATTCTGCATGAAATGTCAAAACATATTTACAGGGAAAATAAGAAAAATATCAATTTGCCTGCTGTATTTGCCAAGCATGAGGTAAAAGTTAAAAGTAGTTTGCTATTTTTCCCCAGAAAATAAGGCTTCACATTTCATGTTGATTTGATTTGGAGCCACTGTCATTCAGTAGATGAATTTATATCTACATCCTGAATCAAGTAATCTGATTTGCTGAAAATTGGAAGTGGGCCTGTCATTTTGATTTAGTCAGCATGACAAGGTTTGAGATCATGTCATGTTGTGAACCTATATACATTTTTCCTCCGCAGGTTTAGTTCTCTAAGCAGTACTTTGCGCACATACTTTATCCAGATACTGACAACTGCCCTTCTAAAATCAGTGGAAGTGGGAGAATCACCATAGAAATTATTTCATTATCAATCTGCACAGAAGTCATGGGGCCAAGCTGGGGTTGGAGCTTAGTACACCACTGCTGGATCTTCGTTCAGACGCACTTTCAAATGAGCTTGACTTTTACAGCCAAGTCAACATTATTAACCCTTGTCCTGCAGAACCTGGATATGCCCTGCCTTTGCAAACAGTGTAGATCCAGATCAGTTGGCTTCTGAAGTATGTGAATTTATATCAATCATTACGAAAACACGCCTATTCAAATACACTGAAAATTTTACCACCAAAAAATGGCAATTTTTCAGATAAAAAATTCTGATATTATTCATATTTCTGCTCAAAACATAGATTGTGGGTACTCATTCTAACGAGTACCCACAATCTATGTTTTTGAGTAGAAATAAGAAAAATAATGTATACCCCTGTAAACCCCAGTTTTACTGTATAAAAGTGGGGTTTAAGCGGGTCAAAATTATATAGGCATGTTTTCATGATGAATGTGGATTAAGTAATCTGAAATGGGCATGGTATCTGTATTATTCAGAATGACAAGGGTTAAGGTCATGTCAAGCTGTTCAGTTAACCTATACAGCCCCTTAGATAAGCTCCTTTTTGGGGTATTTACCCAAATAAAATTTCGAAAAAAGCAATTCAAATTAACCCTTAAAGCGCCAAGAAAAACTGCATCTGAAAATGTCATCTGTTTATGTCGTCTGCTGAATATTCTTGCAGACTTTTCAGACCTATTTTTGCATACAGGCAAACAGTGTGGACCCTGATCAGACTGCTCCTAAAGGAGCAGTCTGATCTGGGTCCACACTGTTTGCAAAAATGACTTTTAAAATCGCAAGCAGATGACAAAGCAGAGGACAATAGTTGTGACTGGCGCTTTAAGGGTTAAATCTATGGAGCATATACACAATTATCAGTAAATTATATAACAGGGTCACCCAAAAGAAAAATCCTGATAACCAATTCAATAAGAAATGGGTGGGTAAAAATAGATCAAAATACCCAATTGCTTAAAACCTTATCTAAGGCACTGCCTATGGCAGGTTTAGTCCTATAAGCAGTTAACCCTTAAAGCGCCAATCACAACTATTGTCGTCTGCTTTGTCTTCTGCTGGTTACTTTAAAAGTCACTTCTGCAAACAGTGTGGACCCAGATCAGACTGCTCCTTTAGGAGCAGTCTGATCTGGGTCCACACTGTTTGCCTGTATGCAAAAATAGGTTTGAAAAGTTTGCAAGAATATTCAGCAGACGACATAAACAGTACTTTGTGCACCTACTTTTTCCAGTCACTCCAAAATACCCGTCTGGAATCAGTGGTAGACTGAGAATCACCACAAAATTTATTTCATGATCAATCTCCATGAAAGTTATGTGGTCAAGTTGGGGTTGGAGCTTGGGACCCCTGTATCTGCATTCAGATAGCTACAAATTGCATGTTTAGCCTGACATTTCATAATATTATCAGGTTTAACCATAGCTCCAGATAAGGCCATTTTTCAACGAAAAATGTATTGATATATTTTCTTATTTCTCCACAAAAACACATTGTGGATACTATAAGAAGTGCCTCGCCGAGGGGGTAAACATCGCCCAAAATTCAAGCATCATCCCCAGTGAAAAATGAGCTGTGCAGTATACATTTCATGTGAAATTTCTCATCAGCAGTCAATTCACAGGAAATGCCAAGCAGTATTTTCTTGGAAAGATTACAAAATAGAACTTATCTAATATATATTCACTAACCCTTAAGGTGCCAATCACAATGGCAGCAGATGACATTTTGAAATACGTTTTACTTTTAAGAGAAAACATAGCTTGGCAATTATGTCAAGCCATATTTTCTCTGAAATATAATGAAATAAAATTCTAAATTGTTGTCTGCTAAAATTTTGCTTGGCAGTTTAATGGTTAGACTGACCTTCAGAATGCAAAAGTGTTAAAGTGAGAAATAGCGCAACCCTATAAAACCAGAAAATGTGAGCTCTGAAAACTAAAGCGAAACTAGCTAGCTATAAAAGTGCACACTGTATTGACCTCATCATCTGAGTGTCTGGATGAGCCTGAAACACTTCTAGAATCCCCACCCTCATCCTCATTCTTCACAGGTAGGGGCTCAGGTGGGGTGGGGGGTCTGTCCTTGCCGGACTCTCTATCAACCTCATTCTGTCAAATATACAGTAAGGCATGCAGCATTTCATACAACGGCAACATGCAACACAACAATAATAAATATATTCGGTAAATGTCTAAAAATTTCAAATGCTTTATTCCATACTCTGTTGGCTTAAATTTTGCTTTTTATGCATTTGTTTCTCAAAATATGCTTCACGGAATGGCAAACAGAGTAGACCCAGATCAGACTGCTCCTTTAGGAGCAGTCTGATCTGGGTCTTCACTGTTTGCATATGTCATTTTGTCAGAAACTTTGGTGTATGAAATTTTAGGACATTTACTGCAACACATATATGTAGTAAACATAGCTATAGATTATAGGCCGTCCAAACTGGCCTGTCCCTTTGACCTTTTAATTACAATATTTGTAAGTACATGTATATGTTTACTGCATGGACAGCTAAAATAGATATTACCTATACAGGTGAGTTAATAGCTGTATCACGTGGAATGCAGAATTTTCTTGCTATCATACCGAAAATGTACTATGGACGTATCCTCATGAAAATGAAATGTAAAGGTCAAAGCACAAGGTCAATTTGGTCAATCTTTAACACAAATATTATATGTTGTGAACACAGTAATAGATATGATACATATACATAATTATATGTAGTAAACACAGCCAAGGAGCCATTTTGAAGTAAGAAATTGTGATAATTCTGGCAGAAAAAAAAAAAACAGTGATATTTCAGTGATGCAGGCTGATCAGATATTTGGTGCCCCTTAATTACGGTTTAAGGTACCTTTTTATCGTACACAATTCAGAGAAATCCAAGGTCCAACAAAATTTTTTTCTGATAGTCATCCTTCTGTAATATGACAAATTTCCCTCACATAAAATAAATTATTCCAATCCATGATAGCATTATCTCTCAATCTGCCAAATTAAAACATTAGCAGATGATATTTTAAGCTTAGCACATTGGGTTAAATTTTCAGCAGACGAAATTTTTAAATATTTTTCTTAGTTTTCCCAGGAAAAAAGGATTTGATATTTCATGCAAATTGTCTCCAATAAAGACAATTTGCATAAAATGTCATATCCTGTTTTCTGGGAAAAATAACAAAAGTATCACCAATTTGTTGTCTGCTGAATTTGCTCAGAGAGTGTTAAAAGTTGATATATTTTCTTATGTTTTTCTGAAAACTGAGCTTGACATTTTATGCAAATCATTCATGGCCTGACAAGATTTATATGAAATGTCAAGCCCTATTTTCTGATATATTTTTCAAAAAAAATTATCATTCAAGCATTTTTTATCTGTCTATTTTACCATCAGCATATTAGGAGTTAAATGTCTTATACTGACATTCACAAAACTTTATGCTCAGATCAGTTGGCATATGTTTCATATACAAACCTATTAACCCCACATAAAAGCAATCACAACTGCAGCAGTCATGTGAATTGTCTGCCTAGCACACAATTCACATGAGATGTCAAGTTTATTTTTTCTGAAAATACACACCTGGTAATCTGGTAAGGGGTAGCCGGTAGTTATGCACTCAAAATTTTACACAAACTTCCAGCCATGACTTACAAGACCTCCAAATGTCAACAAACAGGTAAGTTCCCCTGACTTATTGAATTTGAGTCAATTTCGTAGACATATTTTGAAAAAATCAGACAATGCTATTCCAAACAGCTTTCATTTCTGCATCAGAAAAGATAGGTGTGGGCTTGAAAAAAACAAGCTGCTGATTTTTTATTTAATTTCACCCGCAGAAGGGTAGTCCAATATGCCTGTTTTGACATTTTTTCCAGTGCGAAATGAAGGTATTTACAGCCATTTGGGCTATGAAATACTTGTCTAACATATCAGATAAGATGCAGGGGTCATCCTAGAGGGCGATTTGGGAGAAAAAGTCTCCCTAAGCTGGCTGACTTCTCCCTATCTTGAGTTGAGGGAGAAATGAAAATGTATAGAATGTATAGGCAAATCCTAAATTTGGACCAAAACTTCTCCCTAAAATCCTGAAATTGTCACAAAAAGCTTCTCCCTCTCTGAAAGTTCCAGGATGACCCCTGAGATGTACTGCAACCTACGTCAATGCTGAAATACATAAGATGCTAAATTTCCCAAGCATTTGTTCCGGGGACCGAAATATTTGTGCCAAATATGACTTACGAGGCCGATTAGCCCTTAAGGGAGCATTAACCCTTATGGGGACAAGAAAGCCTATACATCACAAAGCTATTTTTAGGGCATTAACCCTTGTCCTGCTGAATAAATCAAGATGTCACGCCTTTTTCTAATTTTTAACCAATCAGATTATTTGATCCAGATTGTTGATTTAAATTCACATACTTATTGGCAAACAGTGCAGATCCAGATCAGTTGGCTTCTTCAGAAGCCAACTGATCTGGATCTACACTGTTTGCAAGTGTAGGATATATCCGGGTTCAGCAGGACAAGGGTTAAAATGAAACTTCTATACGAATTTTTTCAACTGAGAGCTTAAAAAATATGCAAACGTGCCATATCAACCCTACTGACACATGTTGTCTCATTTGCAAAACCTTTCATGGTGTTTGATTGTTTATAATGTAAATCATAATACGAAATATTTTGAAACAGATTTAGTCTAAAATCTGTTTTTAAATGCGAGGCATTCTGACAATGGCTAATGTTCCCATAAGGGATAATCAGGCCTTGTAATAAGGGACAATCAGGACTTGTAATCAGACACCTGACAGTTGGCTTTCTTGTCCCCTTAAGGGTTAATGCCCCCAGAGTAATCGTAAGTTATATTCGGCACAAACATTTCAGTCCCCGGAACAAATGCTTGGGAAATTTAGTGTCTTATGTATTTCAACGTAAATGTAGGTTACAGTACATCTTACCTGATACGTTAAATAAGTATTTCACAGCCCAGATGGCTGAAAATACCTTCATTTTGCACTGGAAAAAAGGTCAAAACAGGAAAATTGGACCACCCTTCTGCGGGTGAAATTTTATTAAAAAATAAGCAGTTTGTTTTTTCAAGCCCACACCTATCTTTTCTGACACAGAAATGAAAGTTGTCGGGAATAGCACTGTCCGATTTTTCAAAATATGTCTATGAAATTGACTCAAATTCAATAAATCAGGAGAACTTACCCTATTGTTGACATTTGGAGGTCTTGTAAGTCATGGCCAGAAGTTCGCGTAAAGATTTTGAGTGCTTAACCACTGACTACCCCTTACAAGAATACCAGGTGTGAAATAATAACAGAAAAATTCAAGCTGTCACTCTGCTACAATTTTTTTGCTTGGCTCTTTAACACTTACCATGCTATGGGAAGATTCAGCAGACGACATTTTGAAATATTTTTCTTATTTTTCCTAGAAAACAGGATTTGCCACTTTATGCAAATTGTCTTCCTGATTTTGAAATATTTTTATTTTTACTAGTGAATAGGATCTGACATTTCATGCAAATTGTCTCCTAGGGAGACAATCTGCATAGTGTCGAGTCCTCTTTTATTTCAAAATATCATCTGCTGAAATATTTCCCCAGCATGCAAAGTGTTAATGGTTAATAAGACAGATTAGTAAATATCAAATTTCCAGATTAACCCTTAAAGCGCCAGTCACAACTGCAGCAGACGACATTTTGAAATATCTTTTTTTTAATTTTTCAAAGAAAACAAGTCTTGATATTTCAAGACTTGTTTTCTTTGAAAAATTAAAAAAAAAAATAAAAATAAAATGTCGTCCGCTACAAATTTTGCTTGGCACTTCAAGGGTTAAAATTATAATGTTCTATAGTATACCATAGGAACATACTTCCAAATATTTTAATATCATATGAAAACACTTCCAAATATATGAATATCATCAATGAAAATGTCTCTAAATATCTGGGCCCTGTTGTTCAAAGTTAACGATGTCGTTAACGATTTGTTAAAATTTACATCGAGTGATACGCAAATATGCTGAAATTTTTTGCTGAAAAAATGTGAGTAGCTTTTGCAGTGCAAAAGCTACTCACATTTTTTCAGCAAAAAATATCAGCATATTGTATATTGAATCTGCTAAAACAGTTAACGAAATGACCCTTAATGAGCTCGTTAAGCTAACGACACTTTGAACAACTGGGCCCTGCATTATATCATATGAAAGTACCACCAAATACTTTAATAGTATCATATGAAACTAGATTGTACAGTCGTTGATGCGGCATCGCAAAATTCCCATGCTCGGTGCTAATGTTGCAAACAGCGTGATGCATGGATGGATGAAAAAATGTTGCTCTATTACACCCTTACCTTGTAGGGAAGTCATATAGCAAGTTTGGTTAAATTCCACCTAGTGGTTTAGGAGGAGGTAGCATGACGGACAGATGGATGGACAGAAAAATAATGTTGCTTTCGTACACCCTTACCATGCTGGGAAGTCATGAAACAAGTTTGGTTAAATTCCACCCAGTGATTAAGGAGAAGATAGCATGATGGACAGACACAGGTGTTCACAATATCCTCATCGCTTAAGCCGTGGGATAATTAATCCAAATACGAGCATATTTTAATACCATATGAAAATACTTTCAAGTAGTTTAACCCAAGTCCTGCTGAACCCGGATATACCCTGCCTTTGCAAACAGTGTAGATCCAGATCTACTTCAGAAGTCAATTGATCTGGATCTGCACTGTTTGTCATTAAGTATGTGAATTTGTATCAACAACCTAGATCAAATAATCTCATTGGCTGAAAATTTGAAGTGGGCATGGCCTCTTGATTTATTCAGCATAACTTGGGTTAACCCTTGTCCTGCTGAACCCCCATATGTTCTGCCTTTGCAAACAGTGTAGATCCAGATCAGCCAACTGATCTGGATTTGCACTGTTTGTCATTAAGTATGTGCATTGGTATTGACAACCTGGATCAAGTAATCTGACTGGCTGAAAATTAGAAGTGTGTGTGGCATTTTAATTTATTCAGTAGGACAAGGGTTAATTAATATCATAATTCATGAAAATACTTCCAAATATATCAATATCTAAAACTGTTTCGTAAGGATGGCAAATTTTCAAGACCGAGATAATGCATATAAGCAGGTTTTTTGTTTTTATTTCCTCACCTATCCTTATCTAAATTTCAACAAGGCCATGATAAAATATATACCAGTAAGCAGTTTTTTATTTCCTTACCTATCCGTTTCTCTTCTTTTATTTGATCCTAAACAATATTGCCCTAAAGCATGCAATAAACTTATCAAGCAATAAATGCATACGATTTTTGTTTCCTCACCCATCCCCACTGGATTTTATGTAAAATTTTCGTATTTTCTTCCTGCACTAGTTTCTAACATGGAATTGCAGTCTAGCATGAATTTATAGCTCTCAACCCTTCTCTTGTTGAGCACAACATGCCTTGTTTTTGCAAACAGTGTAGATCCAGATCAGTTGGCTTCTTCAGAAGCCAACTGATCTGGATCTGCACTGTTTGTCATTAAATATGTGAATTTCTATCAGAAACCCGGATCAAGCAATTTGATTGGCTGGAAATTAAAAATGGGTGTGGCATCTTAATTTATTCAGCATGACAAGGGTTAAAGCACTAAGCAAATTTGTAGCAGATGACATTCTTAAATTGAGTTCATTTTTTTTTTTTTCAGAAAAAAATAAGACTTGCATTTCATGTGAATCATCCAATTTATATTAAATGTCAAGCCTTATTTTCTCTAAAAACCAAAATATTTCAGTATGTCGCCAGCTGTAGCTGCAGCAGATTTTTTTGTGTGTGTTGTTGTTTGTTTGTTGTTTTTTTTGTTGTTGTTTTTTTTCAGACAAAATAAGGCTGGAAATTGCAATCAGGAAATTATAAAAAATCAGAATGTTGTCTGTTACATTTTTTAGTGCTTTTAGAGTTAACCATATAAATCTACCACATTTGCCCTAAATATTGGAACAGCTCAACTTCTAACCCTACTTGTCCTAAAATTTGGATAAGTATTTTACTGCCTGTTGATGTGTCTAAAAACTGCAGCATGAGTGACAAGCAAAAAGACTATAACGAAAACATGTGCCTATTCAAACATATTGAAAAATTCACCACGAAAAACTGAAAATTTTCAGTTAAAAATTCTGATTTTTTTCATACTTCTGCTCAAAACATAGATTGTGGGTACTTGTTAGAACCACCTCACTGAGGCAGTTCTAACCTGTACCCTCAATATATGTTTTTGAGCAGAATAAGAAAAATAATGTATACCCCTGTAAACCCCCGTTTTACTATATAAAAGTGGGGTTTAAGGGGGTCAAAATTATATAGGTATGTTTTCATGATGCCCTGATCAGGTACCACATTCTGCAAGATCTGATCTGGGTCTACACTGTTTGCTCAGATCAGCCAGTCTCAATTCTTAGGGTAAATATGATAAATATGCCATAGTAGGTTCTGTTTCTGTAAACTGCTGTTGCCATGGCAAACAGCTTAAGCTAAGATCAGATGCTGCTCAGAGCAGCATCTGATCTTGGCTTACTCTGTTTGTCAAGTTCCCTTTTGGGTGATGCTATAGGCATAAATGTAGCATGTAAGCATCTATCGTATATGACCTAATTACCGCAGTGTGTGCTTAGGTTTTTCAAAATTACTGGAATAATTTTTGGTACAATATCCATTTAACAAGGGCACATTTTAAAAAAAGACCAGCAGGGGATTTCATGAGGGGCATATCTAATAATGCTTGTGCAACATTTTTTCTAGTTTTTCTGATTTTCTTTATAAAAGCATATGTTGTTGGTACTAATTTGATTTGGGTTTTACTGCCCTTTCAAGAATATTTCACTTATATTGAGCCAATCGTTCATCAAAGGTGGACGAAAACCAGAGAACCCGGGGGAAAAACCACCTGACCATTCGTAAGCAGAACTTGGCTTTCTCACATGTGACCCGAACAAGGCTCAAACCACAGCGGTGAGAAACCTAATGGATTATGTGTCAACTCTCCTATCCACTAGGCTACGGGAGCCTGCTAGGTACTTGTTTGTATTCAGATGAGTACTAACATTATTATTGAGGCAATTCAAACTAGAAAAAGGCACCAGTGAGTCAAATATACCCTACCCCTGGTCCATCAACAGGCCTGATTCTCTCTCTCTATACATGTCATGCCCAATGTTTGTTCCAAATTTCAAAATCCTTAAGCCAGTAGTTCCTGACAAATCTTTGACAGAAAAACCTTTACACACACACACACACACACACACACACACACACACACACACACACACACACACACACACACACACACACATTGTTACAGAAAATACAGAAAGAGCTGTTGCAGGACAGCTATGCTCGCCTTAATTGCACTTTGCCTCTAAAAACTTTAACATGAATTTTTTCTAAGTCCATGACCTTGACTTCAAGGTCACTCACATGTGTCTACAGGCACAGAATTTCAGACAGTATCTAACATCATGGCAAGTATGAACAACTTCCATCCAGAGGTTTAGGAGATATAGCCTTTTAAAAACTTCAACAAAAAACTTTAACCGATGATGACACCAATGCCATGGTGACTGCTATAGGTCTACCTGTACTTTTGTGCATGAGGCAAGCTAAAACTACATACTCATTATATACTTCATATGCTAGGGGTGTAATGACTACCCACAACATATGCTTTTATATTGAAGTAGATAAAAGTACACAAGCTGTAGTCTGAAGACTTAGAAATTACACAAGCTGTAGTCTGAAGACTTAGAAATTACACAAGCTGTAGTCTGAAGACTTAGAAATTACACAAGCTGTAGTCTGAAGACTTAGAAATTACACAAGCTGTAGTCTGAAGACTTAGAAATTGCTTGACTAAGTACTGGGGTATATGCGGTAATTAGATTGAAAAAGGGTATACCGTATTCGACCTAATTACCGCACTGTGCGCTTAGGTTTTTCAAAATTACTGGGAACACTCAGTGGTGGTAAAATATGTATCTACCTGCTAAGGATACACTATAAAAAAGATCAGAAAAGGACTTATTTGATTTGACTTTCTTTATAAAGGCATATGTTGTGGGTGCTCATTTGAATTGCATCGACAAGTTGATGCAATTCAAATGAGTACCCACAACATATACCTTCATAAAGAAGTAAAAAAAAAAGTACACTGGCTATAATCTGAAGACTACGGAATTTCTTGACTGTGCGCTTATAGGGGTATGTGCGGTAATTAGATCGAATACGGTAATAAAGTCCATCTATATATATATAAATTTTCTTCTGGATTGCTACAAGCAAGGTATTAATTAATTGACTATACCTTATTTGGGTGTTTTTGATCCTGTAGCACAAGAAAATGGTTAACATGCAAACTGAATGTTTAGAGTTGGTTTTCGTTACAATCAAGTGAAGACGATGGTTTGGTGTTTTACATCCCTTTCAACATTATTAAAGCCATATTGAGATGATGGAAGGATGATAATGAAAGGCTCTGTGCAGTAAAGTGCTGAATTCCATCTCTAGTGGAATTCAAATCTAGGACTTCGAGATTCAAAGTCAGGAGCGCTAACAACTCAGCATGACCTGGACACTTCTCAAGTAAAAACAATATGTTAGCTAAAACATATATTGTGGGTACTCATTGGAACTGCCTCAGTGAGGCAGTTCTAATGAGTAAACCCTGAGATATGTTTTAATGCAAAAAATCACACAAAATAGATTTTGACTATTATATTTGTTGGACCTCTGCTTATGTGTATGTTACTACGAGAGACTATCTATAGAACCAAATTACTAAAAAAAAAAAAAACAAAAAAAAAAAAAAACAGTATACCAAAAATTATCACTTCAAATCTCATCTTACCTGGTATCATGTATGGAATCTATTAACCCTAAAAGCACCAATCACAATTACAGCAGATGACATTTTGAAACATTTCTTTTTATTATTTTTCAGAGAAAAAAAAGTTTGACATTTCATGTGAACTGTCTGCTTGGCAGACAATTCATACAAAATGTCATGCCTTATTTCCTCCTAAAAATTTTTTTTTTAAAAAAGACTGTCATCTGCTACATTTTTTCTTGGCACTTTAAGGATAAAATGCTGACAGATGAAAAATAAAACAATTAAACAATAAGTAAGTGTTACTGCATAGTTTTAAATTTTGAGCCATCAGGCTATAAATTTAAAACTATGCAATAACCAATTTGTCGCAATAATCATTATGACCATATCTCACAGATGCCATAATGAGAATGACCACAGTGTACACTGATCAAGTATATCACATTCCATTTAATGACTTATTGCCACAAAGCATGAATATTCAGCTAAGACTACTTCATGCATGAGGAATAATTTAAAAACAACATTGAATAAAACAAACAACAACAACAAATTCCAAAACACTCTATATCAGAAAGCCAGATGTGTACTGAGATCATTTGGGGGTGGGGAGGGGGGTGGGGAGTGAGTGATCTGTTCCATTAATAGGTATGGTACATTTGACTGACTGTGTTGGGCTTTAATGACACTTCAACCCTTGTGGGTCATTCTGTATTGTCTCCCAGAGAAAGGGAGAAAAGAGATAGAAGAGATAGTGGAAGAGATGAAAGAGAGGAACAGGGAAGAAAGAGGAACAGGAATGAAAGGGAAGAAACAGAAGAAATAAAAATATTCCCCTCTACCTTTACCTACTACAAGGATAGCAGGCCTTGCCTAACTGTAAGTCAATATCAGTTGGATGCCCTGGTAACACAAGATACATGACACCTTTGCACCGCCCGACCAACCCCAGAAATGGTACAGATCTGCCACTGGAATAGCCCTTAATAGGTAAGGTTTTCATGCTCTATGTATATGATAAGGTCTTTTTCTCCCAGTTCTGTAAATGAACAGCCCTCTCATCTGCCTTTTCATCTAGTAACAAAAATCAATTACCAAGGCAGCACTGCCTCTTGAGATCACTGTGACTGCAGTTAATTCACTGTTTTAGCACCAAGAACAGATTAATAAGCTACTTGCTCTTCATAGCAGTGTATGAATAGGGTGCCTTTTTGCAAACAAATATATGAATAGGTATATATTTTGATATTTGCAGAATACAGTCGACTCTCGTTATCTCGACTTCGCTTATCTTGAATAACCGCTTATCTCGAAGTGAAAATCTGGTTCCTGTTTAAACATGAAAATCTAACAACAGGTAACAAAATATTGTGGAAAAGAGGAGAAATTGCTCCTAAGGAGCAATTTCTCCTCTTTTCCACATTATTTTCAATATATCTCTAACTTCAGGAGTCACATTACATATACATTTGTGAAATGTGGTTGTTGATTTATTTTTTCTTCAAATCTGCAAATCTGATATGTCGAGGTACGGGTATCTCGAAGTATTTTAGAGAGTCCCTTGGACTTCGAGATAACGAGGGTCGACTGTATACGAACAGGTAGAATCATAAAAATTTCAGTAGTACAGTACTGAGATGAAATATGAGAACAGGATCCATTTGATGAATATGGACCATGAAGGCCCTGGTCCATTTGCAGTCTGATCAAGGTTTTTGTCGTCTGCTTATAGTATCACTAGATAATGCAGAACATATCAACAGACTAAAGAAGAGTTGAGTGGTCTGAGCCTTCTCTGTTCATATTCTAAACTATGGCTCATTTTTACACGATATGATGCATTCAAAACATAATCCTAAAAGTACCATGCAGAATTGCAGCAGACGACTTTTTTTTTCTTTTTTTTTAAGAAAATAACATGCTATGTCATGTTAATCATCTGCACTGCAGACATTTACATGAAATGTCATGCTTTATTTTCTGAAAAAAAAAAAAAAAAATGAAACATCACGAAAACATGCCTATATAATTTTGACCCCCTTAAACCCCACTTTTATATAGTAAAACTGGGGTTTACAGGGGTATAAATTATTTTTCTTATTTTTGCTCAAAAACATAGATTGTGGGTACTCATTAGAACCGCCTCGCCGAGGCGGTTCTAACGAGTACCCACAATCTATGTTTTGGGCAGAAATATGAAAAATATCAGAGTATTTTATCCGAAAATGTTCAGTTTTTGGAGGTGAAATTTTCTATATATTTGAATAGGCATGTTTTCGTAATGTGTCACCTGCTTGATATGACTGGCGCTGTCAAGGATGATACATGCAGAACACACATGGACAAAGGAAAAATTAAATATATGTTTAACTCATTTCAGTCTGAAGACCCCCAAAAGGGTAAATGGCAAACAATGCAGCCCCAGATCAGATGCCATATTGTCAGAAGCTGCAAAATGTGGTGTCTGATCAAGGCCTCCACAGTTTCCAAATAGTTTAGCTATTCTTCTCCAGGAACATCTCAATCACATAGCCTGACATATCTAAAATTGAAATTGGACTCTTCCAATATAAAGTGTGGTGGGGATTATACAGTCTAAAATGCTTAATACTTTGCATGCTTGATAAAAATTTCAGCAGACGACATTTTAGAATATTTTTTTTATTATTTTTACTAGAAAATAGATTTTCACATTTCATGCAAATTGTCTTCAAAGGAGACAATTTGCATGAAGTGTCAGATGCTATTTTCTAGGAAAAATAAGAAAAATATAATTATTTTGTCGTCTGCTGAATCTGCCCAAAGTGTGGTGTTATGTTTTTATTTCTACCTTTATATCTTCAAAGCTGCTGAGCCGTTTGCGGGTTCGTTCTGGTGTAACATTTCCTCTGTCATCCTGAGCTCTGGCCTCCTCCCAGTCACGGCCAATGTCCTGGCTGCCCTTACTGTCTCTTCTTTCACGGACATCAGGTTCTCTCTTCCCCTAGAAAATTACCAAGCAATATCTCTACAATGGTGTGTGTCTAAACACTGCTGGCTGAGTGCAATGTACTATGGAACTTCAATGGCTCAAAAATCTTTGGGATCAAGAAAATTTGTTCTAGACATAGGTAGTTCCAGCCACTGAGATTCAGCCATTGTGCCAGGTCAGGAGGCAAGTGAGGATAATTTGGAATGTCTTTTCTATCCTCTACAAATAATGGTATGTTGAGCCTATTCATTAGAATCACCTCAATAAGGCAATTCTAAAGAGTACACACATAGTACATTTCTATGATAAAATAAGAAAATTTTCCTAAAATATCCCAAAATACTATTGGAAGAATTTCTTAGGGACTCAAAATGAATTTGAGCCACCTGGTAGAAGTTTTACTGTAGTCAATGTTTTCTAGCAAATTCCCGTATTCTACCTAATTACCACACTGTGCACTTAGATTATTCAAATTACTGAACAAACTTGTAATAAAATATCAACCTAATAAGGGCACTCTTTAAAGAAAGATCAGCAGAGGACAATGAGGTGCGGATTAAATGATGCTTTTGTATTATTATTTTCTGATTTTCTTTATAAAAATATGGGTACTCATTTGAATTCCCTCTACTTGTCAAGGCAATTCAAATTAGTTCCCACAACATATGTTTTCATAAAGAAGTAGATAAAAGTACAGTGACTGTAATCTAAAGGCTACTTAATTGCTTTACTGTGCGCTTATAGGAGCACGTGCAGTAATTAGGTCAAATACGGTTCATTTAATTTTGTAAAAAGTAAGCATATTTGCACATCCTGATTTTATATTTCCTAATACAAGATGCAGTGAAAACATTCAGTCTGTCTTTTGTTTGTGTTCTTCTTTAACGACACATCAACCCTTGTGACTCATTCTGTTGTTCTTGTTAAACAACATGTCAACCCTTATGACTCATTTTGTATTGTTTCCCAGAAAAAGAGAGAAAATGGATAGAAGAGCTAGTAGAGGATAGGAAAAAGAGAAATAGTTGAGGATAAGGAAAAAGTAAATGGAAGTGCAGAAACAGAAGAAATACTAACACACCCTTTCCTCCATCTGTTGCAAGTACACACGCTTGGTTGGTTTGTATTTTAATGGCCAAGTCAAGACTATTACCCTTGTCCTGCTGAACCCGGATATATCCTGCCTTTGCAAACAGTGTAAATCCAGATCAGTTGGCTTCTGAAGAAGCCAACTGATCTGGATCTACACTGTTTGTCATTAAGTATATGAATTTGTGTAAAAAACCTGGATCAAGTAATCTGATTGGTTGAAAATTAAAAGTGGGTATGGCATCATAATTTAATCAGCAGGACAAGGGTTAATGTCATGTTAAGCCCATCAGTTTACCTAACAACACTTTTCCTGAACAGGCTTAGTCCTCTACTGTGCTTTCAACATCTTACAGAAAAGTCATTTTTTGCCTGGCACTTTAAACAGAAGAAATAAACTTTATTTGCAAATTTTTGTCAAGATTTAATGCAAAACCTTTTGTCGTAACTGCCTATATACAGAAAGTTTTATTCTAGACATTGATTAAAAAAAAAAAATCAGATATTTTCACTCCTTCCCATAATAAAATGTAGGTTTTCAACAAGTTCTGTCTGTTCATTTTTTCTGAAATTTTAACAACATTGTTGTGAAACATCAACAATTTAAAATCGGGAAAGAAAAGTAAAATATATTTTCTTAGGTAAAAATGCCAAAATTCATTGTACTATAGAAATTGCATAGGTCAGTGTACTTTTATCTACTTCTTTATGAAAACATATGAATTGCCTTGACAAGTAGAGGGAATTCAAATGAGTACCCATATTTTTATAAAGAAAATCAGAAAATAATAATACAAAAGCATCATTTAATCAGCTCCTCATTAAGTCCTCTGCTGATCTTTATTTAAAGAGTGCCCTTATTAGGTTGATATTTTATTACAAGTTTGTTCGTTAATTTGAATAATCTAAGCGCACAGTGTGGTAATTAGGTAGAATATGGGAATTTGCTAGAAAACATTGAATACAGTAAAACTTCTACCAGGTGGCTCAATTTCATTTTGAGTCCCTAAGAAATTCTTCCAATAGTATTTCGGGATATTTTAGGGAAATTTTCTTATTTTATCATAGAAATGTATGTTGTGTGTACTCTTTAGAATTGCCTTATTGAGGTGATTCTAATGAATAGGCTCAACATACCATTATTTAGGCATAAATTTAATTTTAGGATGAATATTTTAGAACAAAACTCAGAAACAGAAAAGATAAATGGTTTCTGATAGATTATGGTCAATCAGAATAAAATATTTTCATTTAAAATAGAATGCCAAGAAAAACGTCTTTCCAAGTGGTTGAAAGGACAGTAAGTGGTTAACCAATACTTGTGCACTTTCTTTCACAAGAAACTGACAACTTCCCTTCTGAAATCAGCGGAAGAGAGACAATGACTAGAGAAAATATTTCATGATCAATCTACATGAAAGAATGTTGCCAGGCGTGGCGGGATCTTACCCACAACCTCCAGATCACCAGTTGAACACACATCTGACTGAGCCACCAAGGCTAGCATTTACTGTCACCCATAACCACCAACAATTCAGTCTTTCTGGACAGCTTACTCTAGTTTCAAAGTTTGCCTTAGCCCTTAAAGCACTAGGCAAATTGTAACAGATGATTTTCTAATTTTTATTATTTTTCAGTGAAAATGACTGCATTTCATATCAATCGTTCACATGAAATGTCGTCTTATTTTCTCTTAAAAATAAAAAAAAAATAAAAAAATCATATGATCTGCTGCAGCTGTGATTAGCACTTTTAGGTGTAAATCAGACATAATTACTGTACTAAGTAATTAGGTTTTCCAAAATTATTTGAAAACCTTGTAGTAAAATGTCCACTCATAAAGGCGCACACAGTTTTAAAAGAGAGATCAGCTGAGTATTTAATGATAATTATGCAGTAGATTTACTGATTTCTTAATATCATGCATATTGGGCAAAATTTTCAGCAGACAAAATTTAGAAATATTTTTTCTTAATTTTCCCAGAAAACAGGATTAGACATTTCATGCAAATTGTCTCCAATGGAGACAATTTGCACAAAATGTCAAATCCTGTTTTCTTAGAAAAATACTTCCAATACATCATCTGCTGTAAATTGTAACCACAGTGCTAAGTGTTTAGTCATATTGAGATGATGAAGGGGTGATAATGTAAAGCTCTGTGCAATGGAGCACCAAACAGTCATAAGTCAATCTGCCTCCAGCAGGACTCGAACAGGAGACCTCGTGAACTCGCACGGCCAAGTGGATGCTTCTGCATGGAAAAGATTAAATACAATTACCTTTTGTTTAGATTTCTGTTTAGCTGCCTTCTTCTCCTGTTCTAAAAGTGATTTCTTTTCTTTCTCCAATCTCTTCCGTTCTTTCTCTTCTTCCTTCTTTCGTCTCTTTGCTTCTTCCTTTTCTCTCTTCTGTCTTTCTTTCTCTTGCTTTTGCCTCATCTTTCGCTCTTTTTCTGTCATTGGATGGTCATCAACTGCTTCCACGTGCTGGTCAATTTCCTCACTTCCTATTGGTGGGAGGTCCAGTTCATCATGATGCTATAAATAGCAACATCAGACATTATACAGTTATTTCATGCCTGTTTGTGGAATACCCAAAACTATTGCCCGAGGTGCCATGGACAGCTCGATATACTATTGCCTGAGGCCATTAGTACATCAAGCTATCCATGGTACCCAGGGCAGTAGTTTTGACTATTCCACCAAAATAGCCATGAAGTACTGTTTTATTACCCAACTAATGCTAAAACATTATTGATTTAGCCAATGAGAGCTGTTTTAATTAACACTCATGTCAGCACGTCAGTCTTTCCTGTGAAAGTTGACATCACCAACTTGGTAAAGTCAAAACTTTTGCCCAGCACTATTGCATTTAGTTTAAATGGGTGACATCATCAACTGTGGTATTGTCAAAACTGTTGGATGGCTGGTGACGTCAACATTGCTTGATTTCATTGACATTGCTCCAGCGTGCGCCAATTAAGTAATAAGCAGTCTAAACAGACAAAAATATTTTATTGAGCTGTATATAGTAGGTTGGGTAATAAAATTCCATAGCTCCAGATAAGAGGAGGTATCAGGTAAATAATTTTCTTACTTCTCCCATGAAAATATATGATGTGGGTACTTATTCTAAGTGCTTTACGAAGGGCTTTTAACCCTTAAAACGCCAAGAAAATCTGCATCTGAAAATGTCGTCTGTTTATGTCGTCTGCTGAAAATTCTTGCAAACTTTTCAAACCCATTTTTGCATATAGGCAAATTGTGGACCCTGATCAGACTGCTCCTAAAGGAGCAGTCTGATCTGGGTCCACGCTGTTTTGCAACAATGACTTTTAAAGTAACCGGCAGAAGACAAAGCAGACAACCATTGTTGTGATTGATGCTTTAAGGGTTAAAGAGTACCCACAGCATTTGTTTTTGTTTGTTTGTGTTGTTTGTGTTGAGGTTTTACGGCCCAGTCAACCCAATGGGGTCATGTCGAGCGCGGTCAGTTTACCTAGCCACACGTTTACTGGGCAGGCTTAGTCCTCTAAGCGGTTAACCAGTATTGTGCACATTCTTTCGCCAGAAACTGACAACTGCCCTTCTTGAATCAGCGGAAGGGAGAGAATGACTGTAGAAAATATTTCATGATCAATCTCTACGAAAGAATGTTGCCGACCTCGGCATTTGTTTTTGTGGAGAAATATGAAAACTATCAATATTTTTGTTGAAGAAAAATGCACCTTTTCTTGAGCTATGTAATTCAACATGTTTTGAGACTGATTGCAAACTCTCAATACATTGAACAGTGACTAAACTTTCAAAAACAAATGGCTGCAATCAATGGAGGGTATTTTTGCTACATATAGCTTGGTGCAAAGTCTTTAATGGTTAGCATGCTGGGTAAAAATTTCAGCTGAAAACAAATGATTTTTTATATTTCTTCCAAGAAAAATATCATTAATTAGTTGTCTGCTGAATTAGCCATAGAGTGCTAAAGATTACGTGTCCTGGTGCAAATTCTTTTCTTTTGGAGTAGACTCTCTTTTCAGAAGGGGGCCAAGCAGTTGCCTTCCTTGAAAGAGTATCCTTTCCCCTAATGCTAGATTTCCCCATTTTATACTGAATAGACTCACCCACACTATATATGGGAAGAGTCCAATTTCAATTTTAGGTATGTCAGGCTATGAAATTTAGATATTCTGAGAGAAAAATGACTAAGCTATTTGCAAATAGTGGAGACCCTGATCAGACGCTGTGTTCTGCAGCATCTGCTCTGGGTCTGCACTGTTTGCCAATTACCACTTTACTGGTATCCCGACTACAATGGATTAAAAACATCATCTCTTAACCCTTGTCCTGCTGAACCAGGATATACCCTGCCTTTGCAAACAGTGTAGATCCAGATCAGTTGGCTTCTGAAGAAGTGAACTAATCTGGATCTGCACTGTTTACCATTCAGTATGTGATTTTCATAAAAAAAAATTGGATCAAGGAATCTGATTGGCTGACAGTTAGAAGCGGGTGTGCCATCTAATTTATGCAGCATGACAAGGGTTAAAGGGCACTGGATACATCTTTGAGGCAAATCACTCTTACCTTGAAGTATTTGCCCCCTTCTTCAAAGATCTATTGCTACTCTTAAAGGATAGATTTTGCTTCCTTGCCTGGTACATGAATCCCTTCACATAGGGGGTCAAGCATTTCAAGAAGAAGCGAAGCCATATACTGGTGAAGCAAAACTGTGTCCACTACTGTGGTCTCCTCTTGAGGTAAACCTACATCTTGCAATTTACAGGGCTCTTTCTTTTAACCCTAGTCCTGCTGAACCCCGATATGTCCTGCCTTTGCAAACAGTGCAGATCAAGATCAGTTGGCTTCTGAAGAAGCCAACTGATCTGGATCTGCACTGTTTGCCAGTCAGTATATGAATTTACATCAACAATCTGGATCAAGTAATCTGATTGGCTGAAATTTTGAAAAGGGTGTGGCATCTTAAATTATTGAGCAGAACAAGGGTTAAGTGTGTCCAAAATGACATTTTTTTTTTTTTGTAGTTTTTTTAAGGGGGGGATGGGGGTGTTGTTGTTGTTTTTACTCCATTATTTATTCATTTATTTATTTATTTATTTATTTACTTATTTATTTTATTGCTAGAACCAAGGGCATCATCTTTTGACATTTAAAGAAAATCACCGTAATTCTGTTAACCCATTTTAGTCTGAAGTCCCAAAAAGTGTAACTGGCAAACAGTGCAGACCCAGATCAAATGCAGCCTAAAAATTCACAAGTCCATGTTCTTACCTGAATGTGTCTAAAATTGCTGGATGAGTGGCAAACAGTGTAAACCCTGATCAGATGCCACATTGTGGCATCTGATTTGGGTCTACAATATTTGCTTAGATCTGTCTGCCCAAACATGTAGGGTAAGTTCAGTAGTTTGATCAAACTGAACCCCCTCAGAAATTTTGAAGCCTCTATTAACCCTTAAAGCGCCAGTCACAACTATTGTCGTCTGCTTTGTCATCTGCTTGTGAGTTTAAAAGTCATTTTTGCAAACAGTGTGGACCCAGATCAGACTGCTCCTTTAGGAGCAGTCTGATCTGGGTCCACACTGTTTGCCTATATGCAAAATGTAAGTTTGAAAAGTTTGCAAGAAGATGCAGCAGACGACATAAGCAGACGACATTTTCAGATGCAGATTTTCTTGGCGCTTTAAGGGTTCAAGAATCCTGGATCTTTTACTGTCACTACAACTGCCAACCTTGGGAACACACACTCAAACAAGAAGCCCATGGGCCACAATTTGCTCACCTGATAAAAACAGCTATTGCAAATTTTTTGGGGTGGGGTTGATTTATAGACCATGACCATTATTTTGAACAAATTTTCAATCCCCCTTTAATAGAAGGCTCCACATGAAGTTTGACGAAAATTGGCCCAGGGGTTACAGAGGAGAAGTCGTTCAAAGGTGTGAATGGACATACAGAGGAGAAGTCATTCAAAGGTGTGAATGGACAGACATTCTTACGAGACGGACATTATAACTTAATATAAGGTTATGCCTTTGATCTTTCTTTGATCTTTTTAACCCCACAACACCAATTTTTTAACCCTACAAAGCAAATTTAACCCCACAATGACAGAATAAACAGATATCAACCTCATATTAAATGTGAAATTCTACAGAAACAATAACCTCTGAATGTCATCTTGGTATGTATGGAAGACAGAAGTATGATGACTGATTGCAAGTGATCACAACAGCTCATCCTGAACCTTGCTCAGGTGAGCTATAAACAACAGGTAGAGAGGTTAAATATTTTGTAAAACTGCATTGTCTGAAATTAGAAAAGTGTCTGTTACAAGGCAGTGGCTGTTGTTTAGGTGACTGTTCATAGATATTTGATTGTAGAATTAAAACTAAAAGAAACTACTGTATTTGACCTAATAGCTGCACTGTGTGTTTAGCTTTTTCAAAAATACTCAGAAAACTTGTGGTAAATTATGTACATGTACCTACCTATACTAAGGGTACACTTAAAAAAAAATATCTCTTAGCTTATCAAATGATGCTTATGCAATGTTTTTTGTGTTTTTTTTTTATTCTGATTTTCTTTATAAAAGCATATGTTGTGGGTACTCATTTGAACTGCATCGACAAGTTGATGCAATTCAAATGAGTACCCACAACATATGCTTTAATGAAGAGTGAATTTAAGTTCATGGGTTGTAATCTGAAGACTCGGACACTGTTTGACTGTGCACTTATAGGAGTATGTGCAGTTATTAAGTTGAATATGGTTCAATTTTACCCTTAAAGTGCCATGTAAATCATATCAGATGATACTCCCATTATGATTTTCCAGAGAAAATAAGGGTTGGAAAATTATATAAATAACCTGTCTCTGGCAGATGTGACTGGTGCTTTAAGGGAAATGTATACATTTTCAAGGGAAGCCACTCTTTCAAAATTGTACTTTTAAGAGAAAAAAAAGATACATTTTCAAGGGAAGCCACTCTTTCAAAATTGTACTGTCTCCTTTCTGAAATTTGATCTACTCTAAAAGGTAAAACATTTTCAGAAAGAAATTGGTGTGCAGGAAAGCAATCTGAAGTTGTCCCCCTTGTAAAAATGGTGGACAATCCACCAAATTTTAATCAAGTCCTCAGAACTGTTAACAATAGGCCCATGGGTCATGATTCACTCACCTGATTAAAACAGCCATTGCATATCTGCAAATGCCATGCAACATTCTTCCTGTATCACCACAGCAACTAGGACAGTAATTTGACCAAGCCATAAAAAAATCAAAGGTAATCCTAGGATCATCATTTGAACAAACTTGGTAGACCTCGATTCCCAGATGCTATACACCAAGATTCAGCCTTAAAGCTTTCTTGGTTATGGAGAAGATAATTATTTCCATATAGGGGCATGGCAGCCATATTGTTTGATAGTGAAGAACCATTTAAACAAATTGACAATACCCCTTCAACAGAAAGCCCACGCAATGGGAAATCTGGTGAAACTGATCAAGAGGTCTCAGAATAGAAAACATTTAAAGATTACAAGATTTTACGTATACATATATTGCCCAGAAGCAAGGGCAGATAACCTCCAAGGGAAAAACATTTTGATTGTAAGTAAAAAGTTCTACTATTTTAATCATACAGAGTAAGTTTCAGCCATTAGTCTTTAATACATTTTGCGAAACTAATTTATCAAAATTTCTTGAGGGGACACAAATTTGACCTTGCCATAAGAAAGTCAAAGTTAATTCTAGGATCATCATCTGTACAAACTTGGTAGAGATTCAGCTTAAAGCTTTCTTGATTCCGGATAAGATTTTAAGTGGGTTTTTTTTACCATATATGGGCATGGCTGCCATCTTGTTCAGTGGTGTGGAACCATTTAGACAAATTGTCAATATCCCTTCGACAGAAAGCTCCATGTGAAATCTGGTGAACACCAGTCAAGCACTTTCAGAGAAAAAGACATTTAAAGCTTACACTATTTAATATATGTAAAAGCCCAGGGACAAATGCAGATAACTCCTGTGGGACAAAATTTTGATTGTAACTAAAAAGTGTTAGTACTATAATCATACATTGTAATTTTCAGGCTTTACATTTTGAGAAAATAATTTTTCAACATTTTCCCCACACAGAAATATGGGGTTGCAAATTTGACCATGCCGTTAAAAAGTCAAAGGTCATCCTAGAATCATCTTTTGATAAACTTATTAGACCTTGAGTCCCAAATGCTAATTACCAAGATTCAGCCTCAAAGCTTTCTTGGTTCTGGAGAAGAAGATTTCTAAGTGTTTTTATTATATATGGGCATGGCGGCCATCTCGTTCAATGGTACAGAACCATTTGAACAACCTGACAATGACCCTTCAACAGAAGGCTTCATGTGAAATCTAGTGAAAATTGGTCAAGATGTTTCAAAGAAGAAGACCTTTAAAGATTACGTAATTACCGGTATATACATGTATATAGCCCAGAGACAGATAACCATGGGGACAGAAATTTGATTGTAACTAAACGTGTTTGCTACTTCAATCATTTTGAGAAAAAAAAATCTGTATTTTCCCCATACAAATGCATAGGGATGCAAATTTGACCTTGCCATAAAAAGGTCAAAGGTCATCCTAGGATCATTATTTGAACAAACTTGGTAGACCTTGAATGTCAAATACCAAGATTCAGCCTCAAAGTTTTCTAGGTTCTGGAAAAGAAGAGTTTTAAGTGTTTTTTACCATATACATGTATAGGCAAGGTGGCCATCTTTCTCAATGATGCAGAACCATTTGAACAAACTGACAATACCCCTTCAGCAGAAGGCCCCATATGAAATCTGGTGTAAAATGGTCAAGCGGTTTCAGGGAAGAAATTCAAAGATTACGCAATTTTACACATGTATGTAGTCCAAGGGCAAGGGCAGATAATCTTGGGGACTAAACTTTGATTGTATCTAAAGCAAATTCTGCTACTTTAATCATACATTTTAAGTTTCAGCCATTAGTTTTCAAACATTCCGTACAAATGCAGCAAATTTGACCTTGCCTTAAAAAGATCAAATGTCAACCTAGGGTCATCACTGGTAGACCTTGAGTCCCCAATGCTATATACCAAGATTCAGCCTCACAGCTTTCTTGGTTCTGGAAAAGAAGATTTTTAAGTGTTTATACCATATATGGGCATGGCTGTCATCTGTGAAAAGTGAAGAAAATTGGCTCAGGGGTTTCAGAGGAGAAGTGGTTCAAACGTGTTTATGGACAGGTGACAGATGGCAAGTGATCACACTAGCCCATCCTGGGCCTTCGGCTCAGGTTAGCTAAAAAGCCTTTTGGACTTATGTACTTCTACAGCTGTCAAAATATCTTCAGTTTCTGATAGAATCTGTCATTTCAGGCTTTCTCAACCCTTCAAATTTAACCTTGGTCTTACTGGTCCCAGATATGCCCTACCTTTGCAAATAGTGTAGATCCAGATCAGCTGTCTTCTTCATTGGTTTGTCATCCAGTATGTGAATTTGTAACAGCCTGGATCAAGTAATCTGACTGGATTACAATAAGAAGTGGGTGTGGCATCTGAATTTATTCAGCATGGCAAGGGTTGATATATTGAAAGATCCTGAGGCTAAAGGGCAGTCCTCATTTATCTTGATATTCAATGAATTTCAACAATTTAGTGACTTCAATCCCAATTTTATGTTTTTTTTTGTTTGTTTTTTGTTTCTGTTTTTTTTTTGTGCGTTTTGTTGGTTCTTTTTTTTTTTTTTTTACATTTTTTACACAGCTCCATTTAAGGCACTTTTTCATCTGAAAAGTACTCATGTTTTTCTTATTTCTCCACAAAACATACGTTATAGAAAGAGGCACTTCTTATGAGTGCCTACAACATATATTTTTGTGGCAGAGTAAGAAAAATGTTATGCAGATACCCCTTCTTATCTGGAGCTAGGTGTATAGCCTCTGACCAGTGACATTTGTATATGACCCTCAATATAACTTGAAAAGTGATTTCATCATTTATAACAAGTTTCAGAATTGTTACTGAATTGGTTCCAGAGTTAACCCTTGTCCTGCTGAATAAATTAAGATGCCACACCAACATCTAATTTTCAGCCAATCAGATTACTTGATCCAGATTCTTGCTATAAATTCACATACTTAATGGCAAACAGTGCAGATCCAGATCAGTTGGCTTCTTCAGAAGCCAACTGATCTGGATCTACACTGTTTGCAAAGGCAGAGTATATCCGGGTTCAGCAGGACAAGGGTTAATAGGCTTTGTGTAGATTAGTGTTGCCACTGATGATGAATCATCAGTCACTTTTGCCTCTTGTGACTGTTGACTGGAAAAATGCTTTATAGTAGACTAATCAGAAAATTCTATTTTTTAGAAACATATTTTTCTCACGTTTTATTTTATAGCAAGTTATCAAGAAATGAAATTCAAAGCTGTCTATTTGGGTCATTCTAGATTTGTGGTCAGTAAAAGTGTAAAAAATTGATAAAATAGTCTTCATCGATTGATTGATTGAGTTAGGGCTTAACGACACGTCACCCCCTGTGGGTCATTTTGAAAAGAGACAGAAGAGGAGATGAAAGAGAGGGACAGGGAAGAAAGAGGAACAGGAATGTAAGTGAAGAAACAGAAGAAATAAAAACATTCCCCCTCTACCCTTACCTGCTACAAGGATAGCAGGCCTTGCCCAACTGTAAGCCAATCTCAGTTGGATGCCCCGGTGAGGTAAACAAATAGTCCTGGTGAGGTAAAAAAAAAATAAATAAGTCAACCTGAAAGTACTGATACTTTTCTTATTCCTCCATGAAAGCATGTTGTGGGTACTCATTAAAAGTGCCTCACTGAGGCACTTCTAATGAGTACCCACAACATATGTTTTCATGGAGAAATAAGAACTAGAATAGGGTTTTCAGAGGAAAATGTATGTCCCCCACCTATCAGAAAGCCCTATCATTGAAAAAGGTTAAATCTATAATTTATCTTTTTCTGTGTGTGCATGCGGTCAATGGGGCCATTTTCCAAAATCTGCCCTGGTGTGACCTTGAAAATGGGGTCAAGGTCACCAAAATCTAATAAGGGTCAAGGTCACCAAAATCTAATAGGGTCAAGGTCACCAAAATCTAATCAGTTCTTGTTCCTGTCTCAACAATAAAGCTGTACAAGTTTGGCCAAAATCCATCCATTCTTTCTGGAGATAGTGTGCAGAAAAGCCATTTTCCAACAATCTGAGCCCTCTTGTGACCTTGAAAATGGGGTCAAGGTCATCAAAATCTGATCAGTTTTTTTTTTCATGTCACAATATAGTACTGCAAGTTTGGTCAAAATCCATCCATTCCTTCATGATAGGGTGCAGACAAGCCATTTTTCAACAATCTAAGCCCTTGTGTGACCTTGAAAATAGAGTCAAGGTCACCAAAATCTGATCAGTTTTTTTTTTCCATGTCACAACAATATAGATGAACAAGCTGAGTCAAAATCCTTAAATTCATTCTGGAGATAGGGTGCAGACAAGCCATTTTCCAACAATCTGAGCCCCCTGTGTCCTTGAAAATGGGGTCAAGGTTACCAAAATCTAATCACTTCTTGTCCCTGTCTCAACAATATAGCTGTACAAGATTGGTCAATAACATCCTTTCATTCTGGAGAAAGGGTGCAGAAAAGTCATTTTCCAACAATCTGAGCCCTCCTGTGACCTTAAAAATGGGGTCAAGGTCACCAAAATCTAATCAGTTTTTTTCATGTCACAACAATATACTTGTGCAAGTTTGGTCAAAATCCAGCCATTCCTTCATAAGATAGGGTGCAGACAAGCCATTTGCCAACAATCTTAAGCCCTTGTGTGACCTTGAAAATGGGGTCAAGGTCACCAAAATCTAATCAGCTCTTTTTCATGTCACAGCAATATAGTTGTGCAAGTTTGGTCAAAATCTATCCATTCCTTCATGAGGTAGGGTGCAGACAAGCCATTTTCCAACAATCTGAGCCCACCTGGAAAATGGAGTCAAGGTCAACAAAATATAATCAGTTCTTTTCCATGTCTCATCAATATAGATGTACAAGTTTGGTAAAAATCCATCCATTGATGCCAACGCCGACACCAACGGGATCCGCCCAAATACAATATGCCCCCTCACCCACTCCCCCCCCCCCCCCTCCCCCTACCCTTTGGTAGGGGAGGGACATAAATATATTTTCTACAAATCGATTATATCAATCTGTTTTACAAAACCAAGGATCGAATATGAAATTCTGGCCGATTCCCAACACAAGTGTAGATGGCGTATGTTTATCTGTAGCATCTAATCTTGTCTGTCCCATATAAGGGTAAGAAGGCTCAAAATTTAATTATAACATGAGAAAAGGGTCACTGTCTCTTACATTAACAGTGAAGGCTGAGATCAGCAATCTGCAAACTTGTGCCACCTGATCAGGGTCTTCCCAGTCTAAATATAGTCTACTGTACAGCTAAGACTATAATCAACTGCCTGGATGTGCTGGCTGATCCTGCATAATGCACCAAATACCATTTTCTCATGACATGACCCGTCAACAGTTAAAGAGCCAATCACAACTGCAGCAGATGGATAGCATTTTGAAATAATTATTATTATTATTATTATTATTAATATTATTATCATTATCATCATTATTATTATTATTATTGTTATTATTATTCAGAGAAAATATGGCCATACTTATCAAGTTTTATTTCTTTATTTTTATTTATTTATTTATTTATTGTTTTTTTTTTGTAAAATAATAAAGAGAATTTAGACTCTGGTCTGTTATTTGCTTGGTAATTAAACCTTATCCTGCTACATTTTTCTTCTGATCTGGGTTTACTGAGTGGTACCCATTATTTCATTTGTTTTTCATGGACTTTATTCTGATTTGCACATATGATGCATCAAAAGACTAATTTACTATCAGAGATCAGTTGTGATCAGGTGTCAGTGAATCACCTGACAAACTGTTATTGTTTAACATAAAAAAAAAGTTAAAGAACTTCAAGTCATTAGCATCAAATATACATACATATTGCAGGAAGGATTTGGTTATTCATGCTAACTCTTTGCAGGCTTGGTAATTTTGCATGCTTTTTGTCGTCACAAGATTTTGTTTTAAAAATTAACTTTTTCAAAAAAATCTTTCAGGAATAGCATCAGAGTGTCAAACAGTTTGGATTCAGATCAGGCCTAATGTTTTGTCGGGCCTGATCAGGGTCCAAACTGTCTGCAAATTTTATCAGCAGACGACAGAAGTTGACACTCGCGGAGAAGGAGTTAATACATCTACCATTCTCTAAGTATATTTATCACTGGAAGTTGTTCAGATAGATCTGGGTCCAAACTGTATGCAAAGGTTGTCAGCAGTTGACAAAAGTTGCCACTAGCAGGCAACGGGGAGGGGGTGGGGGGTTGGGTCATACATCCATTATTTGTGTACATTTATCACTGGAAGAGGTTTGTTCAGATAGAGTCCAAGTGGCTGGCATAGGATCATGTTTGAGCTGACAGGAGTGAGACAAAAATATGGGAAATGGTGAAATCTGACTGTGACTTTGGAGAATAAGTCTAGCTGAAAACCTAGAATTAGAAGGATGGGCCTAGTTTCTTGAGGGTCCTCAGATGCACTCAAATAGGCATCTCCCCTGAAAACATAAATAGCCCCAACAGCAGGATAATGGTTACAGGGCATCTGATAAAGATTCTCACACCCTATATTTCTCATCATTATAATCAGGTTAATCCAGCACTGAGCAAAATTGAAGCAGACAACATTCTATTATTTTTTTTTATATTATTTTTCAGAGATAATAAGACTTGGCATTTCATGACTGACACATGAAATCTTATATTCTCTGAAAAATACATATATTTAAATATCTTACCACAGCTGAATTTGTGATAAGTGCTTTGTGGGTTAAAACTGATCACATTGTTTTGTTCTCATTATTATACAGAAATGCTATTTCTTTGCAACAAGCTCAATATGTGTCATTACGAAAACAGGTCTATTCAAATATATAGAAAATTTCACCTCAAAAAACTGAAAATTTTCAGATATTCTGATATTTTTCATATTTCTGCTCAAAACATAGACTGCAGGTACTCATTAGAACCCCTTGGTGAGGTGGTTCTAATGAGTACCCATAATCTATGTTTTCAAGCAAAATAAGAAAAATAATGTATACCTCTGTAAACCCCAGTTTTACTATATAAAAGTGGGGTTTAAGGGAGTCAAAATTATATAGGCATGTTTTCGTGTTGTTCTATCAAAATCCACTTTTATTTTTGGTTCATTTGTGATACACCATTTTGTTGCTGATGAAAACAGAAAATGTGCAATCAAGTATATTATGCTTTGAAGGCAGAAAATCTTTAGTACAGGTATTAAAAACAGTCAAAATGAAAGAGAGAGTAACATTGGTGAAGAATTTATCCGAGACTGGAGATCTTGGCAAACCACACATTTGGATGCAAATTTTATCAAAATCGGAGTTATCAGGGTTTGAAGACATCAAAACTGCTTTTACAGGTGCCGCCATTTTTAATATTTCTTTTATGCTTTTCAGTGAAATATAGAGATTTCTCGCTGAAACTGAAACCAATAATTTCACTGTTTCAAACAATGGAATTATGACTTACGGATTTTCACTGTTTGGGACTCAACTTTTTTTTCTTGAAATCAAATTTCCCAATAATTCTGGGTCAGAAACATTGCCAAAAGGTTTAAGATGTAATATACTTGTCTGAAATTATGTGGAGAGATTAACATTCCGCATTGGAACTGCTGACATCACTTATTGCGCTGATGTATCTCTTTCTCTGCACACCATGTCAGGCCGACTAACACCTACTGTGGCGTTTTCTTTGTATTGATTTCTTGCATTGTATTGCTTTAAAATTCATTTAGCCTGATTTTCTGGGTACAAAACTGCATTTTTTACCCAACAGTATGCCCCTGAACATGCTGAACAAGACCATTTGATGCAAAATGGCTAGGAAAAAAGTTAATTTCCCAACGTAAGTGTCAAAGAGTAGGTAGAAGTTTAATTATTGTGAATAAAAGCATAAAAGAAACAGAAAATTTGATTTTTTCAGAGTAAGATTGAATTTTATTTCACTTATGAACACCAAAACTTGTATTTTCACTCACAGCTATTGCCACTCGTGAAAAAAAATACTACATTTTGTGTTCATTCTGTGAAATAAAATTTGCTCTTACACTGAAAAAATCAAATTTTCTCTATTTAATGAGCCTTTATGGCAACATAAAGCCATAATAAAATACCGTATTCGACCTAATTACCGCACATACCCCAATAAGAGCACAGTCAAGAAATTCCGTAGTCTTCAGATTACAGCCAATGTACTTTTTCTTTACTTCTTTATAAAGGCATATGTTGTGGGTACTCATATGAATTGCATCGACTTGTCGATGCAATTCAAATGAGTACCCACAACATATGCCTTTATAAAGAAAATCAGAAAAAAAATCGCATTATAATCATCAAATAAATCCTATTCTGATTTTTTATAGTGTACCCTTAGTAGGTAGTTTCATATTTTAGCACAACTGAGTGTTCCCAGTAAACTTGAAAAACCTAAGCACAGTGTGGTAATTAGGTCGAATACGGTATGCAAAAACCTAAATGAATAAGATTTGCAACAATATTCACTCATTACATTTGTGTATACAGCTTTTGCTTGAAAATCCCAAACACTTCCATCAGAAAGATTTTATTTCATATTTTGAAATATTTAGAATATTCAAAATGGTGGCTACTTAATAATGGCTTTTAATCTTTAAACATCTTTAACTTCCTTAGCTTTTATCCGATTTTGATTCATTTTACACCAAATGCATGTTTTGTCAAGATCTTTTAAATCTCAGATACTGTATATACCATAAGTATTCAGACAAACAGGCCTGAGCTAACAGTGTAGTCCCAGATGAGAAGCCGCAGAACACGGCATCTCATCAGGGTCTACACTGTTTGCCACTCATCCAGTAATTTTTAGACACAATGGTAGTAAACTGTACCTGTTCAAATTTTAGAGCAAATGTGGTAAGAGAGGCAGTGTCTGAATACTGTACATTCTTCACAAACCCTGCATTTCCCTTTAAGGGGACTGGATACACCTGGTAATTTTCTGCCCCTCTTTACAAGGGAGATAACTTTTCTGTCTTCCTGTTTGCTTTCATGCGCACCAAGTGCCTTCTGAAAAGATGTCTCCTCCAAAAGGAAAGAATTTGCTCCCAAAAGGGAGCAAATTCTTTCCTTTTGGAGTAGACCCTTATTCAATAGGGAGACAAAACAAATTTGACAGAGTTACCTCATTTAACCCATTTTAGTCTAGAGACCCAAAAAAGGGTAATTGGCAAACAGTGCAAACCCATATTAGACACCACAGAACATAGCATCTGATTAGGGTCTATATTGTTTGCATTAAATACAGGAATTTTATGAAAAATAGTAATAATATAAACTAACCAGACACCCTTCTATTAGAAATAGACTGGTCCAAAGAGTTGTGGTAGAAGAGTCCACTTAATGTAAATGGGTTAAAAATGTATCACTTCCCCTTATCATATACATGTGTTTAAGTTTAGTCCATTTTCAAAACTACGGCCAAATTTGAAGAGATATACATGGAGGTTAAAGAGAAGAAACTAAGTTACTATGTTTTTCAGAACAGTTTTATTTCAACAATAAAAATGTAAGTACATTAAAATGCACAAAAATAGGTGGTTGGGGAAATTAAGACTAGCACAATAAGGCATGCAATAAAAATGGACTAAACTCAAACAAAACACACACAAAATTAACTGAAAAAAAAACATAGCTCTAGATAAGAAGGGGTTTTCACATAATATTTTTTCTTATTTCTCCATGAAATGTATGTTGTGGGTACTCATTAGAAGTGCCTCAGTGAGGCACTTCTAATGAGTACCACAACATATATTTTTGTAGAGAAACAAAAATAAACCATCAGCACTTTTTGGTTGTAAAACAAGCCTTATCTGGAGCTAGGACTACAACTTTGGATATGGGTTTGTTATGAAATAATATTGCACATACACTAAAGCAGCTAAAAGCACTGAACCAAGCAAATACATATTATGTATTTAGGAAAACAAAGGCCCAGTTGTTCAAAGCGTCGTTAGCTTAACCAGCTCTTTAAGGGTCATTTCGTTAACTGTTTTAACGGATTCAATATACAATATTCTGATATTTTTTGCTGAAAAAATGTGAGTAGTTTTTGCACTGCAAAAGCTACTCACATTTTTTCAGCAAAAAATTTCAGCATATTTGTGTATCACTCAATTAAAATTTTAACGAATCGTTAACTAATGACATTGTTAGTTTTGAACAACTGGGCCCAAGTCTTTAGATGCTCAGGCACTTTTTTTTTAGAATAATTTAGGTCAAAAAAAAAGTTTTCAGATTCTGAGGCACTTTTTTTAAACTAGTAGATGTGTGCGAGTGACTTTATTTTTATTTTTCCAGTTGGGTACATTTTTGGATATTTTGGTCCATTTTTCAAAACAAAATGGCAGACTTTTACAGAAAGTTATTGAAATGCAAGTTTCCAGTCTTAAACTATATAAAGAGATTGTAATTTACTGATTTTCTTTGCAATAAAGGTAACAGTATCAAACATTTGTGGGTTTGTTTGTTTTTTTTATTTGGGTTTTACCACCCTTTCATCACGAAACCACGCCTATATAATTTTGACCCCCTCAAACCCCACTTTTATATAGTAAAACTGGGGTTTACAGGGGTATACATTATTTTTCTTATTTCTGCTCAAAAACATAGATTGTGGGTACTCGTTAGAACTGCCTCACCTAGGCAGTTCTAACGAGTACCCACAATCCATGTTTTGAGCAGAAATGTGAAAATATCAGAATTTTTTATCTGATTTTTTTTCCCTTTTTTTGGTTGTAAAATTTTCAATATATTTGAATAGGCGTGTTTTCGTAATGCAAGAGTATTTCACTTGTATCGAGCCGATTGTTCATCCAAGGTGGGTGAAAACGGGAGAACCCGGGGAAAAACCACCTGACCATCCGTGTTCCAAGCGAGGCTCGAACCATAGCAGTGAAAAACCTAATGGATTAAGAGTCAAACTCTGTGGTCTGGATCTTAATTTAGTTAAAAGTAATTCTCTAATCAGTAAGAAAACTCCAGTGTCATGTATTTTCATAGTTTGAGAAAACAAAATCCCACTAAAAACTTGTATATGCGAAACTATTTTGACAGATGCCGCAGTGCCTGAGAATCAAACTAATCTTTTTTATTTTGCCTAAGTGTTCGGACAAAGTCCAGAGCAAACAGTGCAGATCCAGATCAGAGGTAACAGTCTGTGGTGTCTGACAAGGGTCTTCACTGTTTGCCACTCATCTATCATCTAGCACAACATATGTTTTCATGGAGAAACAAGAAACATATCACTACTTTTTGGTTGAAAAACATCTTGTGAAGAAATGATGATGATGGATTGGTGTTTTCCGTCCCTTTCAACATTACTTAAGTGGTATCGAGATGACTGAAGAATGATAATGAAAGGCCCTCTGCAATGAAATGTCTTACAGTCAAGAGCTGAATTCTGCCTCCTAAGCTCCAGCGTGATTTAAACCTACATCACAAAAACATGCCTATATAATTTTGACCTGCTTGAACCCCACTTTTATATAGTAAAACTGGGGTTTACAGGGATATACATGATTTTTTTCTTATTTCTGCTCAAAAACATAGATTGTGGGTACTCATTGGAACCACCTCATCAAGCAGTTCTAATGAGTACCCACAATCTTTATTTTGAACAGAAATATGAAAAATATCAGAATTTTTTTATCTGAAAATTTTCATTTTTTGGTGGAAAAATTTTCAGTATATTTGAATAGGCGTGTTTTTGTAATGAGGATCTTGTGATCTGAAGTCAAGAGCGCTAACCACTTGGCCATCTAGACACTTCTCTTGTGAAGAGATAAGAACCAGTTAAATTGTTCATAACTCTTCCAAAAATAAATTCAGTGAAATAAAAAATAACTGGGAAAAAATGGGGAAATATCACAGACTTATTTATCACCTTCAAAGCACTTAACCCTTGTCCTGCTAAATTAATTAAGAAGCCACACCTATTTCTAATTTTCATCCAATCAGATAATCTGATCAAGTTTGTTGACTTAGATTCACATACTTAATGGCAAACTGTGCAGATCCAGATCAGTTGGCTTCTTCAGAAGCCAACTGATCTGGATCTACACTGTTTGCAAAGGCAGGGTATATCCGGGTTCAGCAGGACAAGGGTTAAGATCAAACAGTGTCTCTTGAAACCCTAAAGCAACAAGTAATTTTGCAGCAGACCACATTTTCATTTTTTTATTTCATACTTTTCAGAGTAAATAATACTTGATGTTTCATATGAATCATCAGATAGGCAAACAATTAGCATAAACCATCAAGTTTTATTTACTACAAAAAATAAAAAAAAAAAATAAAAATGTCCTCTGCTACAGTTGTGACTGACACTTTAAGGGTTATCAGAAGAGATTCCTTTCAATAAACATATTCATCTTTCAAAGTAAAATATATCCAAAGTTGTTCCTAACAGATTATCTATATTCATGTACATGCCATAATCTTGAATCGCTGCAGCTTATCCTGAAAATCACATTACAATTTGTAGCAGATGACACTTTAATTTTTGGTGTTTTTTTGTTTGTTTTTTTCTGAGAAATGGCAGATGAGAAAATATTCTTTTCTTCATTAAGATGGACTGACAAAATTTTTCAAACTTACTTATTCCAGGTTACCTTTTTTACTTTATTCATTTATTATTATTTATTTTATGATTTATTTTCTATGGAATTAAATTTGAAGCAGAAATTATGGCATGTACTGTTTCATAATGTTAGAAATTCATCTACGGTAAATGTCCTAAAAATCTGTACACCAAAGTTTCTGATAAAGTGGCTACAGGATCTACACTGTTTGCCATTCCACAAAGTATTTTAACCCTTGTCCTGCTGACTAAATTAAGATGCCACACCCACTTCTAATTTTCAGCCAGTCAGATTACTTGACCCCGATTGTTGCTATAAATTCAAGTACGTAATGGCAAACAGTGCAGATCCAGATCAGTTGGCTTCTTCAGAAGCCAACTGATCTGGATCTACACTGTTTGCAAAGACAGGGTATATCTGGGTTCAGCAGGAGAAGGGTTAAGAAACAACTACATAAAAAGCAAAATTGTCCCAAAAAAAGTATGAAATTAAGTGTTTGAAAGTTTAGGACATTCACCATACTTTCCAGCTATATCATTTTCAATGACTGATATTTACCCTAAGTATTGGGACACCTTGACTCCTTACCATTTTTGTCCTAAAACCGGAACATGTCCATTTTACTAGACTAAAATTTGGCTATTAAGACCACTTGAAATTAAATCTATGCCACTATTAACCCTTGCCATTCTGAATAAATTAAGATGCCACACCTACTTCTAGGTTTCAGCCAATCAGATTACTTGATCCAAATTGTTGATATAATTCACATAATTAATGGCAATGCAGATCCAGATCAGTTGGCTTCTTCAGACACCAACTGATCTGGATCTACACTGTTTACAAAGGCAGGATATATCCAGGTTCAGCAGTTTTTGTCAGTCCAAATGGTTTCTTTCTTATTATTCTATATTCAATATTAACTCTAGTCCTGCTGAACCCAGATATATCCTACTTTAGCAAACAGTGTAGATCCAGATCAGTTGGCTTAAGAAGCCAACTGATCTTGATCTACACTGTTTGCCATTCAGTATTTGAATTTGTATCAACAACCTGGATCAAGTAATCTGATTAGCTGAAAATTAGAAGTGGGCGTGGCATCTGAATTTATTCAGCATGACAAGGGTTAAGACCACCCCACCAATAAGACCACTTTCAGGCAGTCCAAAATGAGGTCTTAATAGTGGCATTTTACCATAATTGTTAATGTGGTTTGACTGGAAAACAGTACAGACCCTGATCAGATGCCAATTTATGCTGCATCTGATCTGGATCACTGTTAGCTAAGCTTGTCTTTCTGAATTCTTAGGGTAATAAATATATTAGTCACTAACATAGATCTAGACAAGATGCATCCAGACAACTATTTTTCTTATTTCTCCAATAAACACATGATTACCATGTGCTCCTCACTGATACTGCCACACCAAACATATGTTCTGGTACTCATTGGAGTTGCCCCAGTGAGGCAATTCCAGTAAGTACCCATAGCATGTGTTTTGACAGAAAAATAAGGAAAAAAATGTTTTCTTGTTTTTGTTTTTGTTAGTTTTTTCTTTTTTTTTCAGAAAAATTGTCTTATCTAGAGCTATGGCTGAAAATACAGTAAGTGGACAAAAGTGTTTGTCACATTGTGACGTTGCCATTGAACCTGGATACACCTGCCTTTGCAAACAGTGTAGATCCAGATCAGTTGGCTTCTGAAGATGCCAACTGATCTCGATCAGCACTGTTTGCCATTAAGTATGTGAAATTAAAGCAACAATCTGGAGCAAGTAATCTGATTGGCTGGGAAATTAGAAGTGGGTGTGGCATCTTAATTTATTCAGCAGCACAAGGGTTATCATTTCTCTGAGTTTTGAAAACTCTGAGTTCAATAACTGTGTGACAATTAATTTTACAAAAATTCTAGAAATGCATTGATTTAAATGGTGACATCATAATGTGACAAATAGTTTTGTCCACATACTGTACATGTGTACATTATTTTAGAATATGCAATAAAAATGCAGTCTTTGGTTATCATTTTACAGACATCTCTACAAGAAAAAATAACCCATAAAGCACCATTCAAAAGTGTAGCAGACCACATTTTAAAACATTTTCTTTTATTTTTCAGAGAAAAAAGAGTGATTGATATTTCATGTGAATGGTCTGCCAAGCAGAGTCAGACCTTTCACATTTAATGGCAAGCCATATTTACTTGGAAAAAGCAAAATATTAAATTGGTTTACTGTTATGATTGGTGCTTAAAGGGTTAACCCTTAAAGCGCCAATCACAACTGCAGCAGATAACATTTTTAAATATATATTTTTTTATCTATTTTTCTTAGAAAATAAGTCTTGACATTTCATGTGAATCATCTGCCAAGCAGATGATTCACATGAAATTTCAAGGCTTATTTTCTAAGAAAAATAATTTTTTTTAGAATGTCATCAGCTACAAATTTTGCTTGGCGCTTTAAGGGTTAAACTATAGCACCATAACCATATTAGCAGGGCCAAATATAAAGGGTCTTATAGCACAAAAAAATACTGGATTCACGGCTCCAGATGAAGCACTTTTTTCAACAGAAAGAATTGTTTTTCTTATTTCTCCACAAAAACATATGTTGTGTTACCGATTAGAAGCGCCCCAGCCTCGGTGGCTCAGTTGGATGTGCGTCCAACTGATGCTCAAGTTTGACGGTCGGCAACATTCTTTCCTGGAGATTGATCATGAAATACTTTCTATGGTCATTCTCTCTCTTCTGCTGATTCAAGAAGGGCAGTTGTCAGTTTCTGGCAAAAGAATGTGCACAACACTGGTTAACCACTTAGAGGACTAAGCATGCCCAGTAAACGTGTGTTTAGATAAACTGACCACCCTCAACATGACCCCAATAGGTTGATTGGGCCATAAAACCTCAACACAAACAAAATCATTGAATACCGAGGTGCTTCTAATGAATACCCACAACATATGTTTTTGTGGAGTAATAATTAAAATGTTGTATGGATACCTCTGCTTATCTGGGACTATGCAGATTTGTCTTTGAATCTGCAAATAGTTCATTTAGGCATTGGATCACAATTAATTTGGAAATTAAAATGCATTTCTGTTCCATTATACATTGAGTTTGGATCATAGGCGAATAAAAGGAATTACAATGAAATGTAATTTATTACATTTACTTTAGAAATTGTAATGCATTACAGCTCCATTTCCCCTTTATGCTTGGCCCTAATAACATTATTCTTTGTCTCTAGATTCCAGCACTCCAGAAAACAACTATTTCCTTATAAATATATTTCTCCACTTTCCTCCAAATTTATGTTGCAAAATCTCAAACTAACGCTTCAGAAATGAATATTGTAACATCTCAAACTAACATCTAAGATGACTAGCACAGCTCCGAACAAGAAGGGTCAATAATAGAGGCGATAATTATGGGATAATTTTCTCCAGTTCTCCATATAAACATATATTGTGGGTACTCATTAGAAGTGCTTCGGTAAGGACCTTCTAACTAGAGCTGGTGTTTGTAAAACACTATGCCCCCAACTGCTTGACTCTAACATTGCTTGACTCCAACACTGCTTGCCCATGATGGTAACAACAGTACAAATATACAAGATTTCAACGTTATTTTATTAAAGGGAAATAACTCTACTAGAAATCCGACAATCTCAGATGTGTCGCCTGTTTAAAGTGCCAACCATCTGATATGAAAAAGGGAAAAAACACTGGTCCTTATAATCACTCCTATCTCTAAAGGCGACTAAGTTGAAAAAGGGCCATAACTTGCCCAAAACTTTGCAGATGATTACCAATATCAAACTTGACCTGTATTTTACAATAACATATATCCTTCTACAAACTTTCAATATAATCAATGCAACCCTGCAAAAGTTGAGTGGAAACCAATATCAACACACCAACAAAAACTAAGTCGAAAAAGGGCCAAAATTTTGCGGATGATTACTAATGTCGAATATAATGATATATCCTTCTGCAAACTTTCATAAAATCAATGCATTCCTGCAAAAGTTATTGACAGGAAACCAATATGAACACAGCAACACATACTAAGTCGAAAAAGGGCCATAACTCAGCCAAAGTTTGGTGGATGATTACCAATATGGAACTTGACATGTATTTTACAGTGATATAAAGCAAATTTTTCAGAATTTATTCAGAAGTTAATCAGGTCATCTACTCATCAATACCAATCTATTCACCAGGTTTCAAGGCTCTACCTTAAATGGTTTTGGAGATATTTTGCTGACAAGATTTCATCCATATTTTTTTTAAAGGGTCATAACTCAGAAAAGGGGCATAATCTGGATGAGAAAAAAATATGTGTCAGCTATTTTTTCATGAGAAATCCATACATGAAATTTCAAAACCCTAGCATGCACGGTTCAAAAGTTATGCTATGCATCAAAAAGCATGCAACGTAAAAATGTCCAAAGTTACAAAGGGCCATAACTCATGACATATTTTTCAGAACTTATTCCAAAGTTAATCAGGTCATCTACTCATCAATACCAATCTATTCACCAGGTTTCAAGGCTCTAGCTTCAATAGGTTTTGAGATATTTTGCTTCATCCATATTTTTTCAAAGGACGATAACTCAGAAAAGGGGCATAATCCTGATGGAAAAAAAAAACAACAAGTCAGCTATTTATTCATGAGGAATCCATATGAGAAATTTCAAAACCCTAGCATGCATGCTTCAGAAGTTATGCTATGCATCAAAAAGCATAATGGACGGACGGACGGACACACAAACGTCCCAGAAGCAATATGCCCCTCCAACTTCTTCGAAGTTGGGGGCATAATGAATACCCACAATAAATGTTTTTCATGGACAAACAAGAATAAATATTCCAGAATTATCACCAAATACTATACTATAAAATTTGGATTTCTGGATATATTCCTCTGCCATTTGTGTTCTTAGTCTAAGGACTACTGAAAAGCATTAGGTTTACCCTTGCCATGCTGAATAAATCAAGATGTCATACCCACTTTTAATTTTCAGCCAATCAGATTGCTTGATCCGGATTGTTGCTTTAAATCCACATACTTAATGGCAAACAGAAGCCAACTGATCTGGATCTATACTGTGCAATGGCAGGGTATATCCGGTTTCAGCATTACAAGGTTTAATGATTTCAGAAAAAAAAAAATCTTGTTGTTTCACAAAAAATACTTATTTTATGGATTTCATTGAGCATGATGTCATAACTTTAGTTTGACTGCATACATCTCTTTTTCTTTTTTTTTTTTTTTTTTTTTTGCAAATATTTTTTATGGCTGAATTAAAGTCTGTCATTTGCTGAAACTATCATGTTTTAATGCTTAAAGCACTGAGCAAAATTGTAGCAGGTGACATTTTATTTTTTTTTATTATTATTTTTTCCAAGAAAATAAGACTTGGCATTTCATGTATATCATCTGCTGGGCAAATAATTCACGCAAAATACCATCTTAATATATCTTTTTTATGTTTCAGAGAAAAGATTTGGCACTGCATGATTCACATGAAATGTCAAGTCTTATTTTCTCAGAAAACAGTAAAAGGTCAAGGGCAATGTCAAGTCTTATTTTCTCAGAAAACAGTAAAAAGGTCAAGGGCAAGTATGGTAAGGAGTAAAATGTTCGAATACTTAGGGTAAATCAGGGAAGACGTTTGCAGGCGACGTGGGCGACAAGCTCGCCTTTTTTCTGCCAACATTGCTCTGTTCATATAGGAAAGCGATGTTGACGTCGCCTTGATTTTTTCAGTGTGTATTTCTGACAAGAAAAGGCTCTGCAATTTTACATGGTAATAAGTTCGTTTTTCTCACAGGGTGGTTTTCCACCACGAGTTCATGTGACGTCACCCTTATGAGCATGCGGTTTCTTCATGTGGGAGCAGGCGAAAACGTAACTTTTTCACTTGTACTGGAGACGTGAACATCCCAGAATTGCGTATCGTCACCCAGTGAGCATCTGAGCAGTCCCATGAGAATTTACCCAAGGTTTACTGGAGACATTCTGTGGGACTTAGAAATTGCTTTTGGCCAATAGAATTAACTATTTTAATGCGCAGAAAACATGGCAGATTTATATCTCGCACATGTCATCTTTCAAAAGAAATATAGCGGTGCATTTGCAATCACACTGATGAAAATTTGGCATGCAAAAACTTTGAAAAAAAAAAAAAAAAAAAAACAATCAGGCATGTTAGAATGAGGAGGGGTGAATTGGCACCTGTCAAAGGTCAGATTGTCTGCAAACAAAGTGTCAAACTAACAAGTGAACCTGTCTGCCGATACATCTAGCCTCAAGGGATTAAAGATCATGACACCTGCATCTGTGAAGAAACAGACGAAATAAAAACCTTCCCCCTCTACCCTTACTTCTACAAGGATAGCAGGCCTTGCCCAACTGTAAACAATATCAGTTGGACACTCCAGTGACGTAAGATACATGACACAACAACCTTGATCAAGTAATATGATTGGCTGAAAATTAGAAGTGGGTATGGCATCTTAATTTATTCAGCAATGCCAGGGTTAATACAGAGCAATCCACAGTCCCCCACTGGATGAAGTGTGTATCCAAATTTGATCTGTCACATTATGATCTGGCTCGACAAGCCTGTCTGCATATTTAGTTAAGTATGGTATCTGTCCTACTGGTTTGTCTTTTAATGGAATAACTTAATTCTATGGAGTGACAATATGAATATGACCATTATTACTGTCTTTTCATCCAAATTTGACCTTTATTCTCTATCCATCCAAATCTGGATTTTGTTCCAAGATGCTTTATAAAGTAAAATAATTGTCATGTTTGTACAGTCGACTCTCGTTATCTCGAATTCCAAGGGACTCACTGAAATACTTCCAGATATCCATACTTTGACATATCAGAATTGAGGAAAAAATATATCGATTTGGACTCTTGCAATTCGAGATATATTGAAATTATTGTGGAAAAGAGGAGCAATTTCTCCTCTTTTCCACAATATTTTGTTACCTATTGTTAGATATTTATCTTTAGGCAGGGACCAGATTTTCACTTCGAGACACGCGGTTATTCGAGATAAGCAATGGTCAAGATAACGAGAGTCAACTGTACATAGCTCCTAATAAGGCACTTTTTTCTCCATAAATACATGTTGTAGCACAGCTCTTGATAAAACTTTTTCAACCCAAAAGTATTGAACATATTTGTCTTATTTCTCCATGAAAACATATCGATATTTGTCTTATTTCTCCATGAAAACATATCAATATTTGTCTTATTTCTCCATGAAAACATATCGATATTTGTCTTATTTCTCCATGAAAACAGTGAGGCGCTTCTAATGAGTACCCATAACATATGTTTTCATGGAGAAATAAGAAAAATATTTACCTGATACCCACTTTTACCTAGACCTATGTTGTGGTACTCATTAGAAGCACATCACTGAGGCCTCACAGAGGTGCTTCTAACATGTACCTGCAACATGCTTTTGTGGCAAAATAAGAAAAAAGTATGTGACTACTCCCTCTTACCTGGAGCTATGTGCTTTATAAACTAAAAAAACTGTCATGTTAGTATGTTAGTACAAACAAAATATATATAAAAAATTAACTATGTAATACATACATCTACTTGTTAAATGGCTATAAAAGTTTGCCGACACTCACACTAGCTGTGTATTCACTTCATTCGGTAGATTATATATATATATATCTATATATTAGTAGCTATGTTAAATAGCTCTTGATAAGATACTTTTTTTCAATCCAAAAGTATATATTTTACTTATTTCTCCTCAAAAACATATGTTGTGAGTACCCATAAGAAGCACCTAAGTGAGGCACTTCTAATAAGTACCCACAACATACCATATGTTGTGGGTACTCATTAGAAGTGCCTGTGAGGTGCTTCTAATAAATACCCACAACATGTTTTCGTGGAGAAATAAGAAAAATATTTACCTGATACCCACTCCTATCTAGACCTATGTATGTAATTGTGGAGACATATATTAGCAAGCCTTTAACCCTGGTCCTGCTGAACCCAGATATGTCCTGCATTTGCAAACAGTGTAGATCCAGATCAGTTGGCTTCTGATGAAGCCAACTGATCTGGATTTACACTGTTTGCCATTAAGTATGCAAATTTATATCAACAATCTAGATCAAGTAATCTGATTGGCATCTTAATTTATTCAGCATAACAAGGGTTAGGACCCCTTTCCTATTATGCACTATTCAAACTTAAGCTGCAGATTATGAGAGCTCTCTCCTTGACAAGTAGATGACGTTGTGGTGTATGTCTCTTCAACATTATTTTAGTCATATTGAGACAATGATGGGATGATACAGCTCTTCAGAGCATAGAGCTGTTCATTAAAGTCCCATCATTGTCATCATCGCAAATAAATAAATAAGTAAATAAATAAATAAAGCAACCATTTTGGCTTGATCACATATTATGTCAAATGGAATATAAGAAAAAATATGTGTAAATTTCAAATGCAACAGAAATCCATTAAAGAGGAAAAAAATATTAAATCACATTTCACTACACCGGACATGAAGAGAAAAACACTGAATACATGACATTTCAATACAATATAGTTTGACTAGAAGGATTTTCGTTAAGTATCACTTTGGATGATGATGATGATGATGATGATGATGATGATGACAATGATGATGTGTTTTATCTCATTTTCAACATTATTTAAGTCATATCAAGATGATGGATAATAATGAAAGGATCTGTGCCATTATGAAAACATGCCTATTCAAATATATTGAAAATTTCACATCAAAAACTGAAAATTTTCAGATAAAAAAATTCTGATATTTTTCATATTTCTGCTCAAAACATGGAGTGTGGGTACTTGTTAGAACTGCCTTGGTGAGGTGGTTCTTACAAGTACTCACAATCTATGTTTAGGAGCAGAAATAACAAAAATACGAGTTTTGGTTACATTACAAAAACAAGCAAATCCAAATATATTGAAAATTTTACCTCCAAAAAAATGAAAATTTTCAGATAAAAATTCTGATATTTTTCATATTTCTGCTCAAAATATAGATTGTTGGTACTCATTAGAACTGCCTCATTGAGGCAGTTCTAATGAGTACCCACAATCTATGCTTTTATGTATACCCTGGTACCCCAGTTTTACTATATAAAAGTGAGGTTTAAGAGGGTCAAAATTATATAGGCATATTTTCGTGATGCAATGAAGAGCTGTAAAGCCATGAGCTGAATTCTGCATGCCCTTCTTACCTGGCACTGTATTTTATCTCTGAACATTGTCTCTTATCAATAACTGGTGTATATAAATAAATAGATAAACAAACAAAAAGATATCTAATTTTAGACAGATAAAACTAGAAATATGTTCAAGAATACGACACAGATGCCTCCGCCTAGGGACCATCCTCAAGCAGAAACAAGCATTTTGCAAAAAATGAAATTGAAAAAGGGCCATAACTCCCATAAATATTGACAGATTTTACCCTAAAATGAACTTGACCTATATTTTTATGATTATATACCGGTGTATAAAATATGAATCCAATACACTAATCTTTTCAAAAGATATCAAATGGAAACCATTTTTCATACATATGAACGGCATTATGAAGTTGAAAAACAGCCATAACTCCCATAATAACTGATGGATTTTACCCTTAATCAAACATGACCTATATTTTATGATTATATACGTGTTTCAAATATGAATCCAATACATTAATGTTTTCAAAAGATAATCGAATGGAAACCATTTTTCGTACATACGGACAGAGATGAAACTATATGCTCCCCCAGTGAAAATGGCAGGGCATCATAAATGGCACATAAATATGCATTAACCCTTAAAGCGCCAAGAAAATCTGCATCTGAAAATGTTGTCTGTTTATGCCGTCTGCTGAATATTCTTGCAAACTTTTTGAACCAATTTTTGCATATGGGCAAACAGTGTGGACCAGATCAGACTGCTCCTAAAGGAGCAGTCTGATTTGGTTCCATACTGTTTGCAAGAATGACTTTTAAAATTATAAGCAGATGACAAAGCAGACGACAATTGTTGTGATTGGCGCTTTAAGGGTTAAACAGGTCTCTTGACACTAAGCATGCTGGGTAAAATTTTCAGCAGACAGTATACTGAAATATTTTTCTTATTTTTCCCACAAAACAAACTGACACTTCATGCAAACTCTCCTATGGAATGTTTGCATGATATGTCAATTTCTATTTTCTAGGAAAAATAAGAAAAATATCATCAATTTGTCATCAGCTGAGTGAGCATAGAGTGTAGTAAAGGTTAAAACATGTCATAGTAATAAGAATTTAAAACAAATGAAATATATTAATTTTCTGAACACACTGAAATTGTTCATGGTATGTAGAAGACAAATTTGTATATACAATGATATATTAACATATTGTCTTTGTAAAAATGAGTAAATTGAGATAAAACTGCATAAACAAACTGCAGGTTCATTTTCAAAAAATTGTATGAAAATCAAGTAAAATGGGCTTAAAAATGTTTATCACAAAACACTAAAGGGACTGTTTATTGTATAAACAACTTTTAAAGCACCGCTCACAAGGGTGGCAGATGACATTCTCTGAAATATGTTTTAATGTTGAGAAAATAAGGCATGACATTTCATGTGACTCATCTGCTATGATTCAAATGAAATGTCAAAAATTTATATCTATGAAGTCACCCAGGAAAAGCTACAATTACAGGACCATGCCCTCCCAGATAAAGGTTTAATCACATGACTGACAAGTACACAAATGATTATCTGGTGTTTTACATCCCTTTCAACATTGTTTAAGTCATATTGAGACTATGGAAGGGTGATAATGAAAGGCTCTGTGCAATGAACCACCTAACAATCATGAGTTTAATTATGCCTCCAGCAGGTTTCCAATCCAGCAGGCACACAACATCAAAATGACGTCGTATCAACATTGATGCGAAGTGATCACGTCGCATCGACGTTGATACGACATCATTTTAACGTTGTGTGCCTGCTGGGAATCCGTGACCTGATCCAAAGTCAGAAGCCCTAACCACTCGGATACCTGGACCCTTCACAAATAAACAGAATAACTGAAAAGAGACAATGGAAAAGGTATTGTAAAAGAAAGACATCTTTGGACAGTCAACAGTAAAACTGTAACTGTCTGGTTTTACAGATATCCCAGGCCTTATTTTCTCTAAAACATAAAAAAGTGTCTTTAGAATGTGCCGTTTCTTCGATTTTGCATGGTACTTTAAAAGTTAAAGATGAAATATGATACAATCAAAATACAAAAAAAAAATAGATACAAGCAAATTGGGTCTAAAATAGTTTCTATCTTTCTTTACCCAATTGGGTCTAAAATAGTTTCTATCTTTCTTTACCCAATCACAGCCTTCAGTAGTTTTATATTTTTTCTCTACCACCAATCTTAATCTTCCCTATTTTTATTTTTGTCTTAAGCAATCTTGTTTTTGTTTTTTTTTGGGGGGAGGGGGGGTGGAATGTTAATCTTCTCTATTTTCATTTTTATCCATGTCATATTATTCTGTCTTAGTTTTTTTGTTTTTTTTTCCAAGCAAATACAATCACCGAACATTTTTCCCTTTATTGTGTGTGTGTGTGTGTGTGTGTGTGTGTGTGTTGAGGTGTGTGTGTGAGGGGAGGGTGGGGGTGGAGGTTACTTTAATTTTGTTTGTTTGTGTTGTGGTTTTACATCCCAGTCAACCTATTGGGGTCATGTTGAACATAATCAGGTTTACCTAACCACACTTTTACTGGGCAGGCTTAATCCTCTAAGCAGTTAACCAGTATTGTACACATTCTTTCGCAAGAAACTGAAAATTGCCCTTCTTAAATTAGCAGAATGGAGAGAATGACCGTAGAAAATATTTCATGATCAATATATATATATATATATAATACCATAGAAAATATTTCATGATCAATCTCTACAAAAGAATGTTGCTGACTGATCTCCAGTCGTACACACATCCAATTGAGCAACTAAGGCTGGCCACTTTAATTTTATACTTGCTCAATCCTCCTTCCCAAATTTATTCTTAACCACTCTCCCTTTTCTGTACTTTCATTGTTTACCAATCACCACTTTCCTTTTATTCTTCTTTTTAACAACTCTCAGAATATATCTGCAAATGATTTCATTTTCCACTTATTCATATTTGTATTGTTTTTCAAAAATTACCTTAGCATCTTATACATATATACCACTTTGATAATCAGAAATAATTCCTGCACAGCAACAGATAAAGCGCTTTTTTCATCCGAAAAATGCTGTATGTTTCTTATTTATGTTGTGGGTACTCATTAGAAGCGCCTTGCCGAGGGGCTTCTGATGAGTACCCACAACATATGTTTTCGTCGAGAAATAAGAAAAATAATATGTGGATACCCCCTCTTATCTGTAGCTATGTTCCTGAATATGTTATTATTAAATATGATTTGAAAATGTACAAGAATATGCCACTATTTAATGTCAGAGCATTTTACTATGTTGTTACAAAAGTTCCCCATTAGGGTTTTTGCTATCTTCCCTGCCTGTTTCTGTTTGCACTTGTTTACTATGCTGGTAATCAACTTTCACTTTATTTAACTTGTATTGTGTTATATATTCATATGTGACAGACTTTATCTTTGGAGAGTCAGGATCAGTCTCATCAGGTATAGTGAAAACATATCTCGTTGTTTTACCTGTAAAAGCGCTGCTATTTTCTGGGAGCATGTCTCTTCTTTGAAAATTTACTCTTTCTTCAACTGAAGCATCATTTATTGTGACCATTTTGCTTTCCTCAGAATCTGCTAAAGCTTCAGTATTACACCTTTCTGTGCCATTTACTGAAAGCAATTCAGAAGTAATGTTTTTCAGTTCTTGAGGACGGTCAGACAATGAACTACTCTGTTCCAAATTGCCTTCTGATTTCCATTCAGGCACAGCGGAATACATATTCCCTGCCTCTCTCAAACATTCATGTGTATTTTTCGTATTTAAAGCATTGCTAGTTTTTACTTGTGTTGGTGTATTCTCAATATGGTTCCAATTTTCTTCAATCTTTGCTCCAATGACAGAAACATCTGCATAATTTTCAGTACCAGGATTGTGAATACTCCTTTTTATTCTACTTTGCTCCTCTACATTAATTTTAGCATCTGATCTGTGCATTTTCTTTTTAAAGACTTGGTAAGATTTCAGATATGTCTTCCAGTCTATCAATGGCTTAGTTTTATTATCATCTGATTGGTGGTACTCAGTTTTGCCAATACTTTCAAGAGTGTCACCAGAATTACATGTTTCGTCTTCCTTAGGCTTAAGTTCACAGAAATTAGATGAATTCTGGTGACCTGCTGAATCTTTAAACAGATCATTTACATCACAGTGTATATGCTTTTCTAAAGGTTTACAAATCTGAGCATTAGGTTCTGAGGCACTATGTGATCTTTGGTGTGAAACAGGTACAAAAATCTTTGGACTGTGTGGTCTGAACTGCTTCGCTATCCTTGGTAGCTTTTTATTTTTGTCAGACAAATTAGTAGCAGCAGCAGCTCCTGAGAGATCTCTAGTCTGAAAATTCTCAGCTACAAATGATTTATCACTTAATCTGCTTTTCATATTTGTATCATCAGCCTGGATCTGAAACTCCTGAGCACAATTAAGTTCACATCCAAACTGGGATATATCAATGCTATCACCTAAATCTCCTACTTTTTCTGAAGGTTCATAAACATTTTCCTCTTTGCTCAAAATTTCAATAAAATTGATGGCATCAATGTTTCGTTTATGATGATTAAATGAAGACTGCAAATTTGGTAATGTTTTCTGATCATTTTCAAAATTAATTCCTGTATTGTTCTCAGTTGAATGCAAACTATTTTGAGTTTCAGTATCAGAGTGCTCTTTTCTGTCAAAAGATTCCCCAGTGAGTGCCAGATTTCTTGGTTCTTGCTCAAACATGCACATGATAAAATTTTCAATATATTTTTTCTTCTCCTCTTCATCTTCTTTGACAGTATTATTAATCTTTCTCCTTATATTGCTTTCACTTCTCCAACTGCTCTTTTTCCATGTTGGAAGATTTGAATGAAATCTAACACCTTTTTTATGACTTGGTTTCATGATATTTTCTGCTGAAAAGCTAGGTTTTAAAATCCTCTTTTTAGGAACAAATGGGGTGTCTTCAACAATAACTGGAACTCTGTCATCTGTATAGCTGCAAACTGTTTCTATGTCATCATCTTCTTCATACCAAGATGCGCCATCTAGGTCTGTGACTTTTACTGACCTGAAGTTGCATTCACATAAAATTGTGTTTGTACTAGGTAACAGATCTTCACTGATTATGCCATCTTGATTTTTTGTTGCTAGCACATCAGCTGAAGCAAACTTTTGATAGTCCAAGTTATTTTTACATGTGTTTGTCTCCATGTTCATACTCCCTGCTGTATCAGCTACTAAAGGTGGCTGCATTTTATCTGTAACTGAAATGTTTTTTAAATGGTAGTTGCATTCACATAAGATACTACTTGATGGGGAACACTTATCATCAATGGTTTCATGATCTTCAACAAATTTAGCTGTAATGTTTACTTTAGAGTCACAAACATCTTGACAGTTATCATCATCGGCATATGGAATATCATCACTATCTAAGGGATCTTGTATGCTCTTATCAAGTGACTCATTAATGTCAGGCAGAGCAGCACCATCACCACCATTTTCATTTCCATTATCAGCTTTATTCCCATTATTACCAGGATCATTATCATCACTGTCATCATTGTTCTGATTGCCAGTATCATTTTCAATGCCCTCCTCCTGTTCTTCCTCCTCTTCCTCCTCATCTTCTTCTTTCTCCTCATTTTTTTCAGCTTTTTCACTGAGTTCATCTCTTTTTGCAGTCCTGTTAACATTATATTTATCAACTGTTAGTTTCTCTGACTTTTCAGGCAATATTTCTGTTTCAAGCACCCCAAATTGATTTGTTTTTATTCTGGATGACATTTGCCTTTCAGTTATTTGAATTCCACTTAACAAATGTGTGCATTTCAACTTATCTTTAGTACTTTGAGGAACAAAGATTTGATGTTGATTGTCTGATATACTTTGGTCATTTACTTTTAAAACAGCTTTATCCTTAATGGAAACATAATTCTTTCCCAACTTACTCCTTTCTATTGTCGAAAATGGAACTCTGTCCATAATTTTAAAGGTGTCTTCAACTACAATTATCTTTTCCACCCTATCAATAGCAAAGTCTTCATCAAATTTTATTTCACCCATACAAATTTCTCCACAAATATCAGGATTAGAAACATCTGGCAGGACATTATTTTTAACATTATATTTCATCACTAATAGAGGGTCCAAAGCCTCAAATTGTTCAAGAACTGGTAGTTTTTCTTTGACATCCATATATTTTGTTTCATTTAGCCTTGTCAAATCTAAACGCTGTCCGATTTCCCTATTCAACTTACTGGGAGGGCCCTTCAGTATTTCTATATCTGATTTGTTAGCGATATCAGTTGTGCAAAAAGACTCACTGTTTTGGGTTTTAGACTGACTTTTATTGAATCTCCACTTTCTTTGACATAGTTTATCTTGAACCAAATTAGGATGTCCCAGATTTGAATAAGATTGTCTATTTTCTGGATTCTGTGCTATTTCTTTTATGCAAGGAACATTCATTTCAGAATTTGTATTTTGCATAGTTATATTATTCCTTTTAGGAATTTTCGTTAATGTTTCTTCTTCATAATATTCTGTTCTCCTTTTATCCATGTTTTCAACAACTTCTTTTGTAGGGTTTTGACCATAAAGACCTGTGCCTACTGTTTCTATTATATCTTGAGTTGTTACTTTTTTAGATTCTTCAATACTGGATGTAAAACTAAAGGCAGTTAAATCAAAATCTAAAGCAGATACTTTCATCACAGGCCTATTTTCACTGACATCTTTAATACTTACATCATAAACCCTATGTGTTTTTGACAAATCTGGTAAAGTAGGTTGACATCCTGCTTTCCTTTCTCTTTCAATTTCTGTTTCTAAGCCACCTTCTAACCAACCAGATGAACAAGGGTTTAACATATGAATGACACCTGGTGACACTTTCTGTCTAGATGCTAAACCAATTACTGACAGATCCATTTTAGACACTTTGCCATGGCTTTCATTCTCTTTGTAAAGTTGCTCTTTTGAAACTGTCTTTCCATCTATAGCCTTCAAAGACTGTGTCTTGTTAGTATTTGAATCATATTCTTTGACATGTGTCGACACAGGAGTTTCTAATTTAGTACTGCAATATTTTGAGACATCCCTAGGAAAACTATCATATGTATAACTCTGGACTGCACTCGTACTAGTGTGCTTTTTTTTACACTTTTCATCACAGGACTGAGCAGGTAACTGATATCCAACTCTGTCATAATTATACAGCTGCTGTGATTCATGTTTTGACTTCTGATCATCTGGCAAAAGGTATGTTTTAAACCAATCAGGTTTATTATATTTGGGCCTTACCACATCCTCAAATGTCTTCAACTTGTCTGTACAGTTCTTCCTTGCTGACTCTGGTTTATATGTACAATTTGCAGATTGTTTGTCAGTTGGAGTAAATGAAGATTCTTTTGGGATTTCATCTTTTAGAACTTCATCATGAATTTTACTTTTGGATTTCTTTTTCACAAAAGGTTTTGAAAACTGTGATGTAACCCGTTTGTACACAGACTTTGACTTTTCTACCTTATCTGTTTCCTTTGGAGAACTGTATTCCTTTCTTGCATGAGAAACTGCTTCAAATGGTGAAGTTGTTCTAGATTTCATACATGACAGACCTAAACCTAACTTATCTTTACTTTTGCTTTTCTTTAAGGTAAACTTATTGGCAGGATCTGATTGCATAACATTGTCTTCAGTACCTAGCAACTGAAATGGCTCAGATGCAGGTGCTCTGATCTTATCATTGCTCTTTGTACCTGACATTGACAAATTACAAGACCTTGAAAGATCTACTTTATCTTTACTGACCTTCATTGAAAGATCATTTTGGTGTTTAGTTTCTTTCAATTCTACTATTTCTGTAGGTATACGGGAAGATTCTGTTAAAGAAGCTGATACAGAAAGTAATGGTTTAGGAGAAACTTTAGAATTTTGGTTTCTTATGGTATCTTCAAATTGTTCTAAGTACAGTTGATTATCATTAGAGGCAGTTACAATTCTGTCCTGCTGGACATCATCTGAGATGCTCTTTATTTCCTGTTTCTGCTGATATTGTTGTTCTCCAACTTTAGATTCCAATTCCAAACTACTGGAACTATCAGATCTATTCCTAAGACTAGTATCCTCCATCATTCTCTGGTCCTTTTTCTTCTGCTTCTTCTTAAGAACTTTGGTGGGTACAGTCAGATGTTGCCCATGATGGTACTTATCCCTTCTTTCCAAGTCCCCTTCACTTGAATCAGTTGAGAGACTACAGAACTGTTCAAGACTAAAATCTATATCATCTGCACTCTCTTTTCTACTACCATATTTTAATTCTAGATCACTAGATTCACTTGAGATTGTAGAAAACTTTTCTAAATCTCTTTCCTTGTCAGAAGTTACAGAAAGCCTTTCAACGTCCTTTTCATCATCAAAATCTTTGCTTTCTTCCTTTAAAGTTCTCATTTCCATGTCACTAGATCCACTTGAAAATGCTGAAAACTTTTCAAGTTGAGCATCAAAGTCTAAGTCTTGTCCATCAGAGTCAAGTTTAACTTTTACAACAGAATCAAATACAATCTGATAAGGGGACACATATGGAGACGTAACTTTTGCCCCTTGTTCTGGATCACATTCTGAAACAACAATTGCTGGGGATTTTAATATAAGGCCATCAGTTTTACTACCATTCTGTAAAGAAATGTGTTCATTTATGTCATCATTGTCACAAGTACCAGTTTTGATGTTGGTATAAGATTTCTGACACAGTTTCATACTTTCTTTCCTATCTATGTTCAGATCCATTTCTGGACCTTCAAAAATATCAAAACTATTTGGAGCCGTTTCAATCTTTTGCACCCATTCTCTTGTGGCTTTCTGTATTTCACCTTGTCTGTTAGAAGTTCCTTGTAATGTAAATTTTTGGGGTGAACCGGCAGATTTATCAGGTTTAATGTACTTTTTTGTAGTATTATCTACAGTACCTGTCTGAAAACTTTTATCATTTTCCAGTCTTTCTATTCTAACAGTATCAATTAGCTCAGCTTTGTTCTCTTTCATACAGATATTAGTGCTAGATTCTAAAGGATCATTTTCTTTTGATATGCCAAAGCTAAATTTGTGAATATTTACATTAATATGTTTTGATTGGCAGCTTTTATCCCTAACATCTGGGGTTTTGTTTTGCCGATGTTTGTTGTCTTCATCAGTTTTGTCCACCATATTTGAAAGTACACCATTTTGGTTAAGTAAAGTAGTGTCAATGTGTTCACCAGTATTTTCTTGTTTTTCTTTGTTTTGAGGTGGAAGTATGTACATTTTCAGTTCTTCTCGAATTTTTTTTCTATTCTCTGCAAGTGAAGACTCTCCTACAACATGTGAATAAGAAGAGGTGGTTTCCAGATGTTTATCCCCAATCTGCTGATGGGTATGGGAATGCTCTCTTGCAGTTTTGATGGTGTATTCTGATTCACCTGCAGGGTTTTTATTTATTTTTGCATATAATGGAGAAGATCTGGATGCACCTACTGTTTTATTGGGTAATAAGTTTGACATTGCTACTGTTTGTAATGAGGGCTGAACCTTTGCTAAATTTAATTCTGGCTTAACATTCTTTTGATTCTTTGTATAATGCTTGCTTCTTCTACCATAAATTTTAGGTTGCGATATTAAAGACATATCAACATGTTTATCAATTTTTTCTTTGGAGAGACTCTTCCTTGATTTTACCCCATCTATTTCAGCATAAATTCGTTCTTCACCCTGAATTTCTTCAGGTTTAACTGACAAACCCCTGGGAATATTAGTAATAGAGTGGTGTAACTGTTCTACACTTGGATTCAAAAGTCTAGATCTAAACATATCAGACCCACTAGCAGTTCTTAATCGATGGGCACTTACAGGCTTGCATGTGTCATAGTCACCACAAATTTCTGAGAGATTAGAATCTAAAGAAGAAGAGGGATATGAGAATAAATATGAAGAGCCTTTATCTATATCTGGCAGGCTACGAACCTGACGCCTCCTGTCTTCTGGATCATCTGTTGTATATCCTGGAGGTCCATGGCTGTTCTCCTCTTCATGATCTGACTTTTCCATACTCTTCTGCAATACCGCAGACAAAGGAGTAGGAACACCATGAATTCTATCAATTTTACTCTTTCTGTCATGTTCTTCCTCAAATGAATCATGTATGGAATCAGGATGGCCTTTTTCAGAAAGGTCATCCTCTACTGAAGGAGGTCCTCTTGGTGAGGGTTTTGGCTTAGGAGCAACAGGTGGTGCTTTTGTTGGCTCAGGTGGTTCTGGACGGTCTCTTCTATGCCGCTCTCTTAAATCTCGTTTCAGTGCTCTCTCTTAAGTATGAAAAGGATAAGAAACAAATATATAGTCGAACTTCAATGGCTCGAACATCTTCGGGACCACAGAAAATTGTTCGAGACATGGGTTGTTCAAGCCATTGAGGGTTAATCATGGCACCAGTTCTGGAAGCAAATAGCGATAATTTAGGGAAATCTTTTCGATGTTCTACACAATGATTGTATGTTGAGTGTACTCATCAGAATTGCCTCAATGAGCAATTCTAATGAGTATACACAACATACAATTCCATGATAAAATAAGAAATAAACCCTAAATATTTGTTTTCTTGAGCTATTGGAAGGATTTTGTTGGGACTGAAAAAAAGAGTTCGAATCATCCAGGTAAACGAGCCATCCGGGTTCGAGCCATTGAGGTTATACTGTATTAGGTATGAATAAACAGTAGCAAAATGACATTAAATATTCAATCAGATTTGCGGATTGTGTTGGGGTTTTACGGCCCAGTCAACCCAATTGGGTCATGTCGAGCGCGGTCAGTTTACCTAACCACACGTTTACTGGGCAGGCTTAGTCCTCTAAGCGGTTAACCAGTATTGTGCATATTCTTTCGCCAGAAACTGACAACTGCCCTTCTTGAATCAGCGGAAGGGAGAGAATGACCGTAGTAAAAAATTCATTATCAATCTCCACGAAAGAATGTTGCCGACCTCGGCGGGGGTTGAACCCGCGACCTCCTGGTCTCCAGTCGGACGGCGCATCCAACTGAGCCACCGAGGCCTATTCAATCAGATACCAGCATAGTATTGACCAAGACCGGATTGCACAATTGCTGCTCAATGTCTGCAACCATATCTCCAGATAATGTGTATTTGTCAACCAAAAATTGTTGATATTTTTCTGATTTCTCCAGGCACTTCTAAGAAGTATCAACAACATATTTTTTTCCTAGAGAAATAGATAAAATATCAACTATTGCTTGTGCTTTACCTGCCTCTTGTCAATATGAAATGTGCATTCAAGAGTTTATCAAAATATTCCATGGTTGAAAAAAAACAAGAGGCCCACAGGCCACGGGTCGCTCACCTGAGTGACATAGCCACTTCAGATATGCAGATGTTATGCAAAATTTTTCCAATCCTGTCATCGCAACTAATGAAAAGATCATCTTTTAAGCAGTTCTTAATTTTGAAGAAGAATATTATATATGGCATGACAGTCAATGGAGCGTGATCATTTGAAGAAACTCTCAATCACATTTCAACAGTAGGATCAATGCGAAATTTGGAGGCAATTGGCTAAGTGGTTTCTGAAGAATCATGATTTTATACATGTAAACAGCACCGTGGCAGGGAAATATAATAAACATAAACAAGATGGCAGCCATTTTGGATTTCCAATCACAATGATTTTAGCTACTGTTGATATACAAGTCACCTCGATACTTCCAATGAACTTTGAGTCAATTTCCCTTTCAGTTCAGGAGAAAAAGTTCAAAACAGATTTTCAAGATGGCCGCCATAGCCGCAATTTGCGATTTCCTATCGCAACGATTTGAGCTATTTTTGATCTACAAGTCACCCGATGCTTCCTACCAAGTTTCAAGTCAATTGGCCTTTCAGTTCAGAAGAAGAAGGAAAAAATAGATTTTCAAGATGGCCGCCATCTTGGGTTTCCGATCAGAACAATTTTAGCTATTTTTATATCTACAAGTCATTCCGATCCTTCCTACCAATTTTCAAATCAACTGGCCCTTTGGTTCAGGAAAATAAGCGAAAAAAAGAGTTTCAAGATGGCCGCCATGATGGCCATCTTGGATTTCCAATCCAAACAATTTAAGCTATTTTAGATCTACAACTCACCCGAATGCTTACCACCAAGTTTCGAGTCAAATGGCCTTTCAGTTCAGGAGAAGAAGCGAAAAATAGATTTTCAAGATGGCTGTCATGGTGGCCATCTTGGATTTCTGATAGGGATGATTTTAGCTATTTTTTATCTACAGGTCACCCTCATGCCACCATGGTGGCCATCTTAGATTTCCGATTCGAACAATTTTAGCTACTTTTGATCTACAAGTCATCCCGATGCTTCCTACTAAGCTTCAATTGGCATTTGGGATTAGGAGAAGAAGCAAAAAATAGATTTTCAAGATGGCCGCCGGTGGATTTACGATCGGCATGATTTTAACTATTTTTTATCTAAAAGTCACCCCGATGCTTCCTAGCAAGTTTGGAGTCAATTGGCCTTTCTTGGATTTCCGATCGGAACAATTCTAGCTATTTTTGATCTAGAGGTCACCCCAATGCCTCCTACCATGTTTGGTGTCAATTGGCTTTTGGCTTTAGGAGAAGAAGCAAAAAATAGATTTTCCAGATGGCTGCCATGGTGGCCATCTTGGATTTCAGATCGGCACGATTTTAGCTGTCTTGGTCTACAAGTCACCCCCATGCTTCCTAGCAAGTTTGGAGTCAATTGGCCTTTCAGTTCAGGAGAAGATGCGAAAAATAGATTTTCAAGATGGTGGCCATCTTGGATTTCCAATCGGCATGATTTTAGCTATTTTTGATCTTCAAGTCAATCCCATGCTTCCTAGCAAGTTTGGAGTCAATTGGCCTTTCGGTTCAGGAGAAGAAGCGAAAAATATATTTTCAATATGGCGGCCATTTCCGATCAGAACAATTTTAGCTATTTTTTATCTACAGGTCACCCTGATGCTTCCTACCAAGTATCGAGTCAAATGGCCCAGGGGTGTAGGAGGAGTAGGCTTGTGAAGCAATTGCTGATGCCGCACGACGCACAATGGACGATGCACGACGGACAACGGACACTGACTGCCCACAATAGCTCACCATGAGTACTTCGTCAGTTGAGCTAAAAAAGGTAAGAGAAAAGTCCAGGGATTGCCACAATCACAAACAGCAGCCCTTCCCTGACACCAAGAGGAAGAGGAAATCAAACAAGCACAAATCGAACAAACGTATGAAAAGCACTAAGATTAGCTCTCTCTTCCCCAAGCGAGGTAAGTGCTATGCTAAAAGGACTAAAAAACACAAGAACAAAAAAACACAAGGTAAGACATAAAACAAATCACCTCGTACAATAAACCACAAAGCAACAAAGAGTAAGACCAACACTGGGACCACCGCCTTAGAGTGGTCAGTAGAGTAAACCATCGGGGGGTTTAAAGCACTTTTACAGCTAGCCAACTTTACCCTGGGTCCCGATGCCACTATGGCAATATGGCCTCTATGAAGACCTATGGAAATTTTTGTATTTTCAAATTTTTGACCTGAGTGTTCCCCTTGTCAAATGAAAAGGGGCATTTAGCAATTCCTTTGGCTAGTCCTTGGCAAACTAATGGGTATTTACAATTTTATTAAAATATCCCAAAATATGCATTTGGCAAGCACACTGGCTAGATCTTGCTGGTAACAATCTATGTGAGCAAAATTATCAAAGTATTCTGAATTGTTCAAGAGTATGGCCATTTTTGCTAACTGATCATGGACAGGTGAAAGGAGCAACAGACTCATAAGTTGGTTATACAGCACACTCCTTAAGTCCACCTTAGTCAGTTGGTTAACTTTTCTAAGGGTTGTGTAATTTTTCTGATGACTCTTATCTGGAGATGTGCTGCAATGGCTGTATTTTACAGATAAAGAATGAGCTCCTTTGGGGTGGTTTAATGCTTGCCAAATCTGCAATTTACCATTCCACTTTCAACTTTTGTGATTTGATGCCACCACCAATGATGAACTACAGTTACTGTAGTTAAATCTAGACAACATGATAATTATTTGGGTGAAGGTTTTAGCATAACTTCTCTTTTATATTTGAACCAAAAATTATTATGTGTTGGGTACTCAGCGGAATCACCTTGGAACATTTTTTGTGAATAAAAAACAAAATAATAAAAAAACACATAAACTCATTACGCGAATCATAGCTCTGGATAAGGCACATTTTTCGATTAAAATAACCGTGTAGTTTTATTACTTCTTCACAAAAACATACATTGTGGTACTTATTAGAGGCGCCTCAGTGAGGTGCTTCTAATGAAAACTCACAACATATCGAGGGTTGATTGCAAGACTGTAACAAGTCAGATGGTTGTTTTTCCCAATACTTAATCTCCTCACCATGAAGGAGTTATGAAGATTACTACATTTCTTTCTGTAAACAATGGAAATTTAGGTGCCATTGCTTGTATGAGCAATGGCACCTAAATTTGCATTGTTTACAAAGGGCTCAAAGTTGTCCCTAAACAAGGGTTTCAAAAATATGTTTGAGTTACTACAGTCTTGCGCTCAACCCTCGATATGTTTTCATAGAGAAATAAAAAAAAAAAAATATTATATGGATATGCCTTCTTATCCACGGCTATAACATGAATCAGTCCTGTATTCGTACTTATAATCAATATTTTTTTGTTTGATTTTCAATGCTCATTTAACCCATTGTAGTCAGGAGACCCGTAAAAGGGTAATTGGCAAACAGTGCAGACCCAGATCAGAGGCCGCAGAACATGGCGTCTGTTCAGGATCTCCACTGTTTGCAAATAGTTTAACCATATTTCTCTAGGAATATATAAATCTCATAGCCGGACATACCCAAAATTGTAATTGGACTCTTCCAATATATAGTGTGGGAGAGTCTATGCAGTATACAATGGGTTAGGAGGGTGGTGGGGTATCAGGAAAATATTTTTCTTATTTCTTGGTGAGGCACTTGTTATTGTTATTGTGTTGAGGTTTACAGACTTATCAACGATTATGGGTTATTTTGTGTTGTCTCCCAGAGAAAAGGAGAAGAGAGAGAGGAGAGATAGTAAAGGAGATGTAAGAGAGGGACACGGGAGAATGAGGAAAAGACCTGTCGCCAGACAGGATAGCTTGCCTGATATTGCACATTTTGTTTCTGGAAAATTCTAAGTCCATGACCTTGATTTTGACATGATCTTGGTGGGTGTGATGGGGGGAGGGGGGATGGGGGCAAAAATTTCATCAAACCAAAGATGAAAGGTTGGGAAATTATGAGGTCTTAAAAACTTAAATGAAAACTTTAATTTTTTAGATTTCTAAGTCTGTGACCTTGACCCCAAGGTCATGGTCATGAGTGCTGATGGTGCTGATAAAAACTTTGGACTGGTATGTATCATGATACCAAATATAAAGTAAATCCATCATTTGGTTTAGAAGTAATGAGGTCCTAAAAACTTTGACGTAAAAATTTTAACATGAAAATTTTGACATGACTGTTACCTTGACCTTAACATGAACTAGTGGGGTGAGGATGGAACTGGGCAAACGTTTGACCAATATATACCACCATACAAAAGATGAATCAAATTGGTGATAAGGTAAGGAAATCATGAGGTCTTAAAAACTTTAATGAAAACTTTAAAATTGAAATCGTAAGTCTGTGACTTCAACCTCAAGGTCACGGTGATAAGTGCTGATGGTGCTGATAAAAACTTTTGACCAATATCTAGCATGATACCAAATAGAAACTAAATCCATCATGTAGTTTAGAAGTACTGAGACCCTAAAAACTTTGAATTTTAACTTGAAAATTCTAAGTCTGAGACCTTGACCTTGACATGACCTAGGGAGCAGTGATTTTTTTACCTGTGCATCCTGTACTCACAGTTTTTCGTTTGGGACTCACATTTTAAATCTCAGTGAGTCTCAGGACTCACAAAGTTACAGTGGAAAATTCTGTACAGGACGCAATGATTTTCTAGTAGGACTCACTTTGACTTTATATAGCCCAAGCGAGTTCTGGGACACATAGGTATAAAATTGTAAATAAATCACTGAGGGCGGTGGGGATAGTACTGCACAAAATTTTGGACCAATATGTATCATCATACCAAAGTTGAATCAAATCAGTGATAAGGTTAGGAAATAATGAGGTCTTAAAAACTTTAATGAAAACTTTAACATTTGTGGACGCCAACACCAAAGCCAATGCCAATGCAAACAGTACAATAGCTGTCCGTAAACATTGTTCAGGCAAGCTAAAAATGAAAGAAAGTGAAGAAACAGAAGAAATAAAAACATTCCCCCTCTTGCCTTACTTGCTGCAAGGACAGCAGCCTTGCCTAACTGTAGCCAATATCAGTTGGACGCCCCGGTGACGCAAGATACATGATGTCATTGCCTCACACAACCACCCTCGGTGAAGCACTAGTGAAGTGCTTCTAATGAGTACCCACAAGGTATTCTTTATGGAGAAATGAGAAAACAAGACAGTACAATTCCACTATTATGACCATCTTTTGGCCTCAAGTGGTCTTATTATAGAGGTGGTCTTAATAATGATTATGGAATAATAAGACAGATACCATTTTGGGATAGCAAAAGCTACTCTCAAAATAGGGATCAAACATGGTTTTTCCTGCATTAACATTTGCCAGGTCCCGTGGGAGGTGTTGAAACCGAGGCCGGAGACTGCGGTTTTCAACACCTCCCAAGGGACCTGGCGACTGTTAATGCATTGAAAAACCATGTTCGATCGCTATTATTGCATAAAAATTGAAAATATTTGTTACATTTCACGTTATTTCTTGCATTATTTTGTTTTGCCTTTTCACCGATGTCTCGTGAATGCAATTTCTACAGACTATGCTCGTTCTAAGGCCAGGCAGATCACATCTCGTAATGGCAGCAAATCTGTGGCCCTGATACGATCATATTGAAAGTTGTATAGCTGTGCATTAACAGCATGTGAATTGCCTTGTTAATACACGGCTTTTCACTGGTTAATGCACAGCTGTTAATAACGCGCGACTGCTTTTTATGCAATAATAGCAGGGTTCGCGTTACCGATCGCCATTGTCGCCATTTGCGCAGAAAAATAAAATTTGGCACAAAAAATCATAAATTGGCGAAAACAAGTGGCGAAAAAAACATCGCCTGAATTACCTGCTATTGAGCCATATAATTGTCGCGCGTGTCTATCGCACCTTCCTTGATTGTATAATTCGCCAATTCATGCAATTAACAACTCAATTAATCTGAATTTGATGAAAGCGATATAAGGTCATGTGCCGTGATGGGCAGTTTGACAGTAGCACCGCCCACTTTCCACGCCTTTCGTCCTCAATATTCATGACGCTCTGCCGAAACTACCAATCAGGAATTAATGTCAGAGTCGCATCGCCTACGTCACGGAAATTTACCCGGAATGTAATCACGTGGAATCCTTTGTCAAACACAAAGATGGAAAACAATTTTATTACACGAGAAATAATTATTGTCATTAATCGGTTCAGCTTATTGAAGCGGTAAGTACACTTTCACAGTGCCGACTTTAATTAAGCATGTTTTGGTACCGTCTTATGAGCCTTAATTTTATTTGGCGATCAACGAACGTCGTCCCGAAAAAAAACAAACAAAAAAAAAACAAAAACACGAATAATGCCTCGGAGGCGGACGCATTAGTCTCCGATGTTCTAGTTTCGAGTATCGAACGTGAAATGGGTTCCCAAATAAATTTGCCCATTTGAAGTAATATTATTTCTACGATGGTCCGGATCGCGCATTAGATCCCCACAGATTGTAGCGACTTATCATGAAACACATGTATTTGCTACAGTCATTCGCTCTTTCCACTACTTCAAGATTGGCAGTTACAAGTTTCTTACGGATGTTCAATGTACTGGTTAACCGCTTATTGTATAAGCATGACCCCTCTTTTTTATTGGCGCGATTCATAAAAAAAATGCTATTCCCCATTCCATTTTGCATAGACCCGATTCGTAAAGCTATTGCAGTTAACTCCCTTTTAAGTCAGTTGCAGTTAGCTCCCTTAAAACAGTAAAACCTGCTGTGGAAGAAACTTACCCCGCATTTATCAGGGTACAAATGAATATTGTCACGTTATTCTCTCACAGTATAATACATTAATAATATTATATTTATTGGCTTATACAACACTTTTCACAACTTTTGTTTCCATGTAAAGTGTTCTATTTTTTGTGACTTCATCATTCGATATGCAAAACAAAGACTTATTATTAATTCATGACATTGTAATTAATTTATTACAGCAGAAGTTTTAAAAATCAGTGTGAGAATTAATTTCCCCACACATTTCACACTATACTGATTCTTGAATCTACTGCTGCAATTAAAGGAATCAGTAAATGAACACCTTTTTTTCTGACAAGATAATTCTTTGGCGAAAAATGACCAAAATTTGGCTCAAAATCTGGCTCAAAGTTAAAGAAAATGGCACAAAAAAAATCAAATTGGCGAAAATGGTGGCGAAAGAAAAAAAAATCCTAGTGCGGATCCTGAATAGTAGATTGGTCTTAATTAGAAGTGATCTTTATAGCGGAATTTTATTGTATATAATTACACACAATACCCCTCTTAACTAGAGCTATGAATTTACAAATAACAACTAAATCTTACCCTCATCTCTTTCTCTCTGTGTAGTAGTTCGAGCACTGAATGTGCCCCTCTTGCTCATCACTCTGTCAAAGAATGGTGCTTCTCTGTCCTCTTCTGCTACTGCCTGCTTTGACTGGAATTGAGTACGACCAGAATAACGGAAACGTGAGCCAAACCTTGGAATCAGGCCCACCTTCTTGGGCATCTCTGCTTCTCTGAACCTTAAAAAATGAAAACATCTTATGCAATCGAGGACTTGCAAAAATAGCTTGACAGGGGATATATACAGTAAAACCAAATACATGAACAATGATGGATCCTTCACCATGGCTGATTCAAACTCATTTTTGTGTCGCTAGGAAATTCTTTACGTTTGGAGGTACACCACAACCTCTTTATAACACTATTGTTGGGGTCCATAGCATAAACCATGTTAGTTAAACAACTGTGTTATATCCAAACAAAAATGTGTAGATTATATTGAAAAATGACCAATTATGGACGCAAACTGTGGAGCCTTGATAAGATGCAGCATTCTGTGGCATGTGATCTGGGTCTGCACTGTTTGCAAATTATTCTTTTGGGAGTCTCCAGACTAAAATGGGTTAAGTATTTGGACACATTTAGTCCTTAACAATACTCAAAATATGACCAAGCTCACCTTAGTACCTGCCCAAACTACATGCTGCAGTGACAACAGGCAGAAGGTTAAAAAACAAGGCAGTTAAAATGACTTTTCGCATCTATGCTAAGGTCCCATTTTGCATGGTGCATGTCATTACATACATGTCCGTGAACCGTATGTAAGGAAGATGACAATATATAACCTCGTTATCAGTGTTTAGAGCATTCAAGGTCTACAATATGTTTTTTGCATTGAACACTTTTTCTTTAGCAATTCGAAGCACGGACACCAATATCAGCCAGTGCATCACAGCTAAGACAGCACGCAACTGAGAAACATCCAAACCAATCTGCTCAGGCAGTTAGCATTAAGACTGGCACAATTAACCCTTCCCTTGCTGAATAAATTAAGATGCCACACCCACTTCTAATTTCCAGCCAATCAGATTACTTCATCTAGGCTTTTGATAGAAATTCACATATTCAGTGACAAACAGTGCAGCTCCAGATCAGTTGGCTTCTTCAGAAGCCAACTGATCTGGATCTACACTGTTTGCTAAGGCAGGGCATGTCATGTTAAGCAAGAGAAGGGTTAATCAGATAATTGATTAATTCATCAATAAATTAAAAAAAAAATGATTATCATTACAGATTTGCTAGTAATTGATCATTTGACTTCTGTGTCTGTTACTTTAACATATTTACACTTAGTATTCAGACACCTCAACTCCTTATCATACTTTATCTAAAATTTGAACGAGTACAATTTACTACCCACAGCTGTGTCTAAAATAGCTGGAAGAGTAGCAAACAGTGTAGATCCTGATGAGACCCTGCTTTTTTGGAGTCTCATCTGGGTCTACACTGTTTGCTCAGGTCTGTCTGTCCAAATACATACAATAAAGTATAACATATGGTAAATCATGCTCAGACAGGTAAAACTATGACCAAATATTCAGTGATTACCAACTGATTATCGATCACAATGGCAGGACTGATAATCGATTATCTTTTCAGCTCAGATTAGCCAGCCTTAATGAGCATACTAATGTGTTACAATCTTCCACAGTGATCCAACACTAAGGGGAGAAAGAAAATGTCCAAATAAATTTCTTTTCAAACCTGTGAGAAGAGATTGGTACAGATTTTCCCAGTGAATTTTACAGTAAAAGACGCAAACACGCAGTATGTCCGAAGTGTGCAAGCTGATCATAACCTCAAATTTCTATTAATATGCAATGTCAATATTAAGCGAACGTCCTGATCAGAGATATGCATTCTGATATGGGTCCTTGCTGTTTGCCTGTAAACTAAGGCTTGGTAATGCGTGGCACTCATCACCTAATGGTCATCAGAGATCTGGGACAGCATGTAAGCAGCCACAGACTTATCAGCATCTTTATCTTTTCATAAACTGCAATGCCGAACACACTGGTACACATGGTCATGCACAATTTCTTTTCATTCAATTCGTTTTAGATTGTCTGTTTCCTCTGGCACCAGTGCACAATATGAAATGTGGGAACAAGTCAACAATCTATAAATACCTTTCAGAAAATCTGCTGAATCTAGTGGGGTTTTTGCATGTTTCAAGATCAAAACACAGCACAAAATCTTATTTTTCTTTGTTCCTAGTCAACAAATCATGTGAAATCAGTTGTTAATCTATCAACAAACAAGCATAATTAACTACAGTTATTTGCATTAAAGCATAAAACTGAAACATACACACAAGGAAGAGACCTCATTCAATCAGTGGGACCTTGAGCAGCTGATTTTGGACCAAGTCTGTTATAGCATGGTTAGGTTTACTAACATGGTCTGGTCCTTAGACCTGGATTTCTATGGAATAACAAGGTTGGGGTGTATGTGCAAATTTTAATGCCCACTTGGGGGATTTTTGACACAAATTTGAGACTCATGGGTAGCCAATTTTCAAAAATGTCTGATTCCCCAGGGTAATCCCACCACTCCCCATCTCACCATGGGGGAAAACACTGATAGATGCATTAGCCCCATTTGCCTACTCCAATGTAATCAGTAGTATGTTGCCATGGTAACAAGTGAAGTGATCAAGATTTACCTAAAGAAGGAATGATGCTCCACAGCGATTTTCCAGAGACGTTTTGCAAGTACGATTGTGTCAAGTCTAAATCCTATCAAACTGGCAAATTCTTCAAACTGAAATTAAAACAAAGGTACAGAATATACTGAAAAAATAACGCAATAATACTTTAACACTTACAGTGCAAATCATAATTACAACACATATCACTAGTTAAGGCGCTTTTTTCAATCAAAATGGTATTGATATTTTTCTTATTTCTACACGAAAACATATGTTGTGGATACTCATTAGAAGCACCTCACCGAGGTGCTTCTAATGAGTATCCACAACATATGTTTTCATGGAGAAATAAGAAAAATATTTACCGGATACCCTCCCTTATCTAGACCTATGATCAACAGACAACATTTCGACATTTTTTAACTTTCAAAAGATAAAATGCTTGACATTTCATGTGTTTGCCTAGCAGATGACACACCAAATACCATTATTTTCTATAGAAACAAAAAAAACATTTTTTAAAATGTCATCTGCTACAATTTGGTTTGGCACTTTAAGTTAAAGTATTTACTGTGAACTTTGCACTAAATGACTGCTGCTACTTAAAATGCAGAGAAAAAAGAGCTGTGGTGCTTGTAACTGGTGAATTGTTCTTTGAATGGAGGCATTGAACCATGCACTATACAAAGGCCAATGTCAAATACCGATTTTACTATTAAACTTATCTAGTTAGCCATAAAATCATGTTGGGGTCCTCATTATAAAATACCCCAGTAATGCTCTTCTAATGTACCTACAGCATATGTTTTTATGCAGAATTATCCAAGAATTATCAGTAAATACTCAACTGATGTCATTTTTATTGTTTTGTTTTTTTTCAGAGAAAATAAGGCTTAACATTTCACATAAAATTGTCTGCTAGCTGCCTAGCAGACATTTCACACAAAATGTAAAGCCTTATTTACTCTGGAAAATAATATTTAAATAAAAATGTGAAACAATTATACCCCACCGTTATTGTGTCATGGGCAGATAACTGTCAAAACTTGACAAAATTTGCCCATTAGCAATCCCAAACCAGATCTCAATAATATTAGTAGACACACCAAGTTTGGTTACAGGCCATTGATATTTACTCAAGTTATCCTCCAAAAACGAAACTATGGACTGACGGATGAACAGACACACAAACTACAATGTGTACCCATAATACCCAGCCACTATCGCTGCATACCCTTAGTATTCTAAGTATATGGTAGGATATTATGACTAAAATTATAGGTTAACCTCTATGTATTCAGTGGGATATTCCCTCTATAATTATAGGTTAACCTCTATGTATTCAGTGGGATATTCCCTCTATAATTATAGGTTAACCTCTATGTATTCAGTGGGATATTCCTTCTATAATTATAGGTTAACCTCTATGTATTCAGTGGGATATTCCCTCTATAGGTTATAGGTTAACCTCTAGGTATTCAGTGGAATATTCCCTCTATAATTATAGGTTAACCTCTAGGCATTCAGCATTCATCCCTCTGTAATTGTTGGTTAACCAATAAGTGGCATATTCTCTCAATAATTATTGGTTAACCTGTAGGGATTTCAGTGGGGTATTCCCTCTATATGAGGGATGTTCGAAATGAATTGCTTATTTCTATCTGGAGACTTCAAATTTCAAGTTAGCCCAAAAGTACTCATTTCATGCCCTCAAAGTACTCCCCATGGCTAGAAATGCAAAGTTTCAGCCGATGTATCCACTTCTTGAAGGCGTCACGGTACGCTGATTTGGGCACAGTAATAATGTACTGGTGAATGGCAGATCCAAGTGCCTGTCGGGACTGGTATTTCCTCCCAGCAAGGAATGCTTTCAATTTCGGAAACAAAAAGAAATCACATGGGGCAAGGTCTGGGGAATACGGGGGGTGAGGCAAAACAGTTACTTTTTCTTTCTTCAAAAACGCCGTAACTATTGCGTAGGTATGAGCTGGGGCATTGTCATGTAGAAGACGGACATGTTTAAAACCAGTGGCAGGGCGTCGTTTCTGATCATACTTTTTCAGTTTCTTCAGTACTACGTCTTTGTAGTACTTTCCAGTGATGCTTTTGCCCTTTTTCACTGGCACTTTTATTGCGACTCCTTCACCAGAGAAGAAGATTGCATACAAAACCTTCTTTGTACTCAAAGAACGTTTGGCAATTATTGGGCGTTTGCTGTGTTTAGTGGCCCAGATCTTATTGCTAACCTTTCTGACGGGCTCAAAATAATGGACCCAGGTTTCATCACCTGTGACGACATTGGCAAACTGCTTTTTGTCATATTTTGGAAACATTTGAAGCAGCTTTTTGGCCACTTTAACCCGTTGCCTCTTTTGCTCGTCAGTCAACAGATGTGGCACTCATGTAGCAGAAATCTTTCGACTTTCAAATGCTTCTTCAAAATAAGGTGAACCGTTGATAGTGATATGCCTAATTTTCGTGCAATATCACGAACTGTAAATCTGGCATCTCCTTCAATGATTTCCTTTATTTTGGAAACGATTTCTTTATGAGATGCAGATTTTGGCCTACCTGATTTCGGTGCATTTTTGATGGACTCTACACCAGACTCAAATTTCTTTTTCCACCGCCGAACTGTGTCATAAGACACACAGAAGGTCCAACAGCAGTAGAAATTTCAGTCATCAGCTTCTTCAAAGAACAACCAAGTTTTGAGCGAGCTTTGATGTAAGCCCGTATTTCATCTTTTTTGTCGACGCTTCAACCAACCATTTTTACTGCAGTGGTCAATGACTGCGCGTATTCAAATGGCAAATTTTATGTCTTACACTTAGTCTAACATGTACATTTATACACCATTGTGTAGATATTGAATAACCCTATACAGGTATGTATTGGTTTTTATCATGCCCCACGTGGATATCGAGCTAGAGGACAATAAGCAATTCATTTCGAACATCCCTCGTACTTATAGATTATCCGGTAGGTATTCAGATGGCTATTCCCTTGATGATAACAGGTTAACCTCCAGGTATTACGTGGGATATTCCCTCTAAAATTATAGGTTAACCTCTAGGTATTGTGGAATATTCCCTCTATAATTATAGGTTAACCATTAGGTATTCAGTACAATATGCCCTCTATTATCATTAATCTTTAGGTACTCAGTAGGATACTACCTCTATAATTATAGGTTAACCTCTAGGTATACAGTGAGATATTCCCTCTATACTTATAGGTTTACCTGTAGGTATACAGTGGGATATTCCTCCTATAATTATAGGTTAACCTCTAGGTATACAGTAGGATATTCACCTCTATAGGCTAACCTCTATGTATACAGAGGGATATTCCCTCTATAATTATTGGTTAACCTCTAGGTATACACTGGGATATCACACCTACAATTATAGTCTAACCTCTAGGTATAGTAGGATATTCCCTATATAATTATAGGTTAACCTTTAGATATACAGTGGGATATTCCCTCTATAATTATAGGCTAATCTCTAGGAACAGTGGGACCCCTATAATTATAGGCTAATCTCTAGGAACAGTGGAACTCCTATAATTATAGGTTAATCTATATGTATACAGAGAGATATTCCCTCTATAATTATAGGTTAACTTGTAGGTATACAGAGGGGTATTCCCTCCATAATTACAGGTTTACCTGTAGGTATACAGAGAGACATTCCCTCTATAATTATAGGTTAACCTGTAGATATGCAGAGGGATATTCCCTCTATTATTACTATAGGTTAACCTGAAGGTATACAGTGGGTTATTACCTCTGTAATTATAGGTTAACCTCTAGGTAGACAGTAGGATATTACCCCTCTAATTATAGGTGTACCTCTAGGTATACAGTGGGATATTCCTTCTATAATCATAGGTTAACCTCTAGGTATACAGAGGGATATTACTCTGTAATTATAGGTTTACCTGTAGGTATACAGAGGTATATTCCCTCTATAATTATAGGTTAACGTGTAGGTAATCAATGGGATAATACCTCCATAATTATAGGTTAACCTCTAGGTAAACAGTTGGATATTATCCCTGTAATTATAGGTTTACCTCTAGGTATACAGAGGGATAATCCCTCTATAATTACAGGTTAAATGGAAAGGGGGACTTACCTCTCCTGGTCGGATTTTTATATAGAACTTTTTGCGTCTGTATGATATTTTTAGCACTTTTGGCCACACAAATCGGTTCATCTGAACCTTGTCTTTATATACAATAAGCCCGCTAGCACATACACCAAGTTTTATCTTTTCACCCTCTGCATCCTGGAAATAGAAACATGAAACTAAGAACTGATAAATAGGTACAAGAAACACAATGTAGACATTGTGTTTTACATTCCTTTCAACATTAAATCATATCAAAATGATCCAAGCACATCCTGGAAATAGCAACTTGAAACTATGTAACTGATAAATAGGTACAAGAAAGATGATCTAGACATTGTGTTTTACATTCCTTTCAACATTAAGTCGTATCAAGCTGATGGAAGGGGAACAATGAAAGAATCTGTGTAATAAAGTGCCATATTGTCATGAGCTGAATCATAGCAACAGATAAGGCGCTTTTTTCATCCGAAAAATGCTGATATCTTTCTTATTTCTCGGCAAAAACATATGTTGTGGGTACTTATCAGAAGCGCCTCGCCGAGGCACTTCTAATGAGTACCCACAACATATGTTTTCGTCGAGAAATAAGAAAAATATTATGTGGATACCCCCTCTTATCTGTAGCTATGAGCTGAATTCCACCTCCAGCGGGATTTGGACCTGGGACCCTGTAATCTGAAGTCAGGAGTGCTACACACTTGCTCACCAGACCTCTTTCCAAGCCTCTTCTGAAAAAAGGACCTGCCTTTAAAGGAAAGAATTTGCTCCCTTTGGCAGCATATTCTTTCCTTTCAGAGAAGACCCCCATTCAGAATGAAAGCAAGATGATTTTGGCAAGAAGGCCTGAAAGTGTATCCAGTCAACTTATGATCATCTGGGCCCAGTTGTTCAAAGCTAACGATGTCGTTAGTTAACGATTCATTAAAATTTACATCGAGTGATACGCAAATATTCTGATATTTTTTGCTGAAAAAATGTGAGTAGCTTTTGCAGTGCAAAAGCTACTCACATTTTTTCAGCAAAAAATATCAGAATATTGTGTATTGAATCCGCTAAAACAGTTAACGAAATGACCCTTAACGAGCTCGTTAAGCTAACGACGCTTTGAACAACCGGGCCCTGGTGTTTTACATCCCTTTTAACACTATTTTAGTCATAATGAGACCATGGAAAGATGACGATGAAAGGCTCTGTGCAATGAAGCACCCCTTAGTCATGAGCAGAATTCTGCCTCCAGCGGGATTCCAACCTGGGACCTTCTGATCGAAAGTTAGGAGCTCTAACCACTTGGCCACCCAGACACTTCCCAAGCCTCTTCTGAAAAAGGGTCTACTCTAAAAGGAAAGAATTTGCTCCCGAAAGGAGTCAAGGAAAGGTCATGTCGAGCTGGTCAGTTTTACCTAACCACACTTTTCCTAGGCAGGCTTAGTCCTCTAACCTCTACTTGTGCACATTCTTTTGCCAGAAACTGACAACTACCTTTCTTGAATCAGCGGAAGAGACAGAATAGCTAATATTTCATGATCAATCTCCATGAAATAATGTTATAAGTAGACAAAGTGCCTAGTTTGGCACATATACTCCTATCCAGTGCCAATATCTCTACTTAAAAATAAGTCTGAAAAACAAAATCACTTGATTGTGAAATATAGGTCATTGTGACTCTCATATCAAAAAGTTGATGCTTATACAAAAAATATTCTTCAAAATATGAGGAAATCACTGGACAGAAAAATAGGGTCACTGTGACTTACATTTACTTTGAGGTCAAAGCTAAGGAGAAACTGAAGGATAATCTAAAGGTATGATGTTTATACAAGAAATACTTTTCAAATGTAAGAAAAAATCACTGAACTGGGGGATCAGGATGGTACTGCCTAAAATTTTGGATCAATATCTAGCATCTTTATATGAACAAAATCCAGCCAGTGGTTTGGAAATAATGTGGTCCTAAAAGCTTTAATGCAAAACTTAAACACAAAATAAGCAACTTTGACCTCATATAGTGGGGTAGGGATGGTACTGCATAAAACTTTGGACCAATATATATCATCATACCAAATATGAACTTATTCCATCATAAGATGTCAAAGTTATGAGCTCTTTAAAATTCTGACGCAGATCTACATATGCCACAAAAGACCTTATGGACGAAAGACCTTATGGACGAACTAACATACAAACCAGAAAGACGAAAACTGTATACTCCATGGTATAAATGTCTGGGCCCAGTTGTTCAAAGCATCATTAGCTTAACAAGCTCGTTAGTGGTCAAAATGTTAACTGTCCTAGTAAGTACAATACTTAATTTACAGGTATTTTTGCTGAAAAAATGTGCGTAGCTTTTGCAAATGCAAAAGCTACTCACATTTTTTCAGCAAAACTATTAGCATATATGCCATATTTAATGATCTAGGCCCAGTTGTTCAAAGCGCCGTTAGCTTAACAAGCTCATTAAGAGTCATTTCGTTAACTGTTTTAGCGGATTCAATATACAATATTCTGATATTTTTTGCTGAAAAAAAATGAGTAGCTTTTGCAGTGCACTGCAAAAGCTACTCACATTTTTTCAGCAAAAAATTTCAGCATATTTGCGTATCACTCTATGTAAATTTTAACAAATCGTTAACTAACAACATCCTTAGCTTTGAACAACTGGGTCCTGGTTTACAATCAAGAACTTACCCATGCAGTATGTAGTTCTACTCCAAACATTGCTAATTTCTTTGCGTTTTCAAGAAAATGTAACTCTGCTTCTTCTGGGGTCTGTCCTCTGCAAAATACCATATTAACCATGAAGTACAATCAAACATGTCTTAAAGGCAACTTGTTTTAAGCAATCACCTCTTTTAAGACTTAGAGGCCACATTATTGGTCCCTTTAAAAGTCGAATGTTTAAATTTACCTGTATTTAGCACACACTTTTTGGCCTTCCCTTAGGTGCTTGCTTATTACAGGTTTGACTGTATTTGATCAGGTTCTACACTTTTTATACACAGCAAGTGTCTTTTAGACACAGTAAAGTGGACTTATTCAAATTTAGAACAAGTATGGTAAGGATTTAATGTGTCCAAATATTCATAGCTCCAGATAAGGCTCTTTTTCCAAACAAAACGTACTGATATTTTTCTTATTTCTCCATTTCTCTTGTCTGTCAGTATGAATATTTAGGGTGAATGCAGACAGGAAGCAAAACCCAAAACGACAGCATGCTTGAGGACTAGATTTGTAATGCATAACATCAGATAAGACACTTTATCCACCAAAAAGTACTGATTTTTTTTTTTTTTTTTTTCTCCTTGAAAACATACCGTTATGTTGTGGTACTCATTTGAAGGACCTCACTGAAGCACTTCCAATGAGTACTCACAACATATGCTTTCATGGACAAATAAGAAAGATATTTTGTGGATACTCCTCTTACCTGGAGCTATGCTAATGCATGCAAGTTTTAAATCATTAGTGCTCTTGGTAAAAATTTCAGAAGAAAATATGATGCAGGTGCGAGATTGGTCATTTTTAATCAATCCTGAAATCTTAAATTTCAGTCCTGAAACTAAAATGCTTTAATCAAGCAGGACTGAGAAACTACAATATAACAACTAATACATGTAATTAGTTTTATAGTTATATCAGGCCTATATCAACCCAAAGAATTACAGTACAACTTGTATTTATGACCACCTCTATTTAGCATGCAGTTACCTTTAACAGCTTCACCCCTCCCCCCCCCCCCCCCCCCCCCCACACCACCAAACAATTTCCGATGTAAATGAACCTGTATTAAGCAATACCTATTTTAACCACTGGGAAGGGGTTCATATTTGGGCCCACATGAGTCAGGAAAATCCCTTGTTAAGTTTAATAGAACATTACATTTGTCTTGCAACAGGAGATAATCATAACTATTGTTGCGAGAACTTGTGGCCCTACTCCTTTGCTTTTTTTGTTATAGCATTTAAACAAGCTTAAAACATGTCTTGGAACCAAATACAGCTTTATTGGAGAAACCAGTCTAATGGGTGTTCAAAACACATATTCCATGAACAAGACAAAGACAAGCTTTTTCTGGTCAACAGAAATGCCTTACCTGAAGCATGGACTATGCAAAATCTCTCTTTATACAAAAAAAGTACTCCTTCTTTAAAAGTCCTCTGAAAAAACACACTCACTTGTGCTGTCTGTGAAGTTCGGCTATTTTCTGTAAGAGTTCTCTGTCTTGATGGGGAGCAAACTTTATCTCTTTGAGGTAGCTTGTCCCACGACCAAATTCTTCTGCATCATAGTCTCCCAGTTCTGACTGGGCAGTATATGACCCAAGTAATGTGTATGTAACGAATGAACACGGCAGTCTGCAAATTAAATAAAAGAAACATTATATACCCATAGATCTAGATAAGAGTGGGTATCAGGTAAATAGTTTTCTTATTTCTCGACAAAAACATATGTTGTGGGTACTCATTAGAAGTGCCCCGGCGAGGCGCTTTTAATGTGTACCACAACATATCAAGAAATTAGAAAAATAAAGGTACTTTTTGATGGAAAAAAGCACCTTATCAAGAGCTATGTATACCTAAGTCATTTGAAATAACATTATAGCTGTATATAAGATGTTTTTTTCAACCAACTACTAGTAATCGTTTTCTTATTCCGCCACAAAATCATATAAAGGTCTTTTTTTTCATATTCCTCAACAAAAACACATGGGTATTCATTAGAAGTGTCTCATACCATATGCAGAGGCTTTGTTAAGCATGACTAACTGGTGATAATTCTGGGATAATTTCTCTTGTTTCTCCATAAAAACATATGTTGTGGGTACTCATTAAAGGAACCTCATTGAGGGGCTTCTAATGAGTACCCACAATGTATGTTTTTATGGATAAATGGAAAAAATTATCCAATAATTATCATCAAATACTTATCCTTAACCCTAGTCCTGCTGAACCCGGATATACCCTGCCTTTGCAAACAATGTAGATCCAGATCAGTTGGCTTCTGAAGAAGCCAACTGATCTGGATCTGCACTGTTTGCCATTACGTAAGTGAATGTATATTAACAATCTGGATCAAGTAATCTGATTGGGAGAAAATTAGAAGTGGGCATGTCATCTTAATTCATTCAGCATGACAAGGGTTAACAATTCCTCTGATATGATTTTGTGGATTATGATTTTAAGATGTTAAAAGGCAGTAAACAAAGGCTCTGTACAATGAAGAACCAGACTCATGAGCTAAATTCCAACAGGATTCAAACCTGGGACCACATGGTCCAACGACTGGGGAGACACTTTTTTTTTGACTTCCTGTTTGCATTCCTGCACAGCAAGTCCTTACTGAAAAGCATTTTCTCTAAAGGGACAGAATTTGCTTCCCATGGGGAGCAAATTCCTTCCTTTTAGAGCAGACCCCTTTTTAGAAGGGAACAGAAACGATTCTGAAAGGGTTGCTCTCTTGAAAGTTAGAGGGAAGAACTATTTTGTATATCACTTTGCTTTGACATTACTAGTTTGTAAAATAAGACTAGCATAATAATTATTCATGGCAGAAATGACTTACTTTTCATTGACCATATCACGTCTTATCTGAAGACAAAGCTGGTATCTTGTGAGGTCTTCTGCCAGTTGTGATGGATCTGGTGGATAAAACTTCACCTCAAATTTGAAATCCCAGTTCACACCTGAAAATAAAAAAAAAGTGACATTATCATAGCTTCAGGTAAGAAAACCTGCATCTGAAAATGTCGTCTGTTTATGTCGTCTGCTGAATATTCTTGCAAACTTTTCAAACCTATTTTTGCATACAGGCAAACAGTGTTGACCCTGATCAGACTGCTCCTAGAGGAGCAGTCTGATCTGGGTCCACACTGCAAAAATGACTTTTAAAATCACAAGTAGATGACAAAGCAAACGACAATTGTAGTGATCAGAAGTTTAAGCGTTAACAGTATGTTGTAGCTCAGGATAAGTGTTGGGGTTTAACAACACGTCAACCCTTGTGGGTCATTTTGTGTTCTCTACAGATGGAGGGAGAAGAGGGATAGAAGAAATAATAGAGATGAAAGAGAGGGACAGGGGAGATAGAGGAAAATGAATGAAAGTGAAGAAACATTAGAAATAACAAGAGGGCCGTATGGCCCTGGATCCCTCACCTGAGCTCAAGACAGCTTCTGAAAGTGATGGTATCATGGCTTGTAAGGTGTTGATTAAAGGTGGCCATTTTGTTTGGTTGCAATGGCAAAACTTATAATAAGTAGTAAATTTTTGTGAAGCACCAGCAGGGAAAGAAGACCATGCAAAGCATCGGCAGGGAAAACAACTCTGAACAAGAGCTGTCGGAGGACAGCGAGCTCGCCTGCTGGGTACATTTTATATTGTAACATTTTTATCATTAAGCCATATAATATAGGTCACACTGACCTAGATGTATTTGTATGTAAATCATTTTGTCACATAGATATAATAATCCAGGTATGACAATTCTCCATGAAATAGTAATAAAAATAAAAGGCAAAATCACTGAAGCATGAAATATAGGTCACAATGACCTAGATATAGTAAGTGGTCATTCATTGGGTCACATGGAACTAATATCCCAGGTGTGACATTTATCCAACAAATAGTATTCAAGATATAAGGCAAAATCACTGAACCATGAAATATAGGTCACACCAAAAGAGATATATTTTGACGTCAATAATCGGGTCACAAGGAACTAATATCCCAGGTGTGACATTTATCCAACAAATAGTATTCAAGATATAAGGCAAAATCACTGAACCATGAAATATAGGTCACAATGACCTAGATATAGTAAGTGGTCATTCATTGGGTCACATGGAAGAAATATCCCAGGTGTGACATTTATCCAACAATTAGTATTCAATATATAAGGCAAAATCACTGAACCATGAAATATAGGTCACACCAACAGAGATATATTTTGACGTCAATAATCGGGTCACAAGGAACTAATATCCCAGGTGTGACATTTATCCAACAAATAGTATTCAAGATATAAGGCAAAATCACTGAACCATGAAATATAGGTCACACCAACAGAGATATATTTTGACGTCAATAATCGATCACAAGGAACTAATATCCCAGGTGTGACATTTATCCAACAAATAGTATTCAAGATATAAGGCAAAATCACTGAACCATGAAATATAGGTCACAATGACCTAGATATAGTAAGTGGTCATTCATTGGGTCACATGGAAGTAATATCCCAGGTGTGACATTTATCCAACAAATAGTATTCAAGATATAAGGCAAAATCACTGAACCATGAAATATAGGTCACACCAACAGACATATATTTTGACGTCAATAATCGGGTCACAAGGAACTAATATCCCAGGTGTGACATTTATCCAACAAATAGTATTCAAGATATAAGGCAAAATCACTGAACCATGAAATATAGGTCACAATGACCTAGATATAGTAAGTGGTCATTCATTGGGTCACATGGAACTAATATCCCAGGTGTGACATTTATCCAACAAATAGTATTCAAGATATAAGGCAAAATCACTGAACCATGAAATATAGGTCACAATGACCTAGATATAGTAAGTGGTCATTCATTGGGTCACATGGAACTAATATCCCAGGTGTGACATTTATCCAACAAATAGTATTCAAGATATAAGGCAAAATCACTGAACCATGAAATATAGGTCACAATGACCTAGATATAGTAAGTGGTCATTCATTGGGTCACATGGAACTAATATCCCAGGTGTGACATTTATCCAACAAATAGTATTCAAGATATAAGGCAAAATCACTGAACCATGAAATATAGGTCACAATGACCTAGATATAGTAAGTGGTCATTCATTGGGTCACATGGAACTAATATCCCAGGTGTGACATTTATCCAACAAAAAGTATTCAAGATATAAGGCAAAATCACTGAACCATGAAATATAGGTCACAATGACCTAGATATTGTAAGTGGTCATTTATTGGGTCACATGGAAGTAATATCCCAGGTGTAACATTTATCCAACAAATAGTATTCAAGATATAAGGCAAAATCACTGGACCGTGAAATCTAGGTGACCTGGACCGTAAAATGTAGGTCACCATGACCTTCACTCTCTTACACTTAAACTGATGTCACATAGTTAGCTGATGTATAACCAGTTGTGTCTATAACCTGTAGGCATATAAGATTTTACAAATGTGTCCTAGATTTTGACCCCTAGCCCCACCCCAAGGCCCACCCTGAGGTATGAACCCAGGGGTATGTTCTTTTGGAATCTCAGAAGACTCGTCTAGGTACCCAAATTCTAAATATGAATGCTCTATGAGGTGTGAAAGTCAAGATATAAGAATTTGAAAAACTTTAACACAGTATTACAAAGGTGTCCTAGATTCTGACCCCTAGCCCCACCCAGGGGCATGAACCAAGGGGTTTATTCTCTTGGAATCTCAGAAGACCCTCCAAGGTACCTAAGTTCCAAATTTGATGCCTCTGTGAGGAGCGACTGTTGAGATATAAGCATTTGAAAAACTTTAACACAGTGTGACGGGAACGGGAACGGGAACGCAAACGCAAACGTGGACGACCGGGGTGACTACAATAGCTCTCCTTGTACTTCGTACAGGCGAGCTAAAAATGACTTTGTTCACCAGAGTAGAACCATTTTAGCAATTTTGGTACAAAAACATAAGAGGAACATTTATTTCTGTGAAATTATTTTGAAATCGGGCCATTGGCCTAGGAAGAGATGTTGTTTAAAGGTTTTCAATTTTTCTATTTTTAGCTCTGACAACCATTTAAATATGGCGGGCACCTGTTTTGAATTTAAACTTAACAGCATCAAATGGTAAACTTCATCACAAATTTATGACAAACGTGATGATTTTCATTTTGCCATTGTTAATTTTCCTTATACAGATGGTAATATTCCTCTGTATCCCTCGTATGGAGTATACATATCTCAGTTTTTTGGTTTTGCAAGGATATCTTCTCATGTAAATGATTTTATCAATCAGAATAAAGTTCTTACTCCAAACTCCTTACACAAGGCTATAGGTATCATAAACTTGTGATCCATAAAGCTTTGTCAAAATTTTACTGCTGACACTCAGAGTTGAAAAATAATATAAAGTTAGCTTAGAGACATTTCTGTAGCAAGCATTATTGTAATCAGAATTTTACCTTTCAACTGTTTTGAGATCTTTTTGTCATTATTTAACCAGAACTGAAAAAGAGACAATGAAGGGTATCATGTGACAGTTCAATATAGCTCCAGATAAAAGGGAGTACGGTAAATGTCCTAAAATTTCTAACACTTTATTCCGTACTTTTTTGCCTAAATTTTGCTTTAAACAGTTATTTCTTATAGTACTTTGTGGATTGGCAAACACTGTTGACTCTAATCAGCCTGCTCTAGGAGCAGTCTGATCTGGGTCAGCACTGTTTGCAAATAACATTTTGTCAGAAAACTTGGTATACCAAATTTTAGGACAGATACAGTAACAGGTAAATGTTTTTTTGTTATTTCTCCATGAAAACAGACAAGATACTGTTTCCATGAATAGTACTGATAAGTTTCTAATTTTTCTATGAAAACAAATGTGTGAGTACTCATTAGAAGCAGTTCAGTGAAATGCTTCTGGTGCCTACCTACAACATGTATATTTATGTAGAAATAAGAAAAATATTAAGTTGCTATTTCTTCTTATCGGGAGGATTTATAAATTTCTGTATCATTTTGGAATCAACACATGAAGAAGCAGTCAACTTGGCAAGGCAATTCCAGTAACTACCTCTTTTGACTATCAACATAACTCTTAATAAGGTGTTTTTTTTCAACCAAAAAATGTTATTTTCTTATTTCTCCATGAAAACATTTGTCATAGGTACTCATTAGAAGTGCCTCAGCAACGACCATTTTTAATGAGTATCCACAAGATATGTTTTTGTGGAGAAATAAGCAAAATACATATGGATACCCACTCTATCTGGGGCTATGAGATATGAAATGTGTGTTAAGCAAATTTAACCCAATACTGTATTCAACCTAATTACCACAGTGTGTGCTTAGGTTTTTCAAACTGTTGTAAAATATGTACATATCTATACTAAGGGTACACTTAAAACCAGCTGCTTAAAACAAAATCAGCAAAGGATTTATCAAATGATGTTTATGCAATGTTTTTGTGTTTTTGTTTTTGTTTTTTTTTCTGGGCCCAGCTGTTCAAAGCTAACAACGTCGTTAGTTAACGATTCGTTAAAATTTACATCGAGTGATACGCAAATATGCTGAAAGTTTTGGCTGAAAAAATGTGAGTAGCTTGCAGAATACTGTATATTGAATCCGCTAAAATGGTTAACGAAATGACCCTTAACGAGCTTGTAAAGCTAACGAAGCTTTGAACAACTGGGCCCTGATTTTCTTCATAACAGCTTATGATGTGTATACTCATCTGGGCCCAGTTGTTCAAAGCGTCGTTAGCTTAATGACGTCGTTAAGGGTCATTTCGTTAACTGTTTTAGGGGATTCAATATACAATATTCTGATATTTTTTGCTGAAAAAATGTGAGTAGCTTTTGCACTGCAAAAGCTACTCACATTTTTTCAGCAAAAAATTTCAGCATATTTGCGTATCACTCGATGTAAATTTTAATGAATCGTTAACTAACGACATCGTTAGCTTTGAACAACTGGGCCCTGAATTGCATCAACATTTAGCCTTTATAAAGAAGTAGACAAAAAGTACACTGGCCATAATCTGAAGACTACTGAATTGCTTGACTGTGGCCTTATAGGGGTATGTGCAGTAATTAGGTTGAATACACTAAGTGCTAATCACAACTGCAGTGGATGACATTTCTATTTCTTTAAGTTCTCTGTGCAAATATGGCTTGACACTTCATGTGTTTAGCTGTCTTTTTCTCTGTAGGAACTGGCCGGCACTGATCACTCAGACCTTCATGTCCAAATATTTAGCATAATTATGGTAGCATAACTCTATCATCCAAGTAACACCAACTTTCTTGTCGTTGAGAAAAAATGAAAAAAAACAAACAAAAAAAAACATCATACAGGTTATGTAGAGTTACCCTAAACACATCTTTTTTTTTTTTTGAGTGTGTGGCCTTTGTCATAGCTACAGATAAGAGGGGATATCCACATAATAGTTTTCTTATTTCTCAAGGAAAACATATGTTGTGGGTACTCATTAGAAGCGCCTCGGCGAGGCACTTCTAATGAGTACTCACAACATATGTTTTCACCAAGAAATAAGAAAGATATCAGCATTTTTCAGATGAAAAAAGTGCCTTATCTGTTGCTATGCTTTGTCGAAAAGTTACGTCTTGCAATGTCCATGAAAAGCTACTTTTGTAAATATTTTTCTCATTTCTCCATGAAAACATAAATTGTGGGTACTCATTAGAAGCATCTCAGTAATGCAATCCTAATGGGTACCACAACTATGTTTTTGTGGAGAAATAAGAAAAAGATTAAGTGGATAGCCTCTTATCCAAACTAGGCATTCTCAAACCTGCTGTGTGCTTTTCAAACATTAGGTAAATATTAAAGCCTTTAAGTAAATATTGACCAGTTGTCTGTAATATGACTGCCTACATAGCAACAGATAATGCACTTTTTTCATTCAAAAAATGCTGATTCTTTTTTACTTCTCCATGAAAACATATGTTGTGGGTACTCAATAAAAGCCCCTCTGCGAGGCACTTCTAATGAGTACCATTGTTTACATAGAGCAGTAAGAAAAATACTATGTGGATACTCCTACTTATCTGGAGCTAAATAACACTAACTTCAATGCAATTTATAAGCATAATCTTACACCAATATACATTCTTTATAAAAAAAAAAAAAAAAAAAGATTTTTTTGTTTCTGACTGTACTCATTTTGCAAAATTATGCATTGGATAAGTACTAAAAAATGAACTGTAAGAATTTTACAGCATAGTACTGGATATTTTTGTTTAACCCTTGTCCTGCTGATCCCGGACATACCCTGCCTTTGCAAACAGTGTAGAAACCAACTAATCTGGATCTGCACCGTTTGCCATCAAGTATGCAAATTTATAACAACCATCTGGATCAAGTAATCTGATTGGCTGAAAATTAGAAGTGGGCGTGGTATCTTAATTCAGCAGGACAAGGGTTAAGAATATTGAGTTAAACGTCAGTTTTCATACAAAATGGACTCTTCCATCATTTGGTCACATCTATTGTTACAAATAGGGGCATCAGTCAAAAATCTATCAGAATGGCAAACAGTGCAGATCTAGCTGAGATCAGCCATCTCATCTGGATCTGCACTATTTGCAAAGGTATATATACTGGTCTGCTGGGATGAAAGGGGTTTACTTTTATCACTCTCTGGACTAACTCAGCAGATGACAAATTGATGATATCTTTCTTATATTTCCCAGTAAATAGATTTTGACATTTCATACAAATTTTCTCCTAAGGAGACAATCTGCATAAAATGTCAGTCTATTTTCTGGGAAAAATAATAAAATATTTCAAAATGTTCTCTGCTGAAAGATTTTAATATCCAGCACGCTAAGCATGAACGTTTAAAGAGTCAATCATAACTGCAGCAGACGACATTCTTAGTGTAAATGAGACTCAACATTTTGTATGAATCATCTGCTAGAAGAGTCACATGAAATCTCATCTTATTTTCTCTGAAAAAAAAAAATAGAAAGTCTTCCACTGCAAATCTGCTTAGCACTTTAATAAAGGTTAAGTCAAATGTGACTTTCTTATTTCTCGACGAAAACATATATTGTGGGTACTGATTAGAAGCACCTCGGTGAGGCGCTCCTAATGAGTACTCACAACATATGTTTTCATCGAGAAATAAGAAAAATATTATGTGGATACTCCCTCTTATCTGTAGCTATGTTAAAGGTTAAGACAAATGTGTATCTTATTTGAAATGAGTTCTCATAATTAGCAAACAATTTCAACTACAAATGTAACAATAGGATAACATTCTTACAGGTTAAATCAGAATAACAACAAAAGAATGAAAGGTATTTCAGTGAAACACAATATTGTCTTTTTTTGTTTGTTGTTCTGTTTTGTTTCTTTTTTAGATGGAGTTTTGCTGCCCAATCAATCTTGCCATGGTCATTTAACCCTTGTCCTGCTGAACCCGGATATGCCCTGCCTTTGCAAACAGTGTAGATCCAGATCAGTTGGCTTCTTAAGATGCCAACTGATCTGGATCTGCACTGTTTGCCATTTAGTATGTAAATTTATATCCACAATCTGGATCAAGTAATCTAATTGGCTGAAAAGTAGAAATGGGCGTGGCATCTTAATTTATTCAGCAGGACAAGGGTTAAGACGTTCAGTTAGCCTATTCACACTTTTCCTGGGTAGGCTTAGTCCTCTGTGGCCAAAAAAAAAGTCTTTAGATTCTCAGGCACTTTTTTAAATGAATAGATGCCTTTTTTTTTTTTTACAGTCAGGTTCATTCTTGGACATTTTGGTTCATTTGGCAAAACAAAATGGTAGCTGTTTTACAGCTCGTTACCTCAACTGAACCTACACTACGTTTTTGCATATAATAGGTATCTGTTTCAGTTTGTAGGGCTGATGGGCACATACAATACAGGAAGAAAACTTTTAAGGGGACACTGGATACACCTTTAAGGGAAATAACTCTGACATGGAAATATTTGCTACCCTTCTCAATGTAGGTTCAAAATGTATTCTTTATGAAAAGCATTTGCTCCTTCCTTTCTCAATGTAGTTTATTTTTAAAAAAAGTTTGCTCTTTCCTTTAAGAGTGGCCCTGATTGGTTTTTGAAAGGTTTCAGATACTTAACCCAGTGCTCCAGATAAATATTTTTCCAACCAGTATCGTACTGATCAAAGTTAAGACCAGTCAGTAACAAAGAAAACCGGTATTCTGGAATCAGTATCCATGCTGCGGACATTCTTAGTTATTTTACTTGGCCTAGGGGCTGGTGGGAAGGGGTGTGCTGTGGTTAAAAGAATTTGCTTTAAATTTTTGTTTGTGTCTCTTCTTGTACCTCTACATTAATTTTTGCGATGTACACTGTTTGCCCATATGCAAAATGTCAGTTTGAAAAGTTTGCAAGAAGATGCAGCAGACGACATAAGCAGACAACATTTTCAGATGCAGATTTTCTTGGCATTTAAGGGTTAAAGCACCAAGCAAACATTTTGTAACAGACAACATTCTATTTTTTTTTTTTTTCATTTTTCACAGAAAATTAGTCTCAACAATTTATATGAATCATCTACTTGGTAGATGATTGACATGAAATGTCAAGACTTGTCTACAAGTAGATAATTCACAATTTCATATGAATGGCAGACAATTCACATAAAATGTTCTTTTCTTTAAAAAAATAAAAATTAAAAAGAATGGTGTTGCAACCTTAAAAGTTAAGTACTCACAACTTGCATTCTCATTGTTTCCTTACAAATAATTAAACAAATAGAATGTCATATGCAATAATTTTGCTTGGTGCTTTTCTTTGATATTTTGGTTAAGAAAGATTAGGTTTTGTCTTATGGTATGTTTTGTTTGTTTGTGTTGAGGTTTTACGGCCCAGTCAACCCAGTGGGGTCATGTAGAGCGTGGTCTGTTTACCTAACCACACATTTACTGGGCAGGCTTAGTCCTCTAAGCGGTTAACCAGTATCGTGCACATTCTTCTGTCAGAAACCAGAAACTCACAACTGCCCTTCTTGTATCAGCGGAAGGGAGAGAATGACCGTAGAAAATATTTCATGATCAATCTCCATGAAAGAATGTTGCCACCTCGGTGGGGGCTGAACCCGCGACCTCCTGGTCTCCAGTCGGACGAGGCATCCAACTGAGCCACCTAGGCCAGCTAGGATATGTTTTAAAAACTGTTAAAGTGTACATTTAAAAAAAAACTTACCTTTAACCCTGCAGGATCATGGTATGTTAAACCAAAATAGTCTTTTTCAATTAAGTTTAAACTTTCACAGACTCTTTCAAATAAAACCCATCCAATAGCTCTTTTCTGCAAGAAGAAACACATAAATTATACATGTATCAAAGCTCCAGAAAAAAAATCCTTTTTGTTCAACTGAAAAGTACCGACATTTTTTCCCATTTCTTTATGAAAACATACACCACAACCTCTGTATAACACTATTGTCGGTGTCCAAAGCATAAACCGTGTTAGTTAAACAACCGTGTTATATCCAAACAAAAATGTATAGATATTGAAAAATGACCATTTATGGTCATTTTTCAATATAATCTATACATTTTTGGGATCCATCTTTGAACCGTGTTATATCCAAAACCGTGTTATAACGAACCGTGTAATAAAGAGGTTGTAGTGTATGTCATAGGCACTGACACTTCTAATGCCTTCTCTGTTCTCTTAAAGTACAGATACTAACAAATCTATTGACCAGCTGTCCAGGACAATTTCAACTAGAGCTGGTGTTTGTAAAACACTATGCCCCAAACTGCCTGACTCTAACACTGCTTGACTCCAACACTGCTTGCCCGTGACGGTAACAACAGTACAAATATATGAGATTTCAATGTTATTTTATCAAAGAGAAATAACTCTAAAATAGGAGATAATTGGGATAAGAAAAAAATATGGGTCACCTATTTTTTCATGAGGAATCAAAATATGAAATTTCAAAATATTAGCATACATGGTTCTAAACTTATGCTATACACAATAAAGCAACTACATTAAATAGCCAGAAACTGCGAAGGGCCATAACTCCAACATTTCATTTAATTGGTTCAAAATTTTATCAGGTGATCTCCTCCTCAATCCCAATCAGTATACCAAATATCATGGCTCTGGCTTAAATGCTTTTTGAGATATCTTGCTGACAAGGTCAAAATGCCTAAACTACAAAGGGCAATAACTATGTCGATTTTTTGTGGAATTCCCTAAAAAACAAACCAGGTAATCTCCACATCATCCCCAATCAGCATATAATATTTCAAGACCCTAGCTTAAGTACTGTTCGAGACATCTTGCTGGCAAGGTCAAAATGCACAGAATCGCAAAGGGCTGTAACTTTATCAACGGAATTCTCTCAAAATATAATCAGGTAATTTACACATCATTCCCACTCACTATATCGAATTTCAAGAACCCAGCTTAAATACTTTTCAAGATTGCTCACAAGATTTAATTCTGATTTTTTTTCAAAGGGGCATAACTCTAAACAAACATGCTGGACAAGGTAAAAAATACAGGTCAGCTATTTTTTCATTGCGAACCCAAATATAAAATTTCAAAACCCTAGCATGCAGGGTTCTTAAGATATGGCATGCACAAAAAAGCTTGATGAATGGACAAACCGACAGATGGACAAACGAAAGCAACATAATATGCCCCATCAATTTCATTCAAAACTGGGGGCATAATCAGGTCATCTACTCATCACTACCAATCTATTCATCAAGTTTCAAGGCTCCAGCTTCAATAGTTTTTAGATATTACGCTGACAAGGGAAACATGCCCAAATTTACAAAGGGCCATGATTACTTATGAAATATTTTTCAGAATTTACACAAAAGTTAATCAGGTCATCTACTCATCATTACCAATCAATTCACCAAGTTTCAAGTCTCTAGCTCTAACAGTTTTTGAAATATTTTGCTGACAAGATAAAAATGTCAAAAATTACAAAGGGCCATAACTCAATAAGTATTTTTCAAAATTTATTCAAAAGTTAATCAGGTTGTCTACTCATCACTACTAGTCTATTCATCAAGTTTCAAGGCTCTAGCTCCAACGCTTTTTGGATATTTTGCTGACAAGGTAAAAATGCCCAAAATTACAAAGGGCCATAACTCATGAAGTATTTTTCAGAATTCCTTCAAAAGTTAATCAGGTCATCTACTCATCACTATAAATCCATTTATTTTCAAGGCTCTAGGTCTAATAGTTTTGAGATATTTTGCTGACAAGGTAAAAATGCCCAAAATTACAAAGGACCATAACTCAGGAAGTATTTTTCAAAATTTCTTCAAAAGTTAATCAGGTTGTCTACTTATCACTACCAGTCTATTCATTAAGTTTCAAGGCTCTAGCTCCAACGCTTTTTGAGATATTTTGCTGACAAGGTAAAATTGCCCAAAATTACAAACGGCCATAACTCATGAAAAAAAATTTTAGAATTTCTTCAAAAGTTAATCAGGTCATCTACTCATCACTACAAATCTATTTACTAAGTTTCCAGGCTCTAGCTTTAAAAGTTTTTGAGATATTTTGCTGCCAACGTAAAACTGCCCAAAATTACAAAGGACCATAACTCAGGAAGTATATTTCAAAATTTCTTCAAAAGTTAATCAGGTTGTCTACTCATCACTACCAGTCTATTCATCAAGCTTCAAGGCTCTAGCTTTAATAATTTTTTAGATTTTTTGCAGACAAGGTAAAAATGCCCAAAATTACAAATGGCCATAACTCACTTAGTATTTTTCAGAATTTCTACAAAAGTTAATCAGGTTGTCTACTCATCACTACCAGTCTATTCATCAAGGCTCTAGCTTCAATAGTTTTTGAGATTTTTTGCTGACAAGGTAAAAATGCCCAAAATTACAAACGGCCATAACTCATGAAGTATTTTTCAAAATTTCTTCAGAAGTTAATCAGGTCATCTACTCATCACTACAAATCCATTTACTAAGTTTCCAGGCTCTAGCTCTAACAGTTTTTGAGATATTTTGCTGACAAGGTAAAAATGCCCAAAATTACAAAGGGCCATGACTCAAGAAGTATTTTTCAAAATTTCTTTAAAAGTTAATCAGGTCATCTACTCATCACTACAAATCCATTTACTAAGTTTCCAGGCTCTAGCTCTAACAGTTTTTGAGATATTTTGCTGACAAGGTAAAAATGCCCAAAAATTCAAAGGGCCATAACTCATGGAGTATTTTTCAGAATTTCTTCAAAAGTTAATCAAGCCATCTAGTCATCACTACAAATCCATTTAGTAAGTTTCAAGGCTCTAGCTCAAACAGTTTTTGAGATATTTTGCTGACAAGGTATAAATGCCCAAAATTACAAAGGGCCATAACTCATAAAGTATTTTTCCAAATATCTTCAAGAGTTAATCAGGTTGTCTACTCATCACTACCAGTCTATTCATCAAGTTTCAAGGCTCTAGCTTCAATAGTATTTGAGGTATTTTGCTGACAAGATTGCATCCGTATTTTTTCAAATGCCATAACTCAGAAAAGGGGCATAATCCTGTCAAGAAAAAAAATATGTTCAGCTATTTTTTCATGAGAAATTTCAAAACAGTAGCATTTACGGTTCTAAAGTTATGCTATGCATCAAAAAGCGTGACGAATGGACGGACGAACAACCCAGAAGAAATATGCCCCTCCAACCTCTTTGAAGTTGGGGGTATAAAAAATGTACTGGTCATGTGGGCGAAAGTTGTTTGTTTAATCCAGGCTTTACGTTGCTTTCAACAATCTTTCAGTCATATCACGATGGTGACTGCAGATGGCTGTGGCAGGGAGCTGACTTTTAGAGTGTTGCCTCACTGAAATATCATGCCCCAGACACATGACATGATATTCCACCTAGTCACATTATATTGACACTGAGATGACCAGTTCGGATACCTAGCTCTACTTTCTTAAGCAAAAGAGCAGGTAGTACAATTTTTAAAGTCTTTGGTATGACGCGGCCAGTGATAGCCCCGCAACCATCCGGTCACATACCAGATGCTCTTCCAACTGAGCCACTGTGCCAGTCCATACAAAAAGTGTGTCTTCAGATATATGTGGACAGCAAAGGCCTAGATCAGCATGTGCATTCGCGCAGTCTGATCAGGGCCTTGACTGTCCACTAACAGACTCATTGGATACTACAGAATGTATGAATGGAGAGCAAACGCCCAGATGATACTTTGCGTGTGTGCAGGATGATCCGAATCTGTGCATTTTGCAAATGTTTGAAGGTACTATTTCGCTTGACACATCCCAAATATGGTAAGGAATAAAAATGTATAAATATATTTAAGGTAAACAGGGTAATCATATTGCTTGGATATGCTGACTGCTTTGATGGGCTACACCATTTGAAAAAATGTCTTCGCGTATGTGCAGACAGCAAAGGCCCAGGTCATTAAGCCCATCTGTGCAGTCTGATCAGGGTCATCACTGTCTGCTAACAGATTCACTGGACACTACAGAATGTATGAATGGAGAGCAAAGGCCCAGATGATACTTTGCACATGCCCAGGATGATTTGAATCTGTGCATTTTGAAAATGCTCCAATGCACTTTTGTTGTTTGATTGGACTCATGAGGGAAAGGTGATAAGCTTCACCTTTTTTTCTGCTGAACTACACCACAATCTCTTTATAACACTATTGTTGGGGTCCATAGCATAAACCGTGTTAGTTAAACAACCATGTTATATCCAAATAAAAATGTATAGATTATATTGAAAAATGACCATTTATGGTCATTTTTCAATATAATATATACATTTTTGGGATCCATCTTTGAACTGTGTTATATACAAAACTGTGTTATAACGAAACATGTTATAAAGAGGTTGTGGTGTACTTCACTGGGCAAGTAGATCAACCCCCTAAAAAATGCCACTCCCACTTCTAATTGTCAGCCGCCACTCCCACTTCTAATTGTCAGCCAATCAGATAACTTAATCCTAGATTGTTGTTTTGTGTTGACATTTTATGGCCAGGTCAACCCAATGGGATCATGTTGAGCGTGGTCAGTTTACCTAACCACATGTTTACTGGACAGGCTTAGTTCTCTAAGCAGTTAACCAGTATTGTGCACATTCTTTCGCCAGAAACTGACAACTGCCCTTCTTGAATCAGCGGAAGGGAGAGAATGACCGTAGAAAATATTTCATGATCAATCTCCATGAAAGAATGTTGCCGACCTCAGCGGGGGCTGAACCCGCGACCTCCTGGTCTCCATTCGGACGGCGCATCCAAATGAGCCACCAAGGCCGGCACCTAGATTGTTGTTATTAATTCACATACTGATTGACAAACAGTGCAGATCCAGATCAGTGGCTTCTTCAGAAGCCAACTGAGCTGGATCTACACCGGGGCTCTGGAAATTTTGAAATCTGAATCGGTCCAGCCGATGACGATGACGTCATCAATGAGCCCATTTCCCTCCCCAAAAAATATGTATAGATATCACCTGTCACGAAACTAATGACAATTGGCAGTCCTATAACTCCTTTCAAATAATACACCTCAACTCCGTTATATGACGGAAGCCCGGGTATAACGAGCATGATCAAATGGCGTCATCAATAAATACAGTCAGGTATGTAAAAAGAAAGAAAGAAAAAAAATGGTCGATGCACAGACTAACCTGAGTCTTTGCTGGTTGCATGTACATTGTAGTATTGTAGGTTTTATCCGGTTCAAAGTTCGTACACTGTAAATCATACTTCATACATGAGAACTTTGTACCGACGTAATTTTTGTTTGAACTGGAGTTAAACTGCCCAGTCAATACTATTCATCGAGCCCGCACACTTTTCCAGGCAGGCTTATTCATAAGCTATTACAGCAGAAACTGACAACTGCCCTTCTTTTCTTTCATATACTTTGACGATAGAGCCTACTTTTGGAGTTATGGCTCTTTGAACCACGAAACTATTTTAGTGATTTCTGTAATATACTTGCGTCCGCTCTGTAACTTGAAAACTGTTTGCGAAATTGCGATATTTTCTTGAAATTTAATTAATTTATTAACAAAGTTATGGTACTTGTTTGATGTAAGTGCAGTGGTGGGGCACGGTGAAATGTCTGCAGCCCTTTTATTAGATATTAACAGGTTGAAATATTGGGAAAGGGTGCCTCAGTGGTATAGTGGTAAAGCTGCGCGCCTTGTCACCCAGGGGTCATGAGTTCGATCCCAGGCTTCTTTCATATGGGACTTTAAACCAAGGTCCACACCTCCGTATGAACTAGCTATTAGTGGGACGTTAAAAAACTCACTCATTTGAATTGTCATTAATTTCTGTGGCCCATTGTTCGCTACGTGTGTTTTTTGTATGACACCATTTTTTGCTTGGGCTGTCTCATTGATTCAATGTCTCTTTGATAGCAGAAGCGCCCCTTTAAGTAAATTTATATTGACACGTGCGGTTGCTGCACGCCAGTGAGAATTTCCCGGTCTTTTACCACATTACATCATTTATATTGAGCGCGTGCGGTTGTTGCATGGGAACATCGAGGCAAATGTTTGATTCTCTTTGTGATTTTTGAGTGTTTGTTTTGTTTTTTACGGCGCATTAAGAAAAAATGACCATGCCATGCCCACTTGTTGGCCGGACCAAACTAAGCCACAGAATCCGGTACTTTTTCATATGGAGCTTTGTTGCGGCCCATGTTACCTGCTCGAACAGTGAATGGGGTTACCGGGGTTTTCTATGGACCAAGGGAACAAGGGAATAAACCTGATTTTGGGGGATCGGAAAGTGGCAATTTGGAAAACTCATCCTTTTCTATGCATTGGCCATACGCATTCGTTATTGTCCGTCGGCAATCGCTGTGTTTCGATGCTTTATTAATATTCAAAAGGATGCTGATGAGCGAAAACTGACTCAAGCAGGAAGTACGAATATTGCAATTTATGCACCGAATTTGCGGTATGTTTTGTGTACGCAGATACCAACAACTCTGTACGCTCATGGTGAATGGGAATGCTTACAATCAAAATTCGTTAACTGCTGTCACACAATGAGTTGAAAAGGCTGATTTGATCAGGTCGGCAGTTTGGTCCTATTCAACCGTGCTGGTACGACTGGTTTTAGCCACGCCCCTTTGGAAACAGCTTTCTCACTTCATTGCGGAAACACTGTGTGGCCCCGCGGCTGTTTCAATTGTCTGTCATAATTGCATCGAATTTTACCTGTTCAAAAGTAATTTTATCAGGCGATTTTTATCCCGGGTGAAACCACCGTGGGCTACTAAAATTTAATCCTTTCCACCCGAATCCACTCCCCACTGGCTCGGGTGGGGGGGGGGGGGGGGGATTTTGAAAAACCACCTGAGCTGTACTGTACTTATCAATATGAAACTGCATCATTAATCCATTTAGACTAAAAAAAAACCTTCCCACTATATATTGGAAGAGTCCAATTTTAATTTTAGGCATGCCAGGCTATGTGGTTTAGATATTCCTAGTGAAGGAATTGAGACAGTTCCTGGACAAGACAGTTCCCTGAGACGGTTTTTGGAGACAATTCCCGACACTTTTTGAAGACAGTACCCCGACACTTTTGTTCAGTCAAATGACCTGTGACTGATAATTAGAATTTTATAACCAATAATTAAGGGTTCACCAACGTTTTTGAAGATAGTTCACCGAGAGATGTTTTACATTGCATTTTAACACCTGATACAAAAGCGTAAGAAATACATGCAAGTGTATGAGAATATCAGAACAAGTTTATTATTTTTGCACCACAGTGTATACTTGTAGTTAGGAAATGTTTTCAGATGTTCATAAATTGTATCCTTTTATCTCGGTGATGATATATAATAATAATGATCCACTTCGTGAGAAAATCTGCTAATTGCATATGCGAACAACAAAGGGGCAAATCAGTCTACGCATCCGCACAGTCTGACCAGCGCCTTTTTTGTTCGCAGCTTGGATAGTATAATTATTTTAGGCTGAACTATATTTACGGATAACGTATGTGACTTTAATCTTCAATGCCCTTTTTATTGCGAAATAAAGATTTCAGCTGTTTTATAGTCCTGACATCACGTCTACTAAATCAAATCCTGGCAGAGAAAAGGTCCCCGTCAATCACATGCACAAATAATCCAAACACAATCCATCACTTATATATAATTATCCTTAATTACCCATAACTACAAATTATAATTATCTGTTACAGGTCATTTGAGTTTGAACAAAAGTGTCAGGGAACTGTCTTCAAAAGTGTTGGGGAACTGTCTCCAAAAGCAGTGTCGGAGAACTGTCTTGTTGGGAAACTGTCTTGTTCCCCTAGAGAAAATAGCAAAACTATTTGCAAACAGTGGAGACCCTGACCAGATGCCATATTAAGTGGCATCTGATCTGAGTCACATTGTTTACCAATTACCCTCTTAGGGGTCTCCAGACCAAAATGGGTTAATAACATAATAATGTGATATATGGGATGGAATCACATTAAATGGAAAACTAATTGGGGACCCATGAAATATTTGTAACTGTATTTTCATTTGCAAGGTATGACAATTTTTTTTCTTAGCCTGTAAAGACCAATAAAAGGTTAGGTGAGGACATTCAGTTCAGTAAATGACAGGTAAACAACTGCATTGTAAAACTTATGAGTCATAAAAAATCAATATAGATTTGGTGTGCAATGCAACAAATATTGATAGATCATGTTTTTAACTGGATTGTTTGCTTCCAGCTAACTTATACATTTTCAACATATTTATATACACATTTGGCCGAAATCCTTTAATATTTACACTGAAATTAACCTGCGGGTTAATGTCCTGAGATACAGGTGATCGATTTCGTTAAAAACAACGTTACTATTTTGCATTTTACCCAGGTGCGAAACTTCACTTCCGCGTATGGAAATAAGAGAGCATGTAGACATATTTCAAAGCAATAACTTACATCTACACTGTCGTTGTAAAGCTCATCATCTAACATTATAACTCTGACAGGTACCCGTCGCGCTGAGCGCACCTGTAACATTTTCTTTGAATCTCCCATCTTGCTGGCACACCTGTACAAAAAGTTCAAACGAAACGAATTACATAAAATTCATTTTTCAATTATTATTAATCTCAAATATACATGTTGTTTATTAAAATATCTTAAAAAAGAAAGTACGAAATGTGTTTTCTTGTGGCATGTTTCTTAGTTTTGTACATTCAACTAAGGTCAAGTAAAACAAACATAATTGTTATCGGTTTTCGGTGCACTATTTACACGACAAATCTCATTTGAAGACAATCAGCAAACTCTAACTTGCTTTCCTTTATAAATAAATGATTTAAAAAAAAAACATGCTAATATGCAAAATAGATAATCGCATAAAGGTGAAGGAATGATGCACTTACGTCAAAAAAAAGTCAATATATATAATCAAGAAATTAATCGTCCATTTTCAGTCACCAACATGACCTAATTTTACCTGTGTGTAAAATATGTGTACAATCCCCACGCCGCCACCAGGTGCGCTGTAAGGTGACGTCATCGTTATGGAACGCAGACTATCAACACACGTGCTTTTTGTTTGTCTTAATAATTAATCAATTTTCATTTATTGATCAATGAAAGAAGAAAGTTTTATTTTATTAGTTTCAGGATTTTAATTTCATTTTGATAATTATATAATCATAGATTTTCGACCTTTAAAATAAAGGATTGTGTATACTTTCTCCCAGAAATATTCTGACTGATTATATATATATATATATATATATATATATATATATATATATATATATATATATATATATATATATATATATATATATATATATATATATATATATAGATAAAACTAGGGTGGCGGGGAAACGTTTCCGTAATATATATATATAATTTGTTCAAAGCATTGTTAGCTTAACGAGCTCGTTTGAGTAGTTTTGCTGAAAAAAAAACAAAAACGAGTAAATGCAAAAGCTACACACTTTTTTTTTCAGCAAAAATATTGGCGTTTTTGCCATTTTTAATGATCAAAGTTTTAACGATAGGTAACTTAGGACATCGTTAGTTTTGATCATCTGGGCCCAGTTATATAATAAATGTAATTTGATTTGGGAACAGTTTGCAAGATTCTCTGGTTTTTTTTTTTTTTTTTTTTTTTTTTTTTTTTTTTGTTTTATTTTTTTGTGGGATTTTTTTGGTGTTTTTTTGGTGTTTTTTTTTTTGTTTTTTTTTTTTTTCAAATTTTATCCTCCATGAAATAACTATCATAATGCGCCTCTAATACGCGAAATGCACCTGTCTTCAGTTTAAGAATTAGAGACGACTCCTCATTGAACAGTCAAAAAGAAGATGGCGCGTTTGAATTTAGAATGGTGCAGTAGGGGATCAGCTCCCAAAACATAATCCGCCAAATGGATGTTTCATGCCCAAAATGCAAGTAACTATCTAATTATTGCTATGACAACATACAGGCAAATGAGTTGGACCACAGGTTCTAGAAACGTTTATTATACTTTCTTCCCGTAAACGATGAAATATCTTCAAAATGCCGTATTTTTCAAAATGAAAATACCAGGTGCGGATCCAGTAGGGGTTCGTTCGGCTCCTCCCCTTCAGTTTGTCTCAAAATTACATTTTATGGAACATTTTGGACAAATTTTGATATATTTTGGATTCCTTATATACCTTAAACATTCGCACACGCTAATACTCTTTTCCCCTGTGCTTCTCCTGAGACTTCCACAAATCCAATCTATATTGCCTATAATGAATGGGTCTAAAATGGCTGGATGAGTGGCAAACAGTATAGACCCTAATCAGACGCCGCGTTCTGCGGCATCTGATTTGGCTCTATATTGTTTGCTCAGACATTTCTCTTTTCTAATACTTAGGATAACTTCGAAACCCCTCAGAAATCCTGGATCTGTCCCTGAATGTTTTGGGCATATGGAAGTATCACGAGCCGCGCCACCAGGGCCGCGCCTCGATGAAATGGATTGTTAGATGGTATGCAGTGTTTTTATTGAATACTGAAACGTTTTTGGTATTCATTTATATGATATACACCCAAAATTCACTATTATTAAAAACAAAACTTACGAAAAATTTAATATTAGTCAAGTTTTAAACATTTTAAAATTTAGCTTTAAATTTAAATAACAGATTAAATTTTGAGTTAAATTCTCTATTCATGGGCTTATTTGTGGACAGAGACCAATTTCAATAATGGTTAAGGAGAAAAACTGTGTAGCATATAAGGAAATGCAGAATATTCCTGTTTAAAATTTCAATTTAAAATTTAAGTTCCACTATGACATCACAGAATATTGCATTGTGGGCCTTAATCAATACACAATGTAAGGGAGGTTACTCTTACAGGAAAAAAGGTAGGTATCGTAAATTAATCACCATAACTTTGGATTGGATTGGAATTTTTTGATGAGGTTTTCAACAAAATAATTCTCTTAAAGCATTCTATCAACACCCTGAAAACCAGGAATATTTTAAATTTCTTTATATTTGCCCTTTAAAGGGGAACGCAATATAAGTTGTAAGTATATCTTGGAGTAAAGTGATTGACAAGCCATTTATTTTAATGCAAGAGTTTTCAAAATCGGCCTGCAAATAAGGAAGTTATGGTAATTTGAATATATTTAAAATAGCTGTCATGGATGCCGCCATATTGTAGGTTTGTGACGTCACACAGCCCAAATTAAATATGCAAAACCAATTATAAAGGGTTTTTAAGAATAATTTTGCTACAATTTTTTATAATCTTTTAATTCTATTACAAGCAATAATTTCCCCAAAAATAAATCAACTTTATGAGAATAACTACCTTTATGGAATGAATTTTAATTTTTATGAAACCTCATTAAATATTCAAAATGGCGGCGCCCATTCCACCAATGCTAAAATATTTCATAGTCTATAACTTACTTAATTTTCCACGATTTTGATCAAATTTATGTCAAAATTCATTTTTTGTAAAGTTCTTTACTTTAAAGCACAATACCTTTCAAGGTTGCGTTCCTCTTTAACAACTTATAAAGACAACACGGTCTTGTTCATCTGGACTATTATTCGATATGATTGATGATGATCGTATTTACTCTAAATACATGTATTCGGACACTTGAACTAATACAGTGAACCCTCGTTTAGAACGACAGCATTTGTTCCCAAAGATATTGCCATTATAATGGATTTGCTCTTGTAAAGAATTCTAAATGAGCGGAAAGATATGCGACAAATGCCACGCTTTATTCAAGATTATTTCTTTAAAGAACGTATGTTTTGGATATTTGTCAGAATCGCCTCGGTGAGGCGATTTTTACAAATATCCAAAACATATGTTTCTTGAAGTATTGAATAATAATGTTCTTGCATAATTTCTGACTAACTTTTACCGCTTTAGAGAGGATTTTCGTGCTAGTCAAACTGTCAGTATAACGAATTTTGTCATTGTAGCGAGCGTCGGTACAACGAGGGTTGACTGTACCTGCCTTCACTGTTCATACGTCTGAAAATGACTGAATGTGTGGCAAACGATGTTATGCAACGTCTGATCTTGGTATACACTGTTTGTTCAGGCGTGTTTGTCCGAATAACTAAATGCGGTACGGAATTGGCCGAGCACTACGATTGGGACTTTTTTAATTTGTAAACTTACTGAGACGTCATCTCAATAATTTATCATCAAAGGGGGTACCCACTGAACCACCAAATTTGCCTCCGGAGTCTTTAGGTACTGTAAAGAAAACATTAAACCAACAAATGATTCATGACAGGCCTGAACATTACGCCAGTTAACACTTTCACCCCAGTGTTTCTGACGTGGAATCTTCCCTCTTTAAATCTGGAAGCATCGGTTTTGCAAATAGGGGAGTTAGTCATAAATCAAAAACTGATTGGCAGTGTAGATCCAGATGAGACGGCTCATCAGGAGCCGTCTCATCTGGATCTACACTTTTTGCAAATGTATCTGTTTGATCTGCACGACTGAAATAGTTATACCATCGAGGTGTAAGGACAGCGTGCATTTCGAATAGCGCCCGAAGAATTCAAACACACATTTAGGTTATGGTATATCCGTTCGTTTCACATTTACGGAGGACCCATCCTGTTTCTTCTCAGAGTATAGTAGGTAGTAGGTGCGCGTCCATATGTGCATGCGGGTGTCTGTAGTAAGGTCGGATCCAGGATTAATATTTTCTAAGGGAGGTCGATTTTATTGAATTAACGTACTTACCTTACCTTTCGGACACACGGACCAGAGCAAACAGAGTAAACCGAGATCAGCCTGTGCAAACAGTGTAGAACGAGATCATTCGTAGAAAGAGGTGTCTGATCAGGGCGATTCTAACAAATATCCAAAACAAATGCTCTGCAAGAAAGCAAGTCCTTTCTTACATATCAGTCTGTTCAGTAAGGATTCTTTAGAAAAGAAAATTCTTTTTAATGGCAACATCTTTGGAAACGAATGCTGTCGCTGTAACGAGGGTTCACTATACTAAAGTGTGTGGCTATTTAAGGTAAATACGGTATTTAAAAGAATCTCATTTATCCCAAAATTCCCATGAAAATTAAGTTTGTGTCAATGTGGAATTCGACTGAGCCCTGACCCCAAGATACCTCTGGAGCGGTTGGGGGTGGTCCGTTGTAGCGAAGGTGTCATGTATCTTACGTCACCGGGGCGTCCAACTGAGATTGGCTTACAGTTGGGCAAGGCTTGCTATCTTTGTAGCAGGGAAGGGTAGAGGGGAGTGTTTTTATTTCTTCTGTTTCTTCCATTCCTGATCCTTTTTCTTCCCTGTCCCTCTCTTTCATCTCCTCTACTATCTCTTTTCTCCCTTTCTCCGGGAGACGACACAAAATGACGCACAAGGGTTGTGTCGTTAAACCCCAACACAATCAATCAAGAACACAGCGGGGTTCGAACTCGGGAACTCATGCATTCAAACAAGAATCTTTAACTCCACCAAATGGGCTATTGCACTGACTCTCAACCATTTTCTTTTTAGAGCAAGGATTGGTCTCTTCGGTCACATACACACAAATGCATGCACATACGCACGCACGCACCACATGAACACACACACATACACACGCACGCGCGCACAAGCGCTTACACGCAACTGATTGTGACTTGTGGTTATAGTCAGATCGAGGATTAGTTAGATATACAGCCGACCCTCGTTATCTCGAATTCCAAGGGACTCACTGAAATACTTCGAGATATTCGTACCTCGACATATCAGAGTTGAGAGAGTGAGGAAAACAATAAATTGAACAATCACATTTAACAAATGAATGTGTAATTTGACTCCTGAAGTTAGAAATATATATATATAAAATAATGTGGAAAAGAGGAGAAATTGCTCCTTTCTCCTCTTTTCCACATTATTTTTTACCTGTTGTCATATTTTCATGTTAAAATAGGGACCAGATTTTCACTTCGAGATAAGCGGTAATTCGAAATAAGCGAGTTTGAGATAACGAGGTTCGACTGTATTCATGCTGACATTACTTGGGTTTTGTCAAGCATAAAAAAGTGCCTTCGAACATATGCAAAAAATGCTGAGATTCAGATCATCCTGCGCATGCGCAAAGTGTCATCCGGGCCTTTGCTCTTCATTCATACATTCTTATCTGGGCCTTCGCTGTCCGCATATGCCAGAGGACACATTTCAGCATGGCGCGGTCCACTGTATTCCGAGCCGAATTCTCACCTATCATGCTTAAAATATAATAATTTAAGGTTTTGCACACCTGTGCTCTCTATATTAACACTTACCTCGCTATGGGCAGATTCAGCAGACGACAAATTGACATTTTCCTATTTTTCCTAGAAAATAGGATCTGACACTTCATGCAAATTGTCTCCTAGGGAGACAATTTGCATAAAGTGTCAAATCCTATTTTCTAGGAAAAGTAAGAAAAACGTTTCAAAAAGTCGTCTGGTGAAATTTTTAACTAGCATGCTATGCGTTAATCTACCCCGGTATTTACGTTCAATGGCTTGAACACCCAGTACGTGTTCCGTCTCATAAAACTTAAACCTTGATCACTCTCTTGGTTAATTCAGCAGACGACAAATTGATTACATTTATTATGTATTCAGAAATTAGGCTTTGTCGTTTCATGCAAACTTTCTCGTTAGGAGACAATTAGCATGAAATGTCAAAGCTTATTTTCTGGACAAAAAAACAGATAAAATATTTCAAACTGTCATCTGCTGAAAAATTCACCCAGCATACTAGGCTAAATTTGATGCATCCGCAGATGAAAATGAGTAAAATTTTTCTTATTTTTCACAGAAAATAAGACTTGATATCTCCAAACCCAGAAAATAATATATGACTTCTGTGAAAAATAAGAAAAAAAAAATATGTTTCAATCGTGTTGTCTGCTTTTATTTATAGTCATCAAGTTTAAGGTTAAAACGTTCAACTTTAGAATCCCACTAATGTGCTTGCATAAAGCAGGCCCCGGCTCCTTTCAGTGGGCGTTTTAAGAAATAAAAAATGTTTTCCAATATAGTTTGAGATGTTAAACACAATCATAAGGAGAAATACTTCCTTTATTCAGAATCTAGACACTCCTCCCATTTCACCATATTACACAGTAAAAAGGATGAGTCGAGCGAGGTGGATGGTAAGAAATTTTAAGGAAATTAATGTGATGAGTGAAAACTTGTTGTGTATACCCAAACTTTGCAATATAACTTAGTATACCTACAGATGCTACTACGTTTCATTTTAACCATTCTCTTGCTGAAAACGACATGCTCTGTCTTAGCAAACAGTGTAGATGCAGATCAGTTGGCTTCTGAAGAAGCCAACTGATCTGGATCTGCACTGTTTGTCATTAAATATATGAATTTCTATCACACTCAGATCAAGTAATTTGATTGGCTGGAAATTATAAGTGGGCATGGCATCTCAATTTATTCAGCATGACAAGGGTTAAAATTAGCACTTTTAGACACCCGTAAAATATGTACCCAATAATTTTATCATTATACAGGTTCAAGTGCTTATTAGCGGTATAAAAGTTAGAATTAGTTCAAGAGGAATGGATACACATTCAGGGGAGGCAACTCTATTATATGGCTTTTGCCTCCCTTCTGAAAAGGGGTCTTCTCTAAAACGAAAGAATTTGCTCCCCAAATTCTTTCCTTGTGGAGTAGAGCCCTCTTCAGAAGGGCCTTGTGCGCAGGAAAGCAAACAGGAAGTCACCAAAGTTGTCTCCCTTGTAAAGCATGGCGGAAAATCAACCTTAAAGATTGTGAGAATACTAAGGATAGAGACGGAAATATTTATGTCAAATATCTGTTCAACCTTGTTGAAAAGCATTGACGAGTTTCGCCAATATACTATGAACCCTCGTTACAGCGACAGCATTTGTTGCCAAAGATGTTGCCATTAAAATGAGTTTGCTGTTCAAAGAACCCTTAATGATTGCGTTCGGGTTTAACGACACGTCAACCCTTGTGGGTCATGTGTGTCGTCAAAACCCCTGAATGAACAGACAGATATGTAAGGAAACGTCCTTTCTTACATATCTGAACGCTTAACATTGTTTTGGATATTTGTTAGATTCGTCTCAGCGAGGCGATTCTAACAAATATCCAAACCATATGTTTAAAGAAGTACCAAATACAATGTTCTTGCATAAGTTCTGATTAACTGTGCCTCCTGAGTGAAAGTTTCGTGAGTCAATTATCTTATAACGAAATGTATCGTTGTATTGAGTATCGGTATAAAGAGGGTTGACTGTATGAAAAGTGGTATGCATGTTTAGTATGACAACTGTTCATCAAGAAAAAAAAAGTGATAATGACACTAGGATTGAAAAATAGCTTCAAGAACACATTTTCCGTAACTGGATCAGAAATCATACGTAAAAAAGCAACCGGTAGAATGAAATGCGATATTGAAAAACCAGGGTCTTCTCGATCACGACATATCCCTTCACTCGCCACCGCTCTCCTTACGTACCAGTTGTAGTTTCTGTGCAATGGCAAAAGAATATGATATATGTTCTTTTGAACTACACAGTAACATGTCAAACCTTCACTGAAACGGTGTGATGTATTTAACCAGGGATTTGTAATCTCTCCAAGAACTGGAGTTTTACATGTCTGTCTGTCACCAAAATGGCAAAATCTTACCAACCATGCATCGGGAGAAAAATAATTTTGTTCGGTATTCGCTTAAAGGACTACAATTCCGGTCTGATTATTTAGGAGACTAAATAAGAGGTTGCATTACATCGCCCGATTTTGGATATCGGCGATCGTGCCAAAATGTCAGCCTTAATTCAACTGACGCCCACCCGAACGCCACCTAAACTGATTCTCCGCAACCACCTCCAGAAGATCTCTTTACAATTTTCTTTTTACAACAGGACGTTGCGCGTGTTGAGATAAGCAGCTGTGTACGGGCAACAGATGAGGACTCAAGAGAAACACCGTGTTGAGACATTTGGAGATCCCTGTGTCGTCAAATAATACCACTGGAATACTGGAGCAAAAGAAAACCACCAGTTGAACCCGGGTGAGCCAAAAATCAGACATAAAAAATTCCTGCCCAAACCATCTAATGAATAATTATTAAGTCCGGACCATCGTAGAGTCTGAACCCGACCCACCGGTGTGCAATTCAAGAGGTAAGCAAAGAGGTCAACCGTAATTGGATTAACCGCTAAGCAAGAAAACTGTTTTATAAAATCAATGTTATACCACTTTCGTTTATAACATATGACAAATTTACTAAAATGATCAGAAAAATCAGGTTTTCCTACAATTTTTCTAAATTTATACATTAAGTTACCATAAAATTCAGGTTCCGAAGTGTTTCAGCGTCATGTAACACCAGCGTAACACATTTCAGCGCGCCTCCACTACAGCACAAGAGACGCCGGGTAAGCATCAATCCACAAGTTAGACATGTACCCCCAGTAAGCATTCTTTGTAAATCTATAGCGGGACGTTATCGGCCCGTCAGGGTAGCTGACGGGCCGATAACGGCCCGCTATAGATTTATAAAGAATGTTAGCTGGGACGTGAATTAGGGCTGTCGGCAAGCCGTCCATGCCTGGGCAACATTTTGTCAGCCAAATGTCGTCGAACCCCGACATGGTGTACGCAAAATTGTGGAAGGCGGTCATGATCACCGACGAGTCACAACTTTTCTTCAACAGGATGGACGGACGTGAGCGATAATGGCTTCAGACAGAGGAACACTATGCAGCATGCAATGCTCGTCAAGCAGGTCGGTGGGGTGGAGGTGGCGTTATGGTTATGGTGTGAGCTGGTATCACGTGGTACTACATGATTCTTCTCCCAGCGGGCACATGGCATTTATACAACGTCGCATTTACGCCGTTGCAAATCATAACGTTGCATCGACGTTAATGCGACGTTGAATAAACGTCATGTCCTGCCAGGTCTGGTAGTGATTGATGGCTCTTTCTCACGCTAAAACAACGTTGACGTCTTGCCTTGGCCTGGGCCCTTTTGAACAACTCAGAGACCCACGTGGGCAAGTCGTATCCTGGTGTTCCGTCAGACCGATTATTGGACAGGAACTGATGCGAGTGTTGCAGGAGGAATGGGAAATATTCCATATATCAGAATTCAACATCTTGTGCATGCACGTGACATACGAGGATCAGTCAGAAAGTTCTGACAATGGTCTCATAACATTTTTGTCTGTTATCCTACGATCATGAAATTTCACACACTGTGGCTTTTACACTTCGCGAATCAAGTTATGTCAAAACCACGCGCGTGCGCCTTATAACGTCACGTTGACGTCACGTCATTTGCACGTTCTTGGAAGGTCATGGCCGCGGTAAGCGTAGAAGAACAACGGTCGTACATAAAAAAAAAATGAATATTTAAGAGGGAAATCGGGCAAAGAAATTCACGAAAATTTATGTGAAGCTTGTGGAAATAATGCACTGTCTTTTAAGACAGTTACAGATAGCTAGCACTTTTCTCGTCGGGGAAAACTGACATTTTGGATGAAGCTCGCAGTGCTAGGCCTCATGAGGCTACAGATGATCCCTATCACATCGAAAAAGTGTAGGAAGTCCTTGATGAAAGCAGAAGGTTGACATGTGATGAAGTAGCGGAAAGTGTCGGACTAAATCACGGGTCGGCTTATGAAATTATAATACGGCATTTAAAAAGGAGACGGATTGCCGCAAGGTGGGTGCCGCACTTCCTAACGCGTGATCAAATGCAAGAAAGGGTACAGCCTGCAGAAGAATATATAAATCGGCATGAAAAGGAAGGCGAAACCTTTTTAAATCGCATTGTGGCTTTAGACGAGACATGGTTGCGTAGTTATGAGCCAAAGTCTCAATCTACTGAATGACATTCTCCGGCCACGCCGAGGCCTGCAAAGATTCGCAGAAACAAGAAATTTAATGCAACTAGCAATTTTTTGCACACATATGACAATAGCGGTTTACCCACGACAGATAATGTTCCCGTTGGAGAAACTGTTAATGGAGAGTATTATTCAAACTTTCTGCTGCTATGCGTAAGAAATGCCCAGCGCTATTAAAAGCCGGACCGATACTGCTGCACGACAACGCTACGCCACATAAATCATGGTGTGTGACGTCAGTAATCGACGAATATAAGAGGGAAACTTTGAAACACCCTGCTTATTCTCCGCATTTGAGTCCTTGTGATTTCGATCTCTTCACAGAATTAAAAAAGCCGTTTAGAGGAATAAGATTTGAAGACTTAGATGAGCTAAAGTTGCCGTGGCCATGGTTCGATGTATCTTCTCTGGTTGCCTAGCAACCGGAACTGGAGACTTACCGAACCGATGGAACGCAGTCATCGAACGCGGGGGAAATTACTTCGAAGGATTCCAGCTACGGTAGGGCTCTACAATTTATTGTTTTCTTGTACCAAGACCATTGTCAGAACTTTCTGACTGACCCTCGTAGATGCAGCGGCTGTCTGGATGCAAACGGCGGACACACTATATGGACCGCACAATACGAAAACGTCTTCGGCATATGCGGACAACGAAGGCCCAGATCAGCCTGCGCATCCACACAGTCTGATCAGGGCCTTCGCTGTCCGCAAGCAGAATCATTAGATACTATAGAATATTTCAATGGAGAGCAAATGTCCGGGTGAGACTGCGCATGTGCAAGGTGATGTGAATTCGTACATTTTGTGCATGCTCGAAGGAGGTTTTTCGCTTGACACAGCTCATATATTAGTGACTGTGACTTTCAGTTGTTGACTAACTGTTTCGTTCGGAGGCAGTGATTTCGTTCGGAGGCAGTGATAATGACATCTTATGACGTTCCCAGCAAACACACAACGTGACTACAACGTCGTTACAAACGTCGTTACAACGCCGCTGCAACGTCACGACGTTGCAGCGACGTTGTAACGACGTTGTTGCAACGTTGCGTGTTTGCTGGGTTAGTTTGACTTTGCTGGTTACTTTTCAGAATGGTGTTTCCTAATTGAGGAATGTAGTTATACCTGAAAATAAAATTTAGAAAATGTTGTTATCGAATGTAGTTGAATGTAGTTACATCCGAAAATAGAATTTTGAAGAATTTTTAGTGGTGCGTTTTTATTGACTTATAGTCACTTTGATAGTCATCATATTGACTTCAATATAACATGATTTGATTATTACATATCTTTTTTTCTTATAGCTTACCCTTGGTTACTGTGCTTTCAACAGCTTTCAGAAAGTCAGTTTTTGCTTGGTGCTTTACACAGATGAAATAATTTGCTAACTTTTGCCATGATTTAATGCAAAACCATTTGTCGTAACTTCCTATGCACAAAAAGTTTTATTCTAGTCATTGGTTTTATAAAAAATCAAATATTTTCAATTTTTCCCATAGTAAAAATGGATGTTATTTATGCAGAAATCTGTTGAGTAGGTAACTTGGAGGCAGATTTTCAACAAGTTCCGCTTGTTCAATTTTTCTGAAATTTTCATAATATTGTTGTGAAACATCAAAAATTCTAATTCAGTAAAGAAAAGTAAAAAAAAAAAAAAAAAAAAAAAAAATCTTAGACAAAAATTCCAAACAAATCGCTTAACTATGGAAATTACATAGGTCAGACCAAGTTTTGGCCATAAATTTAATTTTAGGATAAATATTTGAGAACAAAACACAGAAGCAGAAACGACAAATGGTTTCTGATGAGAAATGGTCAATCAGAACAAAATATTTTCATTTAAAATAAAACGCCAAGCAAAAACGTATTTCCAAGTGATGTCGAAAGGACAGTAGGCCTTTGTTGGATCAGTTTTTTAACCTCTACCATTCTCTGGGCTGATTCAGCAGAGGGCATATCAAAGACAATTTGCATGAATTGTCAAAAACTGTCAGTTTCTGGGAAAAATAAGAAACAAATATTTTAAAATGTCGCCTGCTGAAAATTTTACCCGAGCTTTGCCACAATTTTGAATGACCCTTTTAAGGGTTAATTTAGCCCGTCCCCACAGTAACCCTGCTGTTTATCATTCCAAGGCGGTTCTTCTATGCAGTCTTTATTATCCAAATTCAGCAGATGTCAGCCGGCCTCGGTGGCTCAGTTGGATGCGCCGTCCGACTGGAGACCAGGAGGTCGCGGGTTCAACCCCCGCCGAGGTCGGCAACATTCTTTCGTGGAGATTGATCATGAAATATTTTCTACGGTCATTCTCTCCCTTCCGCTGATTCAAGAAGGGCAGTTGTCAGTTTCTGGCGAAAGAATGTGCACAATACTGGTTAACCGCTTAGAGGATTAACTCTGCCCAGTAAACGTGTGGTTAGGTAAACTGACCGCGCTTGACATGACCCCATTGGGTTGACTGGGCCGTAAAACCTCAACACAAACAAATCAGCAGATGTCAAATTGACGATATTTTTAACTCACCTGTGAGCTTATAGTATGGGCTTGGTCCGTTCACACTTTCAAGCAATGATAACCTTGGAGCCAGTTAGCCAGTCTTGATCAATATTCACGGATACCATCATTGGGGTGGAGGATTGGCTGTATTAGGTTTTGGGACAGATCTGGTGAGAGTTTGGGTTTCCACGGCACCCAAAAGGTCCTACAGACATATAATGGGGAAAATGCGGTCCGGGCGATAGCAACTTTATTTTTGGTCTGATCTTCATCAAACTTGCTGATGATGAAGATGGGCGTAAAATCTTGGAAAAGTTTGATTTTGGACCAGATCAGACAATTTGCATGAGTTATCTGCCCTTTCAGGCTCCCATAGACATATAATTGGGAAATGTCTGGCTGATAGAGACTTCATTTCTGATTGGATCTTCATCAAACTTGTAGATAACGAAGACATGCATAAGATCTGGGATAAATTCGATTTTTGCCCAGTTTCGACAAACTGGCATGAGAGTTACCCGTCCTTGGGTGCCGTAGACTTCGGAAAATGTCCGGACGACAGCGATTTTAATTTTGATCGAATCTTCATCAGACTTGCAGGTAATAAGGACAATCATTTAATGTAGAAGAGTTCGGTTTTTTGAGCAGATCGGACAATTCACATGAGAGTTACTTGTCCTTTAGTCTCACCTAGACATAATTAATAATAATGGGGAAAGTGTTGTCCGGACGATAGCGACTTCATGTTTGATCGGATCTTCATCAAACTTGCAAATAACGAAGACAGCCATAAAATCTAGGACGAGTTCGATTTTGGGACAGATCGGACTGTTGGCACGAGAGTTACTTGCTCTTTAGTCTACCATAGACATATAATGGAGAAAATGTTGTCTGGACAATAGCAACTTCATTTTTGATCAGAACTTCAATAAATTGAGAATAATGAGAATTACCCGCCCTGGAGGGCCCCATGGACTTCAGAAAATGTTGTCCGGGTGATAGCGATTTCGTTTTTGACAGAATCTTCATCAGACTTGCAGACAATGGGGACAGCCATACAATCTAGGATGAGTTCGATTTAGGGACTGATCGGACTGTTCGCATGACACTTACTTGCCATTTAGTCTCCCATATATTGGGGGAAAATGTTGTCTGGATTTTTGATCGGAACTTAATCAAACTTGCAGGTAATGAGGATAGCCATCAAATCTTGGACGAGTTTGATGTTTGAGCAGATCGGTCTATAGGCATGAGAGCTATCTGCCCTTGAGGGCCTCATATACTTAGGAAAAGGTATTCCAGACGATATCAGATATCAATTAGGCTAATGAAAATTATATTTCATATGAAGCCGAAGTGGGAAGGGAGAATGAAATTATATTCAAATGACCAAGATGGCCGCCATGAGTTTTGACATACAGTTCCTTTACTATTTGGAGTAGCTTGTGAATATAGAAGATCCAAGTTAGGCTTTTCAACCTTTAGAGTCAAGCAATTTATATTAATATTAGTTAGCATTATTAGCTCACCTGAATACGAAGTGCTCAAGGTGAGCTATTGTGACCAATGTCCGTCGTCTCTAAGTCGTGAGGCATCAACAATTTGCTTTAAAAGCCTACTCCTCCTACACCCCTGGACCAATTGACTTGAAACTTAGTAGGAAGCATCGGGGTGACCTATAGATCAAAAATAGCTAAAATCATTCCGATCGGAAATCCATGATGGCCGCCATCTTGAATATCTATTTTGCGTTTCTTCTCCTGAACCGAAGACCAATTGACTCGAAACTTGGTAGGAAGTATTGGGGCAACTTGTAGATCAAAAACAGCTAAAATCGTTCCGATCGGAAATCCAGATTTTGCGCTGCTTCTCCTGAACCGAAATGCTAATGGACTCGAAACTTGGTAGGAAGTATCAGGATCACTTGCAGATCAAAAAATAGCTAAAATCGTTCCAATCGAAAATCCAAGATGGCCGCCATGGTGGCCATTTTGAAAATCTATCGTGTGCTTCTTCTCCTAAAATGAAAGGCCAACTAACTCGAAACTTGGTAGGAAGTATCGGGGCAACTTGTAGATGGAAAAAATTGTTAAAATCGTTCCGATCGGAAATCCAAGATGGCTGCCACGGCCGCCATCTTGAAAAATCTATTTTGCGCTTCTTCTCCTGAATCGAAAGGCCAACCGACTTTAAACTTAACTAGAGCTAGTGTTTGTAAAACACTATGCCCCCAACACTGCCTGACTCTTGCTTGCCCATGACGGTAATAACAGCACAAATATACGAGATTTCAGTGTTATTTTATTAAAAGGGAAATAACTATAAAATGGGTGATAATTCGGATAAAATAATACGGGTCACCTATATTTTTATGAGGAATCCATATAAGAAATTTCAAAACATTAGCATACATGCTTCTAAACTTATGCTATGCACAATAAAGCAACAAATGGACAAAAATTGCCAAGGGCCATTACTCCAACAAAATTTTACTAAACTGGCTGAAAATCTAATCAGGTGATCTCCTCCTCAGTTCCAGTCAGTATACCAAATATCAAGGCTCTAGCTCAAATACTTTTTGAGATATATTGTTAACGAGATTTCAATGCTATTTTATTAAAAGGGAAATAACTCTAAAATGACAGATAAGATTCGGATAAGGAAAAAAAATGGGAGATCATTCCGATAAGAAAAACAATATGGGTCACCTATTTTTTTTTTCATGAGGAATCCATATATGAATTTTCAAAACATTAGCATACATGGTTCTAAGCTTATGCTATGCACATGAAAGCAACAAGATCAAATAGCCAGAAATTGCAAAGGGCCATAACTCCAACAAAATTTCATTAAACTGGCTGAAAATTTATTCATGTGATCTCCTCAGTTCCAATTAGTACACCACCTATACGGGTCACCTATTTTTTTTTTATGAAGAATCAATATTTGAAATTTCAAAACATTAGCATACATGGTTCTAAACTTATGCTATGCACATGAAAGCAACAAATGGCCAAAAATTGCAAAGGGCCATAACTTCATTAAATTTGTTGAAAATTTAATCAGGTGATTTACAAAAGCTACTCACATTTTTTCAGCAAAAAAACTGTGAATTAGATATTGTACTTACAAGAACAGTTAACATTTTAACCTCTAACCAGCTCGTTAAGCTAAGGATGCCTTGAACAACTGTGTCCTGATAAATTTGCACCTCATTAAGTAATGGCTTGTAAGCTCGTTCTACATTTCTTCCTTTAACAGAGGTCATAACTATAAATAATTATCAAAATTGGCCACTAACAATGCCATATAGATCTTCCCACTACCAAAGCACACACAAAGTTTGAATGAAACAGTAGACTAAATGTGTGCGCACTGATGCCAAGATAATGGTTATCAAAATAAGAATCAAGAAATAACTGATCAATAAATATTTTATTCTGCTAATTTATATAGACTAACAAGTTGCTTCAGAGGGAAACTTAAATTATGTCACATTTAATCTGATGACCCAGATCAGCTGGCAGCTCTGTGAAGCTGAAGCTATTACCAGCAAGTATTCTGACACCTTTCATGGTTCCAGATAAGGCACTTTTTTTTGCCAAAAAGTACTGACATTTTTCTTATTTCCCCACAAAATCAAATGTAGTGGTACTTATTAGAAGTGCCTCATTGCGGTGCTTCTAATGAGTACCCACAACATATGTTTTCTTGTGGAGAAATAAGAAAAAATACTTTGTGGATACCCCCTCTTATCTGCAGATATGACCTTTACCCTTTCAGCCCAGCAGACCGATACAGATTACTAGATTTGTCCAGCAGACCAAAATAGATTACCTTTGCCCAGCAGACCAAAATAGATTACCTTTGCAAACAGTGTAGATCCTGATGAGATGGCTCTTTATGAGCCATCTCATCAGGATCTACAATGTTTGCCAGTTTGTTTTTGATTTTTTGGCAGACACCCCTGAAGTGTTGTACGGATTTGTTCAAATTTTAGGGCACGTGAGAAATTAAGTTGTCCAAAAATTTGGGATAAATACAGTCGACTCTCGTTATCTCGAACTCCAAGGGACTCTTTGAAACACTTTGAGATATCCGTACTTCGACATATCAAAGTTGCGGAACCGAGGAAAACAATCGAACAACCACCTTTAACAGAATCAATATGTAATTTGACTCCTAAGTTAGAGATATATTGACTCCTAAGTTAGAGATATATTGAAAATATTGTGGAAAAGAGGAGAAATTGCTCCTAAGGAGCAATTTCTTCTCCATTCCACAATATTTTGTTGCCTGTTGGTAGATCTCTGTGTTAAAACAGGGACCAGATTTTCACTTCGAGATAAGTGGTTATTCGAGATAAGCGAGTTCGAGATAACCAGAGTCAACTGTATGTTACCTGATGATGTTCGGAGAAAAAGTTAGCCAAATTACAAACACTGTAGCCCCTGATCAGCATGCTCATTATGAGCAGTTTGATCAGGGTATACACGATTTATCTCAGTTTGTCTATCTCAATAGCAAGTGTAAATAATATCTAGCCATCATACTTCAAAATACTCTGCATTTTCTTTTTTACAATACGGCAAATGTCATAAAGTTTCGAACACCTAAGTGTCTGACAAAATGGCATATGCAAACAGTGCAGACTGCTTCTAAGGACCAGTCTGATCAGTGTTTACACTGTTTGCATTTCCACTAAGCATTTTAAGAGATAGCTGAATAAAAAGCAAAATTTAAGCCAAAAAAAATCATGGAATAAAGTGTTCTAAATTTTAGGACAATTACTGTAGTCCACACTAAAAATATCTGGCATATATGCCAACATATGATGGCAAATGGGTTATTCTGAGCCTTTGTATTTGCATATGACATAGAAAAGTTCCCCCATTACACAACTCAATAATGTCCAGTGAAATAAATTACGTGAGAAAATACTGTAAAGTGGACGGAAAAAATGTGATTGTACTACTACTGTAAATCTGGTCTTGTATTAAAGGCATGGTTTTATTGTAAAACCTTCCAGAGGGAGGTTGGGGGGGGGGGGGGGGGGGGGGGGGGAGGCAGTATTGATAAAAAAAAGAATGTCCAAAATGAGAGAGGTTGAAAATCATGCCTTTTGATGCAAATCTGATCAAAATCAGATGAAAATTAAGAAAGTTACTGGCATTTAAATATTTTAAAATTGCTTCTATGGGACCTACCATTTTGACTATTCCATGAATTTTTTTCTGTCCAAAAGCCTTAATAAAGTGTGCAAAACCTTAATAAATAAATAAATAGAATTCACAACAAAATTTTGAGAGTTGAACTTTATTAACCCTTAAAGTGCTACATGTGTGTGTGTGTGTGTGATTAAGGTTTTATAGGTTAAGCAAGAATTGCTTTGGTTCAAATTCTCAAACTCTGCTCAATGTCTTTATATATCTACTGCAGAATTTAAAACTGCTATTAGATACATCAACCAAAATTTTTCAACTCATCTAAAAAAAAAAACCATACCAAAAATACCAGGCCAGATTTTAAAGTAAAACATTTCCATGGCAACATGTCCATATCTGAATCATGACAACAACAAAGCCATGCCAAAAAAAAGTAAGGTGTCCATTTCTGAACAACAAAAATAGATATCACATATACATCAAAACATGATAACATGCCCATTTCTGAAAACGGGGATAACATCTCTTAATTTCCGAAACCATGACCTGTCTACATATGACACTACTACTTGACTATCATATTTACTGCAAATATTTAAAACTTAGCATGCTGGGTAAAAATTCTAGCAGACATTTGGAAAATACTTTTTCTTATTTTTCCCATAAGTATGAGAGAAATGAGAAAAATATTGCTAAATTGTTGTCTACTGAATTTGCCCAGAGAGAGGTAAAGGTAAACAAAATGCCTGGGCCCAGTTGTTCAAAGCATCGTTAGCTTAACAAGCTCGTTAAGGGTCATTTCGTTAACTGTTTTAGCGGATACAATATTCTGATATTTTTTGCTGAAAAAATGTGAGTAGCTTTTGCACTGCAAAAGCTACTCACATTTTTTCAGCAAAAAATTTCAGCATATTTGCATATCACTCGATGTAAATTTTAACAAATCGTTAACTAACGACATCATTAATTTTGAACAACTGGGCCCAGAGCAAAAAATGGCAGCCTAGATCAAACAGTTCCTATGGGTCTACAGTGTTTACCAGCCAACCAATACTTTTAAAACACATCATCAAGTAGTCACATGGACTTATTCAAATTCTAGTATAAGTACATTGTATTTGTTTGTTTGTGTAGAGATTTTACAGCCCAGCCAACCCAGAGTGGTCATGTCGAGCATGGTCAGTTTACCTAACCACACATTTTTCCTCGGCAGAGTTAGTCCTCTAAGTGGTTAACCAGTACTCGTGCACATTCTTTTGCCAGAAACTGACAACTGCCCCTCTTGAATCAGCTGAAGGAGAGAATGACCGTAGAAAATACTTCATGATCAATCTCCATGAAAGAATGTTGCTGGACCTGGTGGGGATCGAACCTGTGACATCCTGATCTCCAGTCGGACACGCATTGGACTGAGCCTCTGAGGCTAGCTTTTTTTTAGTATATTTAAAGTAACGGTCCAGAAATTAACCCATTTTAGACTGAATAAACTTCCCCACACTACTTATGGGAAGAGTCAAATTTCAGTTTTAGGCATGTCAGGCTATGTGATTTAGATATTCTTAGAGAAAAAAATGCTTAATTATTTGTAAACAGTGGAGACCATTATCAGGCACTGCATGTCCAATTCTCTTTACTGGAAAAGATAAGAAAAATATTTGAAAATGCTGTCTGCAGAAAATTTTACCCAGAGTGCTAAGTATCAATTTCAACAAGGCTAAATTTTTACTACCTGTGAATGTGCCTGGAAACTGTTGGATGAGTGGCATTGAGTATAAATCCTTATCAGGGCCGAGTTGTTCAAAGCGTCGTTAGTGGTCAAAATGTTAACTGTTCTAGTAAGTACAATATCTAATTCACAGGTATTTTTGCTGAAAAAATGTGAGTAGCTTTTGCAAACTCAAAAGCTACTCACATTTTTCAGCAAAAATATTAGCATATATGCCATATTTAATGTTCAAAGTTTTAACAATATGTTAACTAACAACATCATTAGTTTTGAACAACTGGGCCCAGATGTTGGGTTCTGTGGTGTGTGATCCTGGTCTAAACTGTTTGCTCAGGACGAGTCGCTTCTAATGAGTACCCACAAAAATATTTCTGTGGACAAATAAGGAAAATATCAACACTTTTTTGGTTGAAAAAGTCTTTTCTGGAGTTATATACTTCATTCAAATCAAATTGCTGCACCCTTGAAGGTTAAAGGAGTCGAGCATAAAGAGGAGTATGTATTCACAACAGGAGACAATTTGATTGAAATGTCATGCCTCAATATTTTCTATGTAAAGAAGTATATACCTTGTTATCTGCTGATTTAGCCAAAAAAAAAATAGTGTTCTATAGGTTCATTTAAAGCAACATGCAATACAATTAGCACAGGACTCAGTTACAACAGGGTATCGAGAAAAATACGGTAAATGTCATAAAATTTTGTACACAAAACTTTCTAACAAAATGGCATGTGCAATCAGAGCAGACCCAGATCAGACTGCTCCAACAGGAGCAGTCTGATCAGGGCCTACACTGTTTGCCATTTCACTATCTTAAGAAACAACTGCCTAAAAAGCAAAGTTCTGGCCAAAATGGTATGGAATAGTGTACGAAATTTTAGGATAAATTGCTGTTATATCTTAAAATTTCATACATCAATATTTCCGATAGACAAAATGGCATATGCAACCAGTGTATACCCAGATGAGAGGAGCAGTCCGATTAGAGTCTACAGTGTTTGTCAATCTACAAAGTATTTTAAGAAACAACTGCATGAAAAGGACATTTTACACCAAAAAAGTCTGAAATAAGGATCAAAAGTTTTGGACATTTACCTATTTTTCTTAATTCCTCACAAAAACATATGATATGGATATGCATTAGAAGTGCCTCATTTTGCACTTCTAATGAGTATGCATAGGATATATTTTCACTGAGAAATAAGAGAAGAATATCAATACTTGTAGTTTCATTATGAAAACACGCCTATTCAAATACATTGTATACTGAAAATTTCACCACCAAAAAAATGAAAATTTTCAGATGAAAAATTCTGATATTTTTCTTATTTCTGCTCAAAACATAGATTGTGGGTACTCGTTAGAACTGCCTCGGTGAGGCAGTTCTAACGAGTAACCACAATCTATGTTTTTGAGCAGAAATAAGAAAAATAATGTATACCCCTGTAAACCCCAGTTTTACTATATAAAAGTGGGGTTTAAGGGGGTCAAAATTATATAGGCATGTTTTCCTGATGGAAAAAAAAGAGCTCCTTATCTGGAGCTATGTTCAAAGAAATACCTGAGAATGCCATCTCCTACAATTGTGCATGGCACTTATTTAAGGGCTAAATTATCACTAAAGGCTTTTCTCATATTTGGAACTAAGCTCATTCAATCTCGTTATGATGTATAATGACTAAAATTGCATTATGCTTCAAAAATGAATACTTTTATGATACATTTTGGGGGAAAATCACACTTAACTCGTATTATTGGTACAGAAATCTCTAAAATGTATAAAATAGGCTCTACATACACAATTTATATTAGGCATTTCTAATGATTATCAGTAGCACGTTTTCATCCAAATATTTCAGCAAAACCTAACAAATGGTACTCCCTGAAAGGCTCATTGCAAAAAACCCAAAAAAAAACATATTTTCTAAAGGCCACCTTTATCAATCGTATGGAAAATGTCCTAATATTATGAACACTTTATTCCATACCTTTTCTTTTTGCCTAAATTTTGCTTTTTATGTAGCTGGGTCTTAAAATCCTTAGTGGAATGGCAAACAGTGTTGACCTTGATCAGACTGCTCCTGTAGACTGCTGATTCAAGTCTGATCTGGGTCTACACTTTTTGCATACACCATTTTGTCAGCAATCTGTTGTACAAAATTTAAGGACATTTACTGTACTCAATATATGAGGTGCAGATACGGTAAATAGCCTAAACTTTTGTACCCCAAAGTTTCTGACAAAATGGCATATGCAAACAGTGCAGACCCAGATCAGACTGCTCTTTCAGGAGCAGTCTGACCAGGTTCTACACTGTTTGCCTTTCCACTAAGTATTTTCAGAAGCAGGATTGAATACAGTGCTCAAAATATTAGAGGACATTTATCGTAGGTAGGGATTAGAATGAGCAAAAAGCTGTTAGAAGAATCTAATGTAATGCTATATGAGGGAATTATCTGTTCAAAAATGCCCTAAAGACACCTTTTCTCATGATCTGGGTCCAGTTGTTCAAAGCTAACGATGCCTTTAGTTAACCATTCATTAAAATTTACATCTGGTAATACGCAAATATGCTGGAATTTTTTGCTGAAAAAATGTGAGTAGCTTTTGCAGTGCAAAAGCTACTCACATTTTTTCAGCAAAAAATATCAGAATATTGTATATTGAATCTGCTAAAACAGTTGACGAAATGATCCTTAACGAGCTCGTTAAGCTAACGATGCTATGAACAACTGGGCCCTGGTTCATATTTATATACAGCCATATGTAGTTTTTCCTATTCCTATATACACCAGCTAAAATCTGACAAAAACCTTGTTGTCCCCCTGATGAGCAACACTATACAAATTTATTCATATCAATTTAATTTCACAATGGGAAAAAAATCCGTACAAATTCCACTTTTTGAAGTCAAGCAACACACTGAGAGGGCTTAATCCTAGGACAAAAAAGATGCACATTTTTTAAATGAAGAGATAAATGTAATTGAGTAGAAAATCTGTTTTCTACAGAACAAATTTTATTCACCTCTACTTATATTTGCATAATTCTATCAAAGTACACTGGCTGTGTCATGAGAAAGCTCGCTTTATCCCCTGAAAAGCCTGTTTTATGCCCTGTCTTTACTACAAAAGCCCAGACCTCCCCTGCCTTCACACAATGCATTCAGTGCTTTTACTGGTCAGCCTTAACCCTGGTCCTGCTAAACACTCGACCCCCCCCCCCCTCCCCCCCCCCATATGCCCTGCCTCTGCTAACAATGCAGAAGCCAACTACTCTGTACTGTTTGGCAGTTAGTATTCGAATTTGTAGCAACAACCTGGATCGAGTAAACTGATTGGCTGACATTTAGAAGTGGGCATGGCATATTAATTTATTCAGCATGACAAGGGTTAACACTGAGCACGCTGGGTAATTATTTCAGCAGATAACATTCTAAAATGTTTTGTGAGGGGAGCAAACTCTTTCCTTTTAGAGCAGAATCTTTTTCAGAAGGGAAGCAAAAACAATTGGATAGAGTTACCTCTCTTGAACTGTATCAGTTCCTTTTAAGGTTAAAGTTTGAATGGAAACACGCACACACTACTATTATATGGGTTGTGACAAGCAGACTCAGATCATCTTGTGCAAACTGGGAAAAGAATGCAGGTGCATATACTGCACATTTTATATGCAAAATGCTAGGACTTTGTAGTGTAATGGTGGTGTTGGTGTTGAAATTTTATGGCTATATTTCCACAATATATCAGGGCCCAGTTGTTCAAAGCAAAGATGTCAATAGTTAATGATTCGTTAAAATTTACATTTAGTGATATGCAAAGCTTTTGAAATTTTTTGCTGAAAAAATGTGAGTAGCTTTTGCAGTGCAAAAGCTACTCAAATATTTTCAGCAAAAAATATCAGAATATTGTATATTGAATCCGCTAAAACAGTTAACGAGATGACCCTTAACGAGCTCATTAAGCTAACGACGCTTTGAACAACTGGGCCCAGATATTTATTGAAATGCTCTGCCTATCTAGAGCCCCATAAGTATCAGACAATTTATACAGCAAAAATTCTATAAATAGAAGCATTTAAATGTTTTTTCGAACATTTTACCATTACAAAGACCCACAAACAGCTAACAGATGAAATTGTCATGTTCAATTTTATGCATATTTTGATAGTGAATACTTCTGGACAAAATGTAAAGGTGACCTAAAACAGTATATTCAAAATATCTTTCACTGAAAATACGAAATACATATCATAATTGTAGATAAAGTCAAAATATATTGTAAGTTTATCACATTTAATGTATATATTTAAAATATTTGTATATATTTAAAATATTCTATCACAAATGAAAAACAAAGAAGTTACAAACTGCATTTATCCTAACTATTGGGACACTTAAACTCCTTACCATACCGTATTTACCATATATATTCGGACAGACAGGCCTAAGCAAACAGTATAGACCCAGATGAGACGCCGCAGAATGCAGCGTCTCATCTAGGTCTACACTGTTTGCCACTCATCCAGCAATTTTTAGACACAACATCGGGTAGTGAATTGTACTGGTTCAAATTTTAGAACATATATGGTAAGGAGTTGAGGTGTCCGAATACTTAGGGTAAATATAACTATCTTAAAATTTGAGCAAGTCAATAATTTACTACCTGCTGATGTGTCTAAAAACTTCTGTAGGATTAGCAAACAGTGTAGACCCAGATCAGATGTCACAATCTGTGGCATCTGATCTAGGCCTACACTGTTTGCACAGGCCTGTCTGTCCAAATACTTAGAGTAAACATGGTATGTATAATAAGGCCATGTGAAAAAGCTTAACCCTTAAAGTGCCAAGAAAAACTGCATCTGAAAATGTCGTCTGTTTATGTCGTCTGCTGAATATTCTTGCAGACTTTTCAAACCTAATTTTGCATACAGGCAAACAGTGTGGACCCAGATCAGACTGCTCCTATAGAAGCAGTCTGATCTGGGTTTACACTGTTTGCAAAAATGACTTTTAAAATGACAAGCAGATGACAAAGCAGACGACAATAGTTGTGACTGGCGCTTTAAGGGTTAATGCTGGGCAAAAATTTCAGAAGACCACATTTTGAAACAGTTTTCCCAGAAAATAGGGTTTCACATTTCATGCAAAATGTCTCCTTATGAGACAATTTGCATGAAGTGTCAGATCTTATTTTCTGAAATTTTTACCCAGCATGGTAAATGTCAAACTTAGCCATGAGAAACTGTGTTTTCAGGGTACATGCAAACAGTAAAAACCCAGAACAGCCAGGGAAGCGCACAATCTGATAAAGATTTTTTTTCATGTACATCTATAATCTATATTCTACAAAATTCCAATGTAGTCCTCCATCAACTTACAGGCTGATCTGAGTCTTAGCTATCAGCATATGCCTCACAGGCACATTTTTACATGGCACGGCTCATTACACACCACAGCCTCTTTTACATTCTTGCTGGGATCCAAAACAAAAACTGCGTCAGCAAAACAACTGTGTTGTGTGCAAACAAAAACACATACATTGTATATTATATAGAAAAATGACCATTAACCCTCGCCCTGCTGAACCTGGATATACCCTGCCTTTGCAAACAGTGTAGATCCAGATCAGTTGGCTTCGGAAGAAGCCAACTGATCTGGATCTGCACTGTTTGCCATTAAGTTTGTGATTTTATAGCAACAATCAGGATCAAGTAATCTGATTGGCTGAAAATCAGAAGTGGGTGTGGCATCTTAATTTATTCAGCAGGACAAGGGTTAATGGTCATTTGTCAGTATACAGGTAATCTATACATTTTCATTTGGGTACAACACTTTTGGAGTCCACCTTTAAATCATCCTATATCCAAAACTGTCTTATAATGAACCGTCTTATAAAGATAGTTTGTGTACATAACAATCACAGTGTAGGGCTCACCCAAGCTAAATACTGGTACATTTTATTGAATCACTGGCCAAATTATGTCACGAGACTATACCCACATCATCAGTGTACTAACAGCGAGATACACATGTACTAGCAGCAAGATGTAAAAGGGGTCCAAATGCATAGAATGATTTTTCTTAGCATATCTCTCACATGAAAGAATTGTGTTTCTTGGCAATGGCAGTTTCTCTCATATGCAAGAATTACTTTTCTTGGAAAAAAAATAAAATAAAACAATTTGAAGAGAAGGCTTTGACATGGAAATAAATACTGTAATTTACTTGAAAATTTTGTGATCAATGTAAAATTGCATTAACCCTTACAGCCTGGCAGACCAAAACCAACACCTGTGCAAACCAAGTAGATCTGGATGAGACGGCTCGTAATAAGCCTTCTCATCTGGATCTACACTGTTTGCCATTCTGTTTTTTACTTTAGACTTAAACCCCTACTTGTATCAGTGGACAAGTCCAAATACAAGAATGAAAGGGCCCACTTCAGAAACTCAGAGATTTAAGGTTTAAGTTTTATTTAAATGGCAGGCATAATTTAATAAAATTGTAATACAAGAGGCTATCACAGTCTTCATTTAATGGACGGTTCCTGAATAAAAAATCCTAATCTAAAGGAAATACCAGCAGACACCTTTAACCCTTAAAGCACTAAGCAAACTTGTAGCTAATGACACTCTTTGTTTTATTTGTCCTAGAAAATAAGGCGTGGCATTTCACATGAATTGTCTGATTCACATGAAATATCAAGCCTTTTTCTCCAAACTAGAAATGTGTCCACACTACACGGATGCCCCAGCTGTGGGGTACCTGACTATAAAACTGCAAAATTCTACCTGGTACAAATGCCTTTACCTGAGTCTAACTGGATCATGTATGTACATATGTACATACGTACGTACACACATTCGTACAGAAGAACGTACATTTGTATGCACATACCCATGTATGAAAAACAGAAAGAACTATATGTCCCCTGCATCATCCTATGTAGGGGCATAAAAAAAAATAAAAATAAAAATTTTACATGCTGCAGTTGTTATAAGCAGATTAAGGGTTAAAGCATTTTTTTTTCCTTGATAATAAACTTTTAATGCTTAGCACTGGGTAAATTTTTCAGAAAACAACATTTGAAATATTTTTCTAAATTTTCCCAGGAAACAGGATTCAACATTTTATGCTAGACAATTTCATGAAATGTCAAATCTTATTTTCTGGGAAAAAAAAAAAAAAAATCAATATTTTGTTTGCTGTAAATTTTACCCAGAGTGCTTAGCATTAAGTATCAAGCCTTAATTTCAAGGAAAAGTATGGAAATTATGATGCACACACACACACAAAAAAAAGCCCATAGGCCATATGTGGGCATTGAAGGCCGAGAACAGCCTTTGCAATCATGCAGTCTGATTAGGGCCTTGCAGTATTTGGGCCACCTCAAGTGAAAAAGGGCCTTCAAGCATCTGTAAAGTGCACAGATTCAGATCGTCCTGCTCATGCACAAAGTATCATCTGGGCCTTTGCTCTCCATTCATACCATTACGAAAACATGCCTATTCAAATATATTGAAAATTTTACCACCAAAAAAAAAAAAAAAAAAAATTTCAGATAAAAATTTTTGATATTTTTCTTATTTCTGCTCAAAACATAGATTGTGGCACTCATTAGAACCACCTCAGTGAGGCAGTTCTAATGAGTACCCACAATCTATGTTTTGAGCAGAAATAAGAAAAATAATGTATACCCCTGTAAACCCCAGTTTTACTATAAAAAAGTGGGGTTTAAGGGGGTCAAAATTATATAGGCATGTTTTCGTGATGCATTCTGTAGTATCCAATGATTCTGTTAGCAGACAGTGAAGGGCCTGATCAGACTGTGCTGAATGACCATGGCCTTTGCTGTCTGCACATGCTCGAAGACATTTTTTCAAATGGCATAGCCCATCACGAAAACTTGCCTATATAATTTTGACCCCCTTAAACCCCCCTTTTATATAGTAAAACTGGACTTTACAGGTGTATACATATTTTTCTTATTTCTGCTCAAAAACATAGGTTGTGGGTACTCATTAGAACCACCTCACCAAATGGAGCAAATTCTCTCCTGTAGAGCAGACATCTTTTCAGAAGGGAGGCAGAATTTATTTGACAGAATTACCTCCCCTGAAAGTGTATCCAGTCTCCTTAAACCTTTCAGCCCTGCAAACCAAAACAGATACCTGTGCAAACAATGTAGATACAGATGAGACGGCTCATACTGTCTTGTCAGGATCTACACTGTTTGCCATTCTGTTTTTATTTTAGACTGAAACCCATATTTACATCAGTGGACATGTCCAAATTCAAGGATGATAAATTCCACTTCAGAAAATTAGAGATGAAAGGTTTCAGGAACAGAGAAGCCTCTAAGCAGACTGTAAATGTATAGGCTGATCTGGACCATAACTCTTTGATAATGACTAAAGGGCTATTCAGCTGCAGATCACATGCCAATGTTGCCACCAGCGTGCTGAGAGTAAAGCACCCAATTTCAGACTCATTATAAGGAGCTGTCTCCACAATATCACAGTTCTGATTGGACAGTTTGTCTTAAAGCACCGTCTGGTGGTGAATACTGCACTCATCTAAGGGAACTAAATCCATCATAGCTAGAGCTCAAGGGCTTTAGTGTACCTGTAAATACAGAGAAGAACTGGCATGAAAAAATCCTTTCGGACAGCTTTGTGAATTATCAGCGACTTAATCCTTGTCATGCTGAATAAATTAAGATGCCACACCCACTTCTAATTTGTCAGCCAATCAGTTTCCTTGATCCAGATTGCTGCTGATATAAATTCACATACTGAATGGCAAACCATGCAGATCCAGCTGATCTGGATCTACACTGTTTGCAAAGGCAGGTTATATCCGGATTCAGCACGACAAGGGTTAATTAACTAGCCTGAAAAATAAATCATTTAATAGATAGCTATTTAAATTTTCAGTGTCTTAATTAACAGGCATTAAAAACAAAACATTTTAGACAGCTTAGTGAACTCTCAGTTACTTTATTTTTAGACAAGTCTGTGAATTATCAATGACTTAATCGTTTTTATCATGTAACATATAAGCAAACAATTTAAACCACTAGGGCTAACTGATATGTCACAGTGTATGCAAATAATATGAAATATTGCTGGACATTTCACACAAATCATCCCCCGCAATTTTTTTTCCAGAAAATATTGCTTCACATTTACTGTAATTCACATTATATCCTTATGTTTTATTCCAGAAAATTTTGCTTGGCAGTTTATACAAATCATCTTTTTTTCTTCAGAAAATAATCGTTACTTCATTTTCTTAGGAGATAATTGCCATAAAAAAAGTTGAGGCCTATTTGTGGGAAAAATTCATTTATCATCAGCTATTTTTGTCATCAGTGAGTTATAGGTCAACAATCATAAATGATAAATGACTGGCTTGTGTCATTAGATGCTCTGCCCTTTGCCAGCTGAGATAAAGCAAAGGCTCAGTCTTCATATGCATACAGTTAGACTGGCTCCAGTCTTCAGTGACTATATATTTTTCTTATAATCCTGTTTGATAATCCACTAAAATAAAACCAAAATAATATCATGACTATAAAGGCTGGTCACTAGAGTGACCAGCCTTTATAGTCATGATATCATTTTTGTTTTATTTTAGTGGATTATCAAACAGGAGTGACCAGCCTTTATAGTCATGATATTATTTTGGTTTCATTTTAGTGGATTATCAAACAGGATTGTAAGAAAACAAATTAGTCACTGGAGACTGGAGCCAGTCTAGCATATAGTCTGACACACTCCCTTCATTCTCTGCAAACCTAATATTTAAAGACAGTAAATTCTGAATAATGAAATAAAGTCAAATCTGCATTAAGCCAGCACCAAAGGGAAATGCAAAAAAGTGGTTGTTTAACCCTTGTCCTGCTGAATAAATTAAGATGCCACACTTTTTTTCAAATGTTCAGCCAATCAGATTACTTGATCCAGATTGTCATTCAGTATATGAATTTATATCAACAAACAGTGCAGATCCAGACCAGTTGGCTTCTGAAGACCAGTTGGCTTCTTCAGAAGCCAACTGATCTGGATCTACACTGTTTGCAAAGGCAGGGTATATCCTGGTTCAGCAGGACAAGGGTTAAGACAGGTTAATGTTTAATACAGGTAAGTTTACACTTTATATGATTTTTATGGGCTCTGAAAATATGGCTTCTTAACAGAGGTGCTTGATTAATGCTGTTAAGTTTACACTTATTTGATTTGACTTTTACAGATCTAAAAATATTGGCATCTTAACCTTTGTCATGCTGAATAAATTAAGATGCTACACCCAATTCTTATTGTCAGCCAATCAGTTTGCTTGATCCAGGTTGTTGATTCAAATTCATATACTAAATGACAAACAGTGCAGATCCAGATCAGTTACTGACCTGGATCTACACTGTTTGCAAACGCAGGGCATATCCAGGTTCAGCAGGACCAGGGTTAATAAGTGATCGCTTAATTGGTCTTTAAGGCAGGTTTGACTGTATGAAGGCCTGACCTGACAGTTCTAACATTCAAGCTCAGCTTCAGGAGCCTTTGCTATTATGGTATGACATCTGACACATGACTCACGCAAACATACTTAACTCTTAAAGTGCCAAGAAAAATTTGTAGCAGATAACATTCTAATACTCTTTACTTTTTTTAATTTTTCAAAATGTCTTGACATTTCATGTGAATCATCTGCTTGGCAGATGATTAACATGAAATGTCAGAACAGTTAGACTTATTTTCTATGAAAAATAACATAACAAAATAAAAGTGTTGTCTGCTGCAGTTGTAATTGGCGCTTTAAGGTTTAGAATTGAAAGCTCAGCATAGAAATTAGAAAGTCTTATTACTAACAACAAAATCATATGCAGCAAACAAACAAGTGAAACATTCAAATCATGAACATGTAATGAATGAATGGATGAATGATTTATTTATTTATAAGAGTGTAATGAAGCTAATGATGATGTTTTGTATGTACAGTAAAATTTCAAGGAGTCCAACACCAATTTGTTTACCATGGCTATTTCAAACAGTTTCTTTAGATAGCTCTAGAAAACTAATATTGCTGGATATTTTTGGAATATTTTCTAATTTAATTGTGAAAATGTATGTTGTGTGTTCTTATTAGAACTGACTAAAAGGCAATTCTAAAGATTATACACACAACATACCATTAATTTATACATCACGAAAACATGTCTATATAATTTTGACCCCTGTAAACCCCCATTTTATATAATAAAACTGGGGTTTACAGGGGTATACATTATGTTTCTTGTTTCGCTCAAAAACATAGATTGTGGGTAATCGTTAGAACTGCCTCAGCGAGGCAGTTCTAACAAGTACCCACAATCTATGTTTTGAGCAGAAATATGAAAAATATCTGAGTTTTTTAGCTGAAATTTTTCAGTTTTTTGTGGTGATTTTTTCTATACATTTGAATAGGCGTGTTTTCATAATGATAAGCTTGTTAAGGCATCCCTATGCTAGAACCTTGAAAAAGACAGACCTAGTGCTATGATTAACCCTCATCGAGCCATTGAAGTTGAACTGTACGTAAGACAGCAGTAAACTATAGTGTGATCAAGGTCTATAGCTGTAACAAATGCTATACAGAACATACCATGTCTTTACTACCAAATAATACACAAAATATTTGTATACAATAATTCCTTACCATACCTATCCTAATATTTGAACCAATTCATTTAACCTGTTCTTTTGCCTAAAATTACTGTATGAGTGGCAAATAGAGTACGTAGACCCTAATCAGATGACAAATTCTGTGACACCTGATCTGTGTCTACACTATTTGCTCAGGATTGTCTGTCCTAATATTTAGTGTAAATATGATAACTGTCTACTACCAGAGCACAATATGTATTATTTTGTCTATTAAGGGTATAAATACACTTTCAGGGGGAGGGGAGGTAAGTATATAAAATATTTTTGTCCCCTTCTGAAAAGGGGTCTACCCTATAAGGAAAGAATTTGCTCCCTTTGGGAGCAAATTCTTTCCTTATAGACTAGCCCTTTTCAGAAGAGGACTAGTGTGTAGGAGAGCAAAGAAGTCAGAATGGTTTTCTCTCTTGTATAAAATGGCAGAAGATCAAGTCCCCTAAATCATGCAGAGATAAAAAAAAAGAAAGTTTCGGTCTGACCACAAAGTATATTTTCAATATAAACAATACCAATTAAGATTATTTTATACCCTTACAGGAGGCATGCCCACCATTTCTTGGACATACTTTTTTTTTTTTTTTTTTTTTTGTTGGAATTTTATGGCCCAGTCAACACTATTAAGGTCATGTCAGTTTACCTAACACTTTTACTGGGCAGGCTTAGTCCTCAACATACATGCCATTAGCTGTTGGCAGAAATCTGTGAGATTTTGCAAATTTTTAGGGGAGATTTGATGAAATTCTGTGAGATTTTTCAGAAAATCACTTTCAAGCTTACATAAGTAAGTTAACAGCCATTATTTTAATGAATTAAGCTTGGGATAGCCATGTTAATGTATGATTTATTTATAATTCTTCAAAACATAGCTTATTAAATGGTATGAAAATTCTGTGAGTTTTGAAAATCTTATGGGAAACGGGGTCCAGAAGGGCCAAAATTCTGTGAGATTTTGTCTCACAGTGTGAGATATGGCATGTATGCCTCAAAGTGGTTGACCAATACTTGTGCACATTTTTTTCACAAGAAACTGATAACCGTCTTTCTTGAAAGAAAGCTGCTGGACCCGTATTTGGAATTATACTATATAAAGTAAAGAAAATGTGGGAACATTTAACATGGAGAAATTCCCATAACAAGATGTCCAATAACCGTTCAATGTTTCACGATCCTTACCACATGGTTCCTGAGACACCATAAAAACAAACTTAATCATAAAACCCTTTACCTGCTGAGTTTAATTAACAACAAACAATTGTAATTATAAAATATTCTTAGTTTTTCCGGAAAAGAGGCCTGACATGAAATTGTTTTCCCTCTGGAAATGATTTGGATGATAGTCATGCCTTACATTCTGATAAAACAAAAAAATAAATACAGCAAAAAAAAAAAAAAAAAAAAAAATGTAAATGTCATAAAAATTTCATACAACAAAGTATGTGACAAAATGACATAGGCAAATAGAGCAGACCTCGATCAGACTCCTCCTTTAGCAGCCATCTGATCTAGGGTCTACATTGCCATTCCAGTAAGTATTTTAACCCTTGTCCTGCTGAATAAATTAAGATGTCATGCCCACTTCTAATTTTCAGCCAATCAGATTACTTGATCCGCATTTTTGCTACGAGTTCATATACTGAATGGCAAACAGTGCAGATCCAGATCAGTTGGCTTCTTCAGAAGCCAACTGATCTGGATCTACACTGTTTACAAAGGCAGGGTATACCTGGGTTCAGCAGGACAAGGGTTAAGAAACAACTGCATAAAAAACAAAATTTGGGCCAAAAATATATGGAATAAAGTGTTCAAAATTTTAGGACATTTACCGTTTATAAAATATATCATTAATTTCCATCTGCCAATTTTGTCACCAATGTGTACTATGGGTTCAATCACAAATGCAGCAGTCAACATTTAATTTTTTATAATTATTATTTTTCAGAAAAAAAAAAAGGCTTAAACTTTCATGTCAATCATATGCCTAACCAGCTAATCATATGAAATGTCGAGCCATATTTCTCTAAAAAGTAATAAAAAGAAGAATAAGACCATCTCCGCCACAATCTTGCTTGGCACTTAAAGGACTAAGAGCACTAATATACCATAATAACCCTATGTATTGAGACAAACAGGCCCGAGTAAACAGTGAAGACCCTGATTTATCTGACCAGTGTCTCACTGTTTTGTCACTCATCCAGCAATGTGATAGACACATCAACAAATTTTAGGAGAAGTATGGTAATGAGTTAACCCTAGTCCTGCCTTTGCAAACAGTATAGATCCAGATCAGTTGGCTCCTAAAGAAGCCAACTGATTTGGATCTGCACTGTTTGTCATTCAGTATGTGAAGTTATATCTATAACCTGGATCAAGTAATCTTATTGGCTGAAAATTAGTAGGTGTGGCATCTTAATTTATTCAGCATGACAAGGGTTAAGGAAGACAGGAAAAAGAAACATCACACAGTATAATCATCTCCTGCTATTAGTGAAGTTTGCAGGTGAGAAATAATTATGGTATGGTAACAAGTCAATACAAGAACAGTGTATTCAGAGAAAACATATGTACCCTCCTGCACCCCAAACTTTTACTGTGACCTTGAAAGTGAAGTCAAGGTCATCAAAACATAATCAGTTGTTTGCCATGGCCCAATGATATAACTGTGTAAATTTAGTAAAGAGTCAAACTATTGAACAAAAGATATTGCGCAGACAAGAAAGTGTCACAGAATTTTCAAGTTTTCTACTGTTGTGACCTTGAAAATTAGATCAAGGTTACAAAAATCTAATCAGTTCTTTGTTATGTCATATATCCATGAAAATTTGTGTATGAATCCAACCACCGATTCACAAGATATTGTGCAGACATGAAAGTATCACTGAATTTTCAGTTTTTCGACTGTGACCTTGAAAATTAGGTCAAGGTCAACAAAATGTAATCAGTTCTTTATTGTGTCCTAATTATATACCAACCACTGGTTCACAAGATATTGTGTAGACATGAAAATGTGACGTTGAAGCACATTCATGCCATAAGCTGTGGATTAAAATCTGTGAGATAAGGCAAAATACTAAGGGAGGTTTGACAAAATTCTGTGAGATTTTCTTAAACATCACTTTGGTGTTCCCACAATATATTCTTGAGTCTTCTTTTTTCATGTGAGAAGCTTGTGAAAACCACAACAGTGTGTGATTTATGTTTATTTCTTCATAAAATCTGTTGTAAAATGGTCTGAAAATTCTGTGAGATTAGAATTTTTTATGGTAATTGCTTTCCAGATGGGCCAAATTCTGTGAGATTTTATCTCACAGTGTGAGATATGGCATGTATGGAAGCAAATGTTGAAACAGACATGGACACAATTGCTGACATGATCTGCACCAAAAACATGTCCCCCTCCTCTGAGCTAGTGGGGCATAATAGAACCAAAGAAATTAATCATTAGATTCTCATCTAGATTTTAGAAAATGAAATGGGTGGGTGGATTCTTTTTTTTTTTTTTTTTCTTTTTTTTTTTTCCTAATAATTAATTTTCTTTGGCCTAAAAGAAGTTGCAGTAAGGGGAATGAATACATGTTCAGGGGGAGGTACTCCTTCTAAATTGATTTTGACCTCTTTTAAAAAAAGGAGTCTATTCTAAAAGGAAAGAATTTGCTATTAGGAGCAAATTCTTTCCTTTTAGAGTAGATCCCTTTTCAGAAGGGACTGATGTACAGAAATGCAAACAGGAAGTCACAAAAAAGTTATCTAGTTTGTAAAAAATGGCAGAAAATCTACCAAGTGTATCAAATCTCCTTAAATTGTCATGCTGAATATATTGAGATGCCACATCCATTTCTAATTATCAGCCAACCAGATTGCTTGATCCAGCTTTTTTATACAAATTCCAACACTGAATGACAAATAGTGCAGATCCAGATCAGTTGGCTTATTCAGAAGCCAACTGATCTGGATCTACACTGTTTGCAAAGACATAGCGTATCCGGGTTCAGCCAGACTAGGGTTAAGTTAAAAACAACCACCTCAAAACAAGAAAAAAAAAAGTTGGTTTGTTAAGCTTGTCACTCTGAACAATTCTTCAGTTGAATCATGATAGTGTTTGGATTTGATGGGAGGGGTAAAATGAATAAATATGATGGGAGGGATTTGATGGGAGGGGTAAAATGAATAATCAAGGTGTTTTTACTTGGAATTTGAAAAATATATCAACTAGGCCTCCATAGAAACATGCCTGTTTTCACAAAATGCAAAGTATGCATATCTGCTATTCAGTTGTTTTATATATAGGTTTGCCCAAACTTTCTTCCCATGTCAAAATAAATTGTATATCATTCCAATTCTAGGGTTAGCAAAGTTTCAATATTGGGACTGGTACTACATTTATTTTTCAGAGTTTGATGACCTCACGACTCTTACTGAGAGAATATATTTTCACGACATTACAAGGGCAAGTCAATAAGTAACCAGCCTATCCCATTTCCAATTGACCGAGACACCCATGATTTTTATGCCTTGTTTCAATACATGTTTTAGGCTTGAGAGCAAAATTGCACCCTTATCGTGTCATTCACTCATAAGATATTGAATGTCAAACATGGCTAGCGATGCAAAAGCAAGCTTTTCGTCAAAAGTTGAGTACCGTGCTGTAATTCGGTACTTGTATTTGAAAGGGAAAACAGGTCAGGAAATACATTGCGAGTTGACCAACGTTTATGGGTCTTCTGCACCATCGTATGCACAAGTTAAATTCTGGGTTGGGGAATTCAAACGCGGTAGAACGTCTTTAGAAGACGAAACCAGGTCTGGACGCCCATCAGATGCCACCGATGAAGAAATGTGTAACAAAGTTCAGAGTTGTCAGTGGGTAGGGCCTGGGTCCCTGAGGCCAAAGAAGTTCAAGACACAACCATCTGCTGGCAAGGTGATGGTCACAGTATTTTGGGACGCAAAATGCGTTATTATGTTGGACTTTTTACCTAAGAGAAGTACAATAACTGGAGTGTACTATGCAAACTTGTTAGACCAGCTGAGAACCGCCATCCGTGAAAAACGCTGAGGTAAACTCTCTAAAAGTGTTTTGATGCAACAGGACAATGCAAGAGTCCACACTTGCAAAGTTTAATGGATGCTGTAGAGCGAAACGGGTATGAATTAATACCACATCCTGCCTATTCACCTGACCTAGCTCCTAGCGACTTCTTCCTATTCCCAAACTTGAAAATGGATATCCGTGGACTTCATTTCTGGTCTGATGAAGAAGTCGTGACGGCAGTTGAGGAGTTGGTCAATGGAAAGGACCCGGACTTTTTCAGGTCTGGGCTGATGGCACTTGAACACCGTTGGTCTAAGTGCATCACACTAGAGGGCAATTACATCGAAAAAGAAGAGGTGGATCTCAACCGGAAATAAATTAGGCTGGTTACTTATTGACTCACCCTCGTATTTTGGGCATCAAAATAACTTGCCTGATTTATTTTATCATGAAAATACCAAACAATGGGTAATTTACCTGCTCCTTGGGTGACTAGCAATTCATTAAGGAAAATCAATTTGGAATAACTTGTTTTTAGTTATTATTGTTCATATCATATTTTTTATTATATCATAAGTAGCTATCAACATCTGGGAGAGAGTGAGAGAATATCACACACAGACACACACACACAAAAAGAATAAAAAACACCCATAGTGTTAACCCTTGTCCTGCTGAACCTGTGCAAACAGTGTAGATCCAGATCAGTTGCAACTGATCTGGATCTACACTGTTTATCATTCAGTATGTGAATTTATATCAACAATCTGGATCAAGGAATCTGACTGGCTGAGATTAATAAATGGGCGTGGCATCTTAATTTATTCAGCATGACAAGCGTTAAGTGTTTTTGGACAGATTTGCAAGTTTTGGACAATTAGGCCATATTAGTGAGCCTCATAAATTTTCTTAAACCCTGGAATGGACTCAATAATCACAAAGGATCAGAAAATACAAACCACACTATTGTGAAAATAAAAACATAAAATGATAATACCCCACCATTATCCTGTTGTGGGCAGATAAGTGTTTCAAACATTGACAAAATTTGCCCATTAGCAATCCCAAATCAGATCTCGTTAATATCAATACATGTACCAAGTTTGGTTAAAATCCCTTGACACTCAAGTTATTGTCCAGAAACGAAAATATGGGCGTGTCTCGGGCAGATAACTCCATCAAAATTCAAAGAAATTTGCCCATTTATAGCTATCCCAAACCAGATCTACATAATATCAATGCACATACCAAGTTTGGTGAAAATCTATTGATGTTTATTCAAGTTATCATCCGGAAACTAAATACAGACAGACATACTACTGATGGATGGACAGACACACGGACCTCCAATGTGAAACCATAATACGCTGCCAGTATCGATTAGCGGGGTGTAAAAAAGGAATAAATTCTGAAAGGAAAGACAAGTGAAACCAATGAAATGAACACATGAACACATTCACACAAAAACTGAAAATATCTAACAAAAACTTTCAGTCAAAATCTTTAACCCATTTTAGTCTGGAGACCCCCAAAAGAGTAACTGGCAGACAGTGCAGACCCAGATCAGATGTCACAGAATGCTGTATCTGATCAGGGTCTCCACTGTTTTGCAAACAGTTTAGCCATTATCTAAATCACATAGCCTGACATACCTGAAACTGAAATTTGACTCTCCCAATATATTGTGTTGAGGGAGTTTATTGTCTAAAATGGGTTAACCACCTCCACCTGACGAAAACAAAATGCAAGTAACAACTGTGCTCAGATACACACTTCTGCTGAAAATCGAACATCATATTTTCTTTTCTCCTAGAAACAGATCAAAGATGAATGTCAATATACAGTAATTGGACATAATCATTTTCCTGTTTATGATGTTGCCGTTCTAACCAATGCATTTATTTTTTAAAAAAATTCTGCAAATACATGTATCTGTATTTACCCTAAATATTTGGACACCTTATCTCCTCACCCTACTTGTTCCATAGCAACAGATAAGGCGCTTTTTTCATCTGAAAAATGCTGATATCTTTCTTATTTCTCAATAAAAACATATGTTGTGGGTACTCATTAGAAGCGCCTCGGCGAGGCGCTTCTAATGAGTACCCACAACATATGTATTCATCGAGAAATAAGAAAAATATTATATGGATAACCCCTCTTATCTGTAGCTCTGTAATAATGTTCTAACATTTGAAGGTCCATTTTATAACTTGTTGATGTGCCTAAAAATTGTTAGATGAGTGGCAACCAGTGTAGACTCTTATCAGCTGGCCATATTTCAAGGGTTAACTCTTAAATTGCTTATTATGATATTAGATGAGAATTTGTTTAATAGCTTTCCTATTTTTTTTTATTTTTTTTTTTGAGAAACCTGGGCTTAACATTTCATATGAATCACCTATGAAATCCTGATACAAAACTGCCAAAGAACTAAAGCAAGGCATTTTAACCATCACTCATTACCTTTCACATGAAATGCCCAATCTTATATTTATCTGAAAAATTAGAAAATAATCTACAAGAATGCCAAAATGGCCATTTATTCATCCGAGTTTCACTGTCTTTTCTTTCAAATTCTGACATTTCTTTCAAAATAAGATTTTTTAAGTTCTTCATACAGGAAACATTAACCCCACCCATGGTGGCCTTGATTTAGGCTGATCAAGTTCATTTCAGCTGTTTTGGTTAAGGATGGCTTAGAGACAATTCCTGCAAAACTATTTCAAATTCTGACAATTAGTTCAATAGAAGATGACTGTCAATTTTTCTATATAGACATATATAGGGTCCAACCACATAATAGTCAAACCATAATGGCCAACTTTATTTTGTCAAGCAAGTTTATTTTGTCTATCCCAAGGAGACAATTTGCATGTCAAAGTTTATTTTCTGGGAAAATCATAAAAGAATATTCAAAATGCCTTCTGCTGAAAATTTTTAACCACAGCATGCACAGTGTTAAGGTGCCCCAATATATATATAGGTAAAATACGTAACATGTAACATTAATTTAAAGTCAGATGACTTTTTTTAGGAGTAATGCAGGGTTTATCCCTGAAAGTGCTGATCACAACGTTGTGCAGCAGACGACATTTTGTTTTTTTTTTTTTTTGTATTTGTCAGATAAAATCAGGCTTGACATTTGATGTGAAGCATCTGCTAGGCTTATTTTCTTGGGAAAAAAAAAAAAAAAATAGAATGTCGTCTGCTGCAGTCGTGATTAGATTTTGCAATCTAGACAGAAGCTATCACATCTACCCTAACCACATTCAATGTTCCTAGCATCATCAATGCTTAGCACTCTGCGCAAAATTTTCAGCAGATGACATATTGAAATATTTTTCTTATTTTTCCCTGAAACAGGATTGGACATTTCATGCAAATTATCTCCAGTGGAGACAATTTGCTTGAAATGTCCAATCCTGTTTTCTGGGAAAATAAGAACAAGAGGGCCATGATGGCCCTGTAACGCTCACCTGAGTATCATAGCACTAAGAGAACCTGACCTTGAACTGATCAAGGCAAACATTCTGATCAAAATTCATAATGATTATAATAACAAGTAAGACAATGTAACATGTCTAATGGACTGTGAAATAGATGTCAAGGTCAAATATGGATGACTGTACTCGAGAGGCCAAGCTAAGATGTATGCATGTGCTAAGTATCACTGGCTGTAGGAGCAATAGTTACTGAGAAACTGACCTAAACACAAACACTTCACAAGTGCCAAATATCACTCTGTAGGACCAATAGTTACTGAGAAACTGACCTAAACGGAAAAACCAAAGGAAGTCATCGGACCGTGAAATATACGTCATAAGTGACCCAGTTCCAAACTAGAAACCATCAAGACAAACATTTTGAGCAAGATTCATGATGATCACTTCAGAAATGTGACCGCTAGTTAACAAGGTTTTCTTTTGATCTGGCCTGGTGACCTAGTGTCCAACTCCAAGTGACCCAGTTTTGAACTAGACCTAGAAATCACCAAGACTAACATTTTGAGCAATATTCCTGATGATTATTTAAAAAAATGACCTCTGGAGTGTTAACAAGGTTTTCCTTTGATTTGGCCCGGTGACCTATTTTTTGACCCAAAGTGACCCAGTTTCAAACTTAACTTAGAAATCATCAAGACAAACATTTTGAGCAAGATTCATGATGATTGTTTCAAAAATTTGACCACTAGAGTGTTAACAAGGTTGTCCTTTGATTTGGCCCAGTGAGCTAGTTTTTGACCCCAAGTAAACCAGTTTCAAACTTGACCTAGAACTCATCAAGACAAATATTTTGAGCACGATTTCATGATGATTGCTTCAAAAATGTGAAAACTAGAGTGTTAACAAGGTTTTCCTTTTGATTTAGCCTGGTGACCTAGTTTTTCACCCAAAGTGACCCAGTTTCAAACTTGACCTAGAAATCATCAAGACAAACATTTTGAGCAAGAGTCATGATGACTGTTTCAAAAATGTGATGGCTAGAGTGTTAACAAGGTTTTCCTTGATTTGGCCTGGTGACCTGGTTTTTGACCCCAAGTGACCCAGTTTCAAACTTGACCTAGAAATCATCAAGACAAATACTTTGAGCAAGAGTCATGATGATTGCTTCAAACGTGTGACCTCTAGATTATTAACAATATTTTCCTTTGATTTCACCTGGTGACCTAGTTTTTAACCCCAAGTGACCCAGTTTCAAATCTGACCTAGATTTCATAGGGGCAAACATTCTGAGCAAGTTTCATCAATATTCTATAAAAACTGTGGCGTCTAGAGTGTTAACAAACTAATTGTTGATGATGGACGATGGACAGAGGGTGATCACAATAGCTCACCCTGAACTTTGATCAAGTGAGCTAAAAATATCATCAATTTGTTGTCTGTTGAATACCCCAGAGAGTGGTAAAGGCTAAAACCAGTCATGTTTTTTTTTCTAAACAGCATCTGCAGGTGTCTTATTCAAAGATTAATTGCAAGTGTAGGTGATGACATTTTCAGATAAAACCAAAAAAACTTCTAGGCCATTTGTAACTGAAACGGAATATCATGCCTCCAAACTGTTTATTTTCTTCTAAACTGATGTATGAGACAATGGGGAATGGTCGACTGCATTTTCAGATGTGTTCATTATATATGAAAAGATGTGCGACTATAGCTCCTGATAAAGCACTTTTTTTCAACTGAAAAGTTTTGATATTTTTCTTATTTCTCCATGAAAACATATGCAGTGTGTACTCATCAGAAGCACCACTGAGGCACTTCTAATGAGTACCAACTCCATATGTTTTCATGGAGAAATAAGAAAAATATCTGGATACTCCCTCTTATCTGTGTGGCCAATACATGGGTGGGTGGAGTGGGGGTGGGTTGTGGGGGAGGGGGGGCGGGGGAGAATGCATCCAAGCAGTCTGATATGGACCTTCTCTGTTTGCTGATTTTTATTAAGCCTTGTCATGCTGAACCTGGCTATGCCTTACCTTTGCAAATAGTGTAGATCCAGATCAGTTGGTTTCTGAAGAAGCTAAATGATCTAAATCGGCACTGTTTGTCATAAAGTATGTGAATTTGGTTCAACAACCTTGATCAAGCAATCTGATTGGCTGAAACTTAAAAGTAGGTGAGGTTTCTTAACCCTTGTCCTGCTGAATAAATTAAGATGCCATGCCAACGTCTAATTTCCAGCCAATCAGATTATTTGATCCGGATTATTGCTATAAATTCACATTCTTAATGGCAAATATTGCAGATTCAGATCAGTTGGCTTCTTCAGAAGCCAACTGATCTGGATCTACACTGTTTGCAAAAGCAGGGTATATCTGGGTTCAGCAGGACAAGGGTTAATTTATTCAGCATGACAAGGATTAATATTTACCCAAAGTATTGGACAACTTAACTCCTTACCATACTTGTCCTTACATTTGAAACAAGACCAGTTCTACTTCCTGTTGATGTGTTTGAAAATAGCCCGAAGAGTGGCAAACAGTGTAGACCCTATTCAGACGTCACATCTGCAGAGTCTTATCTGGGTCTTTACTGTTGCTAAAGCCAGTCCTTTCAAATTATTAAGATACTGTAACAAGAGGCCCATGGGCCACGGGCCGCTCACCTGAGTGACATAGCCACTGCAGATATGCAGATGTTATGCAACATTTTTCCAGTCCTGTCATCGCAGCTAATGAAAAGATCAACCTTCAAGCAGTTCTTAATTTTGAAGAAGAATATTATATATGGCATGACAGTCAATGGAGCACGATCATTTGAACAAACTCTCAATCACATTTCAACAGTAGGATCAATGTGAAATTTGGAGGCAATTGGCTAATTGGTTTCTGAAGAATTATGATTTTATACATGTAAACAGCACAGTAGCAGGGAAATATAATTAACATAAACAAGATGGCAGCCATCTTAGATTTCCAATCAGAATGATTTTAGCTACTATTGATCTACAAGTCACCTCGATACTTTCAATGAACTTGGCTATCTTGGATTTCCGATCAAACAATTTAAGCTATTTTAGATCTACAAGTCACCCAAATGCTTCCTACCAAGTTCCGATTCAAATGACCTTTCAGTTCAGGAGAAGAAGCGAAAAATAGATTTTCAGGATGGCTGTCATGGCGGCCATCTTGGATTTCTGATATGGATGATTTTAGCTATTTTTGATCTACAGGTCATCCTGATGCTTCCTACCTAGTTTAAAGTCAATAAGCCTTTTGGTTCAGGAGAAGAAGTGAAAAACAGATTATCAAGGTGGCCGCCATGGCGACCATCTTGGATTTCCAGTCGGAACGATTTTAGCCAATTTTAATCTATAAGTCACCCCGATGCTTCCTACCAAGTTTCAAGTCAATTGGCATTTGGGTATAGGAGAAGAAGCGAAAAAAAGATTTTCAAGATGGCCACCATGGCGGCCATCTTGGATTTCCGATAGGCATGATTTTAGCTATTTTTGATCTACAAGTCACCCAAATGCTTCCTAGCGAGTTTGGAGTCAATTGGCCTTACGGTTCAGGAAAAGAAGCAAAAAATAGATTTTCAAGATGGCTTTTCAATCGGCAGGATTTTCGATATTTTTGATCTACAAGTCACCCCGATGCTTCCTAGCAAGTTTGGAGGCAATCGGCCTTTCGATTCAGGAGAAGAAGCGAAAAATAGATTTTCAAGATGGCGGCCATCTTGGATTTCCGATCGGCACAATTTTAGCTATTTTTTATCTACAAGTTACCCCGATGCTTCCTAGCAAATTTGGTCTTTCGGTTCAGGAGAAGAAGCAAAAAAAAAATTTCAAGATGGCGGCCATGGCAGCCATCTTGGATTTCCGATAGGCACGATTTTAGCTATTTTTGATCTACAAGTCACCCCGATGCTTCCTAGCAATTTTGGAGTCAATTGGCCTTTCGGTTCAGGAGAAGAAGCGAAAAACAGATTTTCAAGATAGCGGCCATCTTGGATTTCCAATCGGAACATTTTAGCTATTTTTGATCTACAGGTCACCCTGATGCTTCCTACCAAGTATCGAGTCAATTGGCCCAGGGGTGTAGGAGGAGTAGACTTTTAAAGCAATTGTTGACGCCGCACAATGCACGACGGACATTGACTGACCACAACAGCTCACCATAAGCACTTCGTGCTCAGGTGAGCTAATAACCCTAAGTACTGGAACAGACAGGCCAGATACTGATGTCTGTTCAGGGTTTCCGCTGTTAGCCACTAATCCTGTTGTATTTTAGATATTTCAACAGGTACTGATGAATGGACATTCCAATTTTTTCAAATGTATGGTAAGGAGTTAAGTTTTGTTTGTTTGGGTCAAGTCAAGTGCGGTCAGTTTACCTAACCACACTTTCACTGGGCAGGTTTAGTCCTCTAAGGGGTTAACCAATATTGTGCACATTCTTTCACCAGAAACCGACAACTGCCCTTCTTCAATTGGCGGAAGGGAGAGAATGACCGTATAAAATATTTCATGACGATATTTCCATGAAAGAATGAAGAGGTTAAGGTATCCAAATATTTAGGGCAAATATGAGCTAGGATCACGTCCGCCAAGCACTGACTCAGATCAGGCTGATAAGGGTTACTGCTTTGCACTCTGTGGGCAGCAAAATATTCAAATATTCATTAGACAGACTGGAGAGGTTCTAATTAAAATATGAGCCAGTGCATGACAAAAACTATTAGACTTGTGCGACCAGAGATCAGCCAGTGCATCCACCCAGTCTGATCATAGGCTTCACTGATTGCATTTGCCTTCTACAGCCTCCAGGCTATTTGAAGAGGAATGAACAAGAAATCTTGCCAAAATGAGCGAAAATATAGGCTGATCCGTTTTCGCTGATCATTTAGGTCTTATTGTAGGTTTTGTTGTGCTCATATGTGAATGCTCAGGCAGATCTGAGTCTTGGCTGGGCAGACATGCCATTTTGTAGGAAATGCTGTGTCCCAGCTCAAATGGTATTCTACAGTGTGCACCGATCCGGTAAGGGGGCAATCATCACGAAAACACGTCTATATAATGTTGACCCCCTTAAACCCCACTTTTGTATAGTAAAACTGGGGTTTACAGGGGTATACATTATTATTTTTATTTCTGCTTAAAAAACATAGATTGTGGGTTCTCGTTAGAACTGCCTTGCCGAAGTGGTTCTAACGAGTACCCACAATCTATGTTTTGAGAAGAAATATGAAAAAATATCAGAATTTTTCATCTGAAAGTTTTCATTTTTTGGTGGTAAAAATTTCAGTATATTTGAATAGGCTTGTTTTCGTAATGGAAGACCATACTCAGACTACACATGCACACAGATACAGGCCTTCAATGACTTTATGAGTGATCAGGACATTTCCTCAAATTGCATAAAAAAAACAAAACAAAAAAAAACAAAAGGCCCACGGGCTGCAACTAGCTCACCTGAATGAAACCGCCATTGCAGATATGCAGATGGCATGAAACATTTGACCAATACTGTCAAATATTGAAACTTATGGCATTTATGACATGGCAATGGCTTAAACAGTTTTTGAGATATCTTGCTTACAAGGTTAAAATGCTGAAATTTTCAAAATGGCATTAAGTAAAAAAAAAGTTCAGATATTTTTCAGAAGTCATTTGGTTCATCTACTCATCCTGTCCTTTAAAGGTTTTTTTTTTTTTTTTTCTATTTTTAGCTCTGGCAACCATTTTGTTCAGCAGAGCAGAACCATTTTAGCAATTTTGGCAAAGGGGCATAAGAGGAACATTGATGTGAAATTATTTTGAAATCTTGCCACTGGCCATGGAGATGCTGTTTAAAGGTTTTTCTATTTTTAGTTCAGGTGACCATTTTGTTCAGCAGAGCAGAACCATTTTGGTAATTTTAGTAAAGGGGGATAAGAGGAACATTTATGTGAAATCATTTTGAAATCAGGCCACTGGCCAAGGAGGAGATGTTTAAAGGTGGTTTTTTTTTTCTATTTTTAGCTCTGGTGGCCATTTTGTTTAGCCGAGCAGAACTTTTTTAGCACTTTTGGTAAAGGGCCATAAGAGGAACACTTCTGTGAAATTACTTTGAAATCAGGACACTGGCTGCGGAGGAGATGTCTTTTAAAGCTTTTTCTATTTTTAGCTCTGCCCACCATTTTGTTTAGCCAAGCGGAGCCATTTTAGTAATTTTGGTTGAGGTTCATTTGTGGAACACTTCTGTGCAAATATTTTGAAATCAGGCCACTGGCCAAGGACAAGATGTCGTTTGAAGATTTTCTATTTTTTTAGCTCCGCCAGCCATCTTGTTCAATGGAGCAGAACCATTGCAGCCATCTTGGATTTTCAATCGATACAATCTTAGGTAGTTTCGATCCAGAAGTCATCCTGCTGTTAAAGAGCAAGTTTCAGCTCAAAGCGATCTAAGGTTTGAGAAGAGATGTCGAAAACTGATTGCTCATCATCAAGTTTCGATTCAACGGACTATAGAGGCGATGTCCAAAATATGAATTCTCAACATTTTTCCCATATAAATGGATAGGGCCCATTCAATGCATGTGGAAGCAAATTTGACCTTTGTCAAATGTCAATGTAGGACCATCATTTTAGCAATTTTGGTAGAACTCCTGTCCACAAGGATTTGTGCAAAGATAAGGCCCCAGGGCTTATTTGGTTCTGGAGAAGAAGATTTTTAAAGGTTTTTACCATATATGGGCAGGGCAGCCATCTTGGTCAATGGACCGCGACCATTTGAGCAATCTTTCGTTCCCCCCAAACTAAGGAGGCTCCACATAAAATTGGAGCAATATTGGCCCAGAGGCTTCAGAGAAGTCGTTTGAAATTCTCAACATTTTTCCCGTACAAATTTATGGTGCCCATACAAATACATAGGGAAGCAAACTTGACCTCACCGTAAAAAGGTCAAACGACAATGTACAACCATCATTTTAGCAACTTTGGTAGACCACCCATTCCTGATGATTTGTGCAAAGATTCATCCACAAGGCATCCTCTGGTCTGGAGAAGAAGATTTTTAAAGGTTTTTACCATATATGGGCATGGCGGTCATCTTGGTCAATGGATTGTGACCATTTTAGTAATCTTTCGTTCCCCCAACCTAAGGGGGCTCCACATGAAATTTGAGCAACATTGGCCCAGAGGCTTCAGAAGAGAAGTCGTTTGAAATTCTCAACATTTTTCCCATACAAATGTATGGTGCCCATACAAATGCATAGGGAAGCAAACCTGACCTCGTCGTTAAAAGGTCAAATGTCAATGTCCAACAATTATTTTAGCAACTTTGGTAGACCTCTTGTCCCCGATGACTTGTGCAAAAATTCAGCCCCAAGGCATCCTCAGTTCTGGAGAAGATTTTTAAAGGTTTTTACCATCTTGGTTGACAGACCATGACCATTTTAGCAATCTCTCGTTCTCCCAACCTAAGGAGGCTCCATATGAAATTTGAAAAAAATTGGCTCTGCGGCTTCAGAGGAGAAGTCGTTTGAAAATGTTAACGGACGGACACATGGATGACGGACGAAGTGATCATAATAGCTCATCCTGAGCATAGCTCAGGTGAGCTAAAACATGCCTACCTTAGTTACCTTAAAATCAGCTGACATTTTATTTTCCTAAATGACCTAAACTTTTGAACAAAAATAAATATACTAGGGACAATATTCAAGGGAACCCTTTGACTGTTCAGAGAATGTGAAAATTCAAATTGAAACCGGGCATTGGTATCGAACATGTATATATACATATGCATTAATGCTTGTGGGGCATGGACCAGATACTGATCCCCTTTGCTTAACATTCCTTATGCCACTGATGTTTTGCTTCTTTCTATTTGAATTTGAGGGTTAACTATTATCCCTAGTTTTTGTATATCTAAAAATCTGAATTTTAGGCCTATAATTTTACTGTTTAAAATTTGTAGACACACTGAAAGCCTGAATTGTCTGGCTCTGAAACACTGGAAAACCATGAAGATTGCGGGCATTACTCAAAACACCTATACAATAATATTTTGCAATTTCAGTTTGTATCATCATAGCTTCAGATAAGACATGTTTAAGGATAGAAATGTTTCTTATTTCTCCACAAAAACCTATGTTGTGGGAACTCATTCGAATATCTTAGTGAGGCCCTTCTAATGAGTATCCATAACATATGTTTTCATGGAGAAATAAGTGAAATATTGATATTTTTTGATGAAAAAACACCTTATTTTATAGCTGTGGAACTTTCTTTAACACTTAGCATGCTGGGAAAAAACTTGAACAGACGGCATATTAAGTTATTTTCTTATTTATCCCAGAAAAAAAAGGCTCTGACTTGTCATGCAAATTGTCTCCTGAGGAGACAATTTGCATGAAATGTCAGAGCCTTTTTTTTTTAATTAATAAGAAAAATATTTCAATATGTCAGCTGCTGAAATTTTTACCCAGCAAGCAGAGGGTTAACTGACTATTTCAGCATTGTTTGATTGTATGAAACAGTAAATATAATTACCACTTACTGGTGTTTGTTACAGTGATTTGCTATTGATTATCCACAGTTATGATTAATCAATATCCACATTTTTTGTTTTGTTCAGGTAGGTTGTTCAACTTTATTGAAGGGACTAGATGGGCTAGGTGAATTTTCTGCCATTTTTCACTAACAAGACAATTTTCCACAAATGAACCATTTTTCACAAACAAGATAGTTACACCACTCCCCTTCTGGAAAGGGATCCTCTCTAAAGGAGAGACTTTGCTCCAACAGAGGAGCATTTTTTTTTTGTCCTTTTACAGCAGGCTCCTTTTCAGAAAGAGACAATAACATTTAGACAGAATAACCTTTCCCTCAAAAATGTATTCCCCTAAGGGTAAGATGGCTTAGTACAATGTACAGTCAAACCTCAATAACTCGAGTATCTCGAGGGTTGAGCGCAAGACTATCGTAAGTCAGATGGTTGTTTTTCCCCAAACCTAATCTCCTCACCATGAAGGCGTTATGAAGATTACAACATTTCTTTCTGTAAACAATGAAAATTTAGGTGCCATTGCTCGTATGAGCAATGGCACCTAAATTTGCATTGTTTACAAAGGGGTCCAAGTTGCCCCTAAACAAGGGTTTCAAAAACATGTTTGAGTTACCATAGTCTTGCGCTCAACCCTCGATCTTTGGGTACATATAAATTTGTTCTGGACATGGGTAGTTCTAGTCACTGAGGGTTAATCCTAACGCCAGATCAGGAGGCAAATGGATATTATTGAGGGATGTCTTTTCAATCTTCTGTATAATAGTGGTATGTTGAATCTACTCATTAGATTTGTCTTGATGAGGCTATTCTAAGGAGTACACACAACAAACATTTCATGATAATATAAGAAAATTTTCCTAACATACCCATAAATATTTGTTTTCTTGGACTATCAAGTGAATTTCCTAGGGACTCAAAAACGAGTCCAAATTAGCCATGGTAAATGAGCCAATGATGTTTGAGTCATTGAGCTTTCACTATGTAAAGTTCAATTAAAGACCAGTTACAAGAGAAAATAAATTTGCTTGTGTAGAAAAATCATGGCCCAGTCAACAATATTTCAGTCACGTCAAATGTCTCCAGAGAGAAGAGAAGAGAGAAGAATAGGACAGATGAAAAACAACAAGAAGAGGGCTAAGATGGCCCTGTATCACTTCCTGAGTACCAAACAAATGACCCTTGGCCATTTTTCATCCCAGGGCAGTAATTTGAACCTCTCTATATTTCTAATGAAGTTTTAAGTGAACTGGCCTTTCAGTTCAGGAGATGAAGATCGAAATACATTTTGAAGATGGCAGCCATGATGGCCATCTTGGATTTCCAAATGGAACAAGTTTGGCTATTTTTGATCTACAAGTCACCCTGATTTTTCCTATCAAGTTTCAAGTCAGTTGGCCTTAATGTTCAAGAGATGTAGTTCAAAACAGATTGTCAAGATAGCAGCCATCTTAGATTGCTGATCGAAACAACTTTAGCTATTTTTTATCTACAAGTTGCTCTGATACTTCCTAACAAGTTTCAAGTCAGTTTACCTTTCTGTTCAGAAGAAGTTCAAAACACATTGTCAAGATGACAGCCATGACAGCCATTTGGATTTCTGATCAGAACAATTTTAGTTATATTTGATCTACAAGTGGCCCTGATACTTTCTTCCAAGTTTTGAGTCAACTGGCCAATCAGCTCATGAGAAGCAGTTCATGGCAGCCATCTTGGATTTCCGATATGAGCTATTTTTGATCTACAAGTCACCTCGATACTTCCAATGAAGCTTTGAGTCAACTGACCATTTGGTTCAGGAGAAGAACTTCAAAACATATTTTTAACCCTTGTCCTGCTGAACCCGGATATACCTTTGCATTTGCAAACAATGCAGATCCAGAAGCCAACTGATCAGGATCTGCACTGTTTGTCATTAAGAATGTGAATTCATAGTAACAATCTGGATCAAGTAATCTGATTGGCTGAAAATTAGAAGTGGGTGTGGTATCTAAATTTATTCAGCAGGACAAGGGTTAAGATGGCAGCCACCTTTCCAACTGGAATGTGTTTAGCTATTTTGGTAGAGTATCACCTTGGCAACATTCTGTGAAGTCTAACTGAAATTGGCCCAGAGGTGAAGGAGGAGTTGTCATTTAAAGCAAACTGTTGATGCCACATGACAGACATTGATCAATCACAACAGCTCACCATGAGCTCGCTAGGCGAGCTAAAAAGGGCCTAAAACCCTGATCTTGCTTCGTGAGACAATAACCTTCCTGTCAAAAACCAATTATGGCAGGTCCAAGCCTCCAAAAATTTCAGCAGGAGGCTACACTACTGTACCTTCCGTAAGAGAAAATATATTTATGTATTAAAAGGGCTCTTAAACTGATGTATTTTCCCAAGTCTGCAGCCTAGCTATGTGTCGGAATACTTTGAGTAAATGGTGCACAAATACACTGAAATAAAAGTTCTATACAGATATCTGAAGTAATTTCACAAGTCTGCAGCCTAGCAAGGTTTCAGCTTAATTTGAGTAATTGGTGCACAAATACACTGAAATAAAAATTCTCTACACACATTTGAAGTAATATCACAATTCTGCAGCCTAGCTAGGTTTCAGCATAATTTGAGTAAATGATGCACACATATACTGAAATGAAAGCTCTATAAAAATATTTGAAGCAATTGAACAATTCTGCAGTGCAAGCTACCTGGTTTCAGTATAATTTGAGTTAATAATGCACAAACACACTGAAATAAAAGATCTATACAGATATTTGAACTGCACAATTCTGTAGCCTAGTTAGGTTTCAGCATAATTTGAGTATACATGTATAGTGCAAAATACAGAAATAACGGTTCCATACAGATATATGAATTTCACAATTCTGCAGCCTAGCTAAGTTTCAGCATAAGTGGAGTAAATAGTGCACAAAAATATTGAAATAAAATCTCTAATCAGCTGTAACAATATGTTCAACTAACTTAGCTAAAAATGGTATGGTCTAGTAGTTTTATTGAGACAAGTATAGCTCAGGTTATATTATTTTATTTGAAATTTTTAATCCTTGTCATGCTGAACCTGGATATACCCTGCCATTGCAAACAATGTAGATCCAGATCAGTTGGCTTCTGAAGAAGCCAACTGATCTGGATCTGCACTGTTTGCCATAAAGTATGTGAATTTATATCAGCAATCTGGATCAAGTAATCTGATTGGCTGAAAATTAGAAGTGGGTGTGGTATCTTAATTTATTCAGCAGGACAAGGGTTGAAACCAGCACTATGTTTCATGAACACTGCATAAGTAACTGTTGCTCCAGTAAATAGTCATGGACAAAGGGAGTTTTCAGAATATACAGTAAATGTCCTAAAATTCTGTACACCAATGTGTCTGACAAAATGGCATATGCAAAAAGTGCAGACCCAGATCAGACTGCTCCTGGTCCACATTGTTTGCCATTGCAGCAGGTAACTGCATAAAAAGTCAAAATTAAGCCACTTAAATATGGAATAAAGTGTTCAAAAGTTTAGGACACGGTTAGTGTAATATGTCTTGTGGGTACTCAAAAAAATTGGCTTTGTGAGATCCCACAAGGCATTTTGGTGCAAAAATAAAACTTTTTCTCAAATGATTTTGTTTGTGTTGAGGTTTTACGGCCCAGTCAACCCAATGGGGTCATGTCGAGCGCGGTCAGTTTACCTAACCACACGTTTACTGGGCAGGCTTAGTCCTCTAAGCGGTTAACCAGTATTGTGCACATTCTTTCGCCAGAAACTGACAACTGCCCTTCTTGAATCAGCAGAAGGGAGAGAATGACCGTAGAAAATATTTCATGATCAATCTCCACGAAAGAATGTTGTCGACCTCGGCGGGGGTTGAACCCGCGACCTCCTGGTCTCCAGTCGGACGGCGCATTCTCAAATGATTACCTGATCTTGAGTATAATACCATTTTTATCCTTAGTTTTCAGACAAACAGGCACAAGCAAACAGTGTTGATTTGATGCACAGAATCAATTTGAATGCAATGTCTAGCAAGCTACATGGGTTGCCATTTATCCAGCAGTGTAGATCTGATCTGATATGCACTGTTTGCCAGTTACCCTTTTGGGGTCTCAAGACAAAAAAAAAAGGGTTAAGAATGTATTTCTTCATGAAGACATACACCCTGGTATCTAGGCAGAGTCATGTACCTGTCTAAAGAAATCTTCGTTGACTGGCACACCTGTCTCAAAAAAGCTGCCAAACTAAACAAATTGTCCAAGGATAGTGGTGAAAAAATACTACCAGAAATAATATGCATGCTGAACCAGGATGTGCCTTGCCTTTGCAAACAGTGTAGATCCAGATCGGATGGCTTCTCCAGAAGCCATCTGATCTGGATCTACACTGTTTGACATTAAGTAAGTGAATTTGTGTCAACAACCTGGATGCAGTAATCGGATTGGCTGAAAATTAGAAGTGGGCATGGCATCTTAATTTATTCAGCATGACAAGGGTTAAACAAACTCCAGCAAATAAAGCCTCAATCAAATCACAGCAAGTCAAAGACCAACAAAACTGATACAGAAAAATTGAAACTTTTATAAATTATGTAACAGTGAAGCTCCAGCTATGTTAACATTTTTTCTCCATGAAAATTCAGGTTGCAGGTACTCATTCGAAGTGCCTCAGTGAGGCACTTCTGATGAGTATTCACAACAAATGTATTTGTGAAAAAATAAGAAAGCTATCAATATTTTTTGTTGAAAATAGTGTCTATCAGGAGTTATCTATCGGAAGATCAGATCAAAAAACAAATAAAGAGCAAAAGAAAAAAAGACAAACAACAGTTTATTTAGGTGTTTCAAGATGTTTAAAGTATTGCTGGCTTAATTTGTCATTAAGTGAAAGTGAATTAAATATATTTTGCTGGATACCCTATGTGGTGAATATAAACCCATTTAAGCCCACCGAGTGACATAGCCCTTTTTTACCAGTCTATTTCTAATAGCAGAGTGTCTGGTTAGTTTTTCTTATTACTTTGTTTTATATGGTTTTAATGCAAATAGTGTAGACACTGATCAGATGCTAAGGCACATCTAATGAGTACCCATAACATTATGTTTCCTGGAGAAATAAGCAAAACATCAACCCAGCTAGCATTCTATATAAATCTATATCGGGTCGTTATCGGCCCATCAGCTACCCTGACGGGCCGATAACGACCCGATATAGATTTATGTAGAATGCTTACTGGGAATATTTTTTAGGTTAGAAATAAGCACCTTATCTAGAGCTATACATATGGCATTTTTTTCCCCCCAGTATACGACAATTTCTTCTTATTTTTTTTTTTTTCAGAAATCTCCAGGAGTTGGCATTTCAAGGACCTAGTTGCCTAAGGAGAGAATCAACACCAAATATTAAACCTTACTTTAAAAAAAAAAAGAAAAAAAAAAAAAGAAGAAGCAAAATACCATTAAATTGTTGCATGCTGAATTGCTAATGGGTAAGGTCACCAAATTACACAATTTCCTTATTTCCCCTAAGTATTGGGACAGACAGGCTTGAGCAAATAGTGTAGACCCAGATCAGATGCTGCGGAATGTATCATCTGATAAGGATCTACACTGTTTGCAACTCATCTAGCTGTCCTTGAACATATCAACGGGAAGTCATATGAATGTGTAAAGCATAGCTCCAGATAAGAGGGGTTATACATATAGGCCCAGTTGTTCAAAGCGTCGTTAGCTTAACAATGTCGTTAAGGGTCATTTCGTTAACTGTTTTAGCAGATTCAATATACATTATTCTGATATTTTTTGCTGAAAAAATGTGAGTAGCTTTTGCACTGCAAAAGCTACTCACATTTTTTCAGCAAAAAATTTCTGCATATTTGCGTATCACTCGATGTAAATTTTAACGAATCGTTAACTAATGACGTCGTTAGCTTTGAACAACTGGGCCATAATATTTTTCTTATTTCTCCACAACAACCTATGCTGTGGGTACTCATTAGAAGCGCCTCAGTGGGATGCTTCTAATGAGTACAAAGCATAGGTTTTTGTGGAAAAATAAGAAAAATACTGGTAATTTTCGGATGAAAAGAAGCACCTTTTCTGGAGCTATATTGTATATAAGTTTGTTTGTGTTGAGGTTTTACGGCCCAGTTAACCCAATGGGGTCATGTGGAGCATAGTCAATTTACCTGACCACATTTTCACTGGGTAGGCTTAGTCCTCTAAGAGGTTAACAAGTATTGTGCACATGCTTTTGCCAGTAACTGAAAACTGTCCTTCTTGAATCAGTGAAAGGGAATGACTAAAGAAACTATTTCATGATCAATCTCCACGACAGAACGTGGTAAGAAGTTTATTTTGGGTAAATACTAGATGCCATTTATTGAATTGCTCACTGAAAGTTAAGGTCAACAAGTGACCCAATTTCTTTATAACTGTACTCAAAACCTGCATCCTACTTCATCTGACCTTTTGTATTTTTGTTTTCTTTTTCTTGTTGTAAATGTCAAGAAAGTAATTTAAAGAAAATGTCAAACTAAAATTGGAAGGTTTTTAGTGAATCCTTTTTCTTTAATGCCTAGCACTCTGCGTAAAAATTTCAGCAGACAAAATTTTGAATGTTTTTTTTATTTTTCCTAGAAAACATAATTGGACATTTTATGCAAATTGTCTCCAATGGAGACAATTTGCATGAAATGTCCAATCCTGTTTTCTGGGAAAAACAAGAAAAATATTTCAAATTATCATCTGCTGAAATTTATACCCAGCATGCTATGTGTTAAGTTAACCTTTGTGGAACTTCTACTAAACTGCAAAAATTGATGATAGCATTTATAGGCAATTAACAGCTGTGCATCAACCACAATCACTGGTTATCTTAACCCTTAAAAACTTTTATCACAACTGCAGCAGATGACAGTCAGATATATATATTTTCATGATCAATCTCCAAAAACAATGTACAGGACTTTGTCATAGATCAACATATTTAAGAGGGACATCCTTATATTAACCTGATTCCTCCAAGATAATATATGTTTTGGTATGCTTCTGTACAGAAATAAATAATAAATAAATCCGTATTTTTTAAAAAAAAAAAAAAAAAAAAAATGCAAAACGATATCCACCTTATCATGTCCTGCCCTGTTGCGGGCAAATAACTCTGAATGGGCAGAAATTTGCCCATTTGCAATCCCAAACCAGATCTCCTAAACAGCAATGCATGCACCAAGTTTGGTTAAAATCCCTTGACATTTACTCATTATCATCCAGAAATGAAAATATGGGTGTGTCTCCGGCAGATAACTCCATCAAAATTTTACCAAATTTGCTCAGTAGCAATCCTAAATCAGTTCTCTACAATATCAATGCACATACCAAGTTTGGTGAAAATCCACTGACGTTTAATCAAGTTATCATCCAAAAATAAAATACACATGGACGGATGTATGACTGATGGACAAACGGACAGATGGACACACAGACATCCAACATGAAACCATAATACCCCCGCCGCTATTGTGTCGCGGGGTATAAAAAAGGAGAGCATTGTTCAGAGAAAAACTGTAAATTGGCTGATCTGGACCTTCATTACGAAAACACGCCTATTCAAATATATAAAAGATTTCACCTCCAAAATCTAAAAAAAAAAATCAGATAAAAACCCTGATATTTTTCATATTTCTGCTAAAAACATAGATTGTGGGTACTCGTTAGAACCGCCTCGATGAGGCGGTTCTAATGCATACCCACAATCTATGTTTTCATGCAAAACTAAGAAAAACAAGAGGGCCAGGATGGCCCTGTAACGCTTACCTGAGCAACATAGCACTTTGAGAGCCTGATCTAGAACTGATCAAGGCAAACATTCTGATCAAAGTTCAAAATGATTATATTAACAAGTAAGACAATGTAGCATGTTTAATGGACTGTGAAATAAAGGTCAAGGTCAAATATGGTGACCCAGTTTTAAACTAGATCTAGAAATCATCAAGACAAACATTTTGAGCAATATTTATGATGATTATTTAAAAAATGTGACCTCTGGTGTGTCAACAGTTTTCTGCTGATTTGGCCAGGTCACCTAGTTTTTGATCCCATGTGACCCAGTTTCAAACTTGACCTAGAAATCATCAAGACAAACATGTTGAGCAAGATTCATGATGATTGCTTGAAAAATGTGACCACTAGAGTGTTAACAAGGTTTTCTGCTGATCTGGCCAGGTGATCTAGTTTTTGACCCCAGGTGACCCAGTTTCGAAACTGACCTAAAAATCATCAAGACAAACATTTTGAGAAAGATTCATGATGATTGCTTAAAAAATGTGACCGCTAGAGTGTTAGCAAAGTTTTCTGCTGATTTGGCCCGGTGACCTAGTTTTTGACTCCAAGTGACCCAATTTCTAACTTGACCTAGAACTCATCAAGACAAACATTTTGAGCAGGATTCATGATGATTGCTTGAAAAATGTGACCGCTAGAGCGATAAGATTTTACGCTGATTTGGCCAGGTGACCTAGTTTTTGACTCCAGGTGTTCCAGTTTTGAACTTGACCTAGAAATCATCAAGACAAACATTTTGAGCAAGATTCATGATGATTGCTTCAAAAATGTGACTGCTAGAGTGTTAACAAGGTTTTCTTTTGATTTGGCCTGGTGACCTAGTTTTTGACCCCACGTGACCCAGTTTCAAACATATCCTAGAACACATCAAGACAAACATTTTGAGCAAGATTCATGATTACTGCTTCAAAAATGTGACCACTAGAGTGTTAACAAGGTTTTCTGCTGGTTTGGCCTGGTGACCTAGTTTTTGACACCATGTGACACAGTTTCAAACTTGATCATCAAGACAAACATTTTGAGCAAGATTCATGATGATTGCTTGAAAAATGTGACCTTTAGAGTGTTAACAATGTTTTCTGCTGATTTGGTCCGGTGACCTAGTTTTTGACCCCAAGTGACCCCGTTTCAAACTTGACCTAGAACTCATCAAGACAAACATGTTGAGCAAGATTCATGATGATTGCTTGAAAAATGTGACCGCTAGAGTGTTAACAAGGTTTTCTGCTGATTTGGCCTGATGACCTAGTTTTTGATTCCAAATGACCCCATTTCAAACTTGACCTAGAACTCATCAAGACAAACACGTTGAGCAAGATTCATGATGATTGCTTGAAAAATGTGACCGCTAGAGTGTTAACAAGGTTTTCTGCTGATTTAGCCCAGTGACCTAGTTTTTGACTCCAAGTGACCCAGTTTCGAACTTGACCTAGAAATCATCAAGATAAACATTTTGAGCAAGATTCATGATGACTGCTTCAAAAATGTGACCGCTAGAGTGTTAACAAGGTTCTCTGCTGATTTGGCCTGGTGACCTAGTTTTTGACCCCAAGTGACCCAGTTTCGAACTTGGCCTAGAAATCATCAAGACAAACATTTCGAGCAAGATTCATGATGATTGCTTCAAAAATGTTACCGCTAGAGTGTTAACAAGGTTTTCTGCTGATCTGGCCCAGTGACCTAGTTTTTGATCCCAAGTGACCCAGTTTCAAACCTGACCTAGATTTAATAGAGGCAAACATTTTGAGCAAGTTTCATCAAGATTAGGTCAAAACTATGATCTCTAGAGTGTTAAGAAGTTTTTCCTTTGATTTGACCTGGTGACCTAGTTTTTTACCCCAAGTAGCCCAGTATCGAACTTGACCTAGATTTCATAGAGGCAAACATTCTGACCAAGTTTCATCAAGATTGGGTCAAAACTGTGACCTCTAGAGTGTTAACAAACTAATTGTTGACGACGAACGACGGACGATGACAGACATAGGGTGGTGACAATAGCTCATCCTGAGCTTTTGCTCAGGTGAGCTAATAATGTATACCCCTGTAAACCCCAGTTTTACTATATAAAAGTGGGGTTTAAGGGGGTCAACATTATATAGATATGTTTTCTTGATGTTTATTCACATACACAATTCTAAATGAGGTGCTAATTTCAACCAAAAAGTGTTGATATTGTCTTATTCTTCCACAAGAACATGTTCAAGGTACTGATCAGAAATGCCTTGATATTGATGAGGTGCTTCTAATGAGTACCCACAATATACAATTTCAGGGAGAAATAAACTATTTATTTAGGTATCATTTTTACCTGGAACGATGATATTGGAGACAAAACTGTTTTCTGTCCTGTTAGCTCTTATCCTGCTGAATAATTTAATTAGCCACACCCATTTCATTCTATCAGCCAATCAGATTACATCATATAATGTTTTCGTTCAAATTCACAAACTGAATGACAAAACAGTGTAGATCCTGATCTAATGGCTTCTTCAAAAGCTATATGATCTGGACCTACACTGTTTGCAAAGGTAGGGGTTGTCGTGAACAGCAGGATAAGGGTTTAATCATTACTAAATGTAATTTTTCTGCATCAGAATTCTACAGTTACACACAAGCAAACTTTAGAAAAGAAAAACAGTCCCTGGTCATTGAAGTAAAAATAATATTCTGGATTTTTTTTAAAATACATTTCGATTATTTTTATCCTTCCAGATTCTGAATTATATCATGAAATTTGCTGCCCACACATTAATAAAGAAACAGGCAAACAAAAATAACAGCAATTTCAACAAACCAGTACAAATCTAGAAATGTTAATAAGCTATGCTTAAAAGAACCCCACCCCACCATCTGGCAACACTTATGTTTAAAAGATAACCAAAACCCTGGTATTGCTATGTCCAAAAACTGCTAGATGAGTGAAAATGGTGTATACTAGGGCCCAGTTGTTCAAAGCATCAGTAGCTTAACGAGCTCATTAAGGGTCATTTCGTTAACTGTTTTAGTGGATTCAACATACAATATTCTGATATATTTTGCCAAAAAAAATGTGAGTAGCTTTTGCATTGCAAAAGCTACTCACATTTTTTCAGCAAAAAATTTCAACATATTTGCGTATCACTCGATGTAAATTTTAACGAATCGTTAACTAACGACATCGTTAGCTTTGAACAACTGGGCCCTGATCAGATGGTGTGTTCTGTGGCTTCTGCATTTCCTTTGGGATCATTGGGCCCATTAAGGTAAATTGAAAATGGAGTTCTGCTCACTTATACACTAGAGGGCGTAAGCAGTGTTGCAAACTTCATTACTGCTTATGAAGAGTCTCAATAAAAACCGAGACTTCCATTTTCTAATCCATAGTGTGTTCTTTGTTTCCAAAGGCAATCTTTTTGACATTTATTCTGATCAGATATTCAGTCAAAACAAAATTTTTACATCCACCAGGGGGGGGGCCATAATTCTGTGGAGAATTTATAAAATAGACCCATTTTCAATTCTGACCTAGATCTAGTCAATATTAAAATTTGATAAGAAATCCATCAATTTATTCTCAAGATATTAAGCAAAATCACAAGTTTAATGTCAGTCAAACGGAGAAAAATCCAATGAAAGGTAACAATATTGATAATTCATTCTCAAGCTATTAAACAAAACTCAATTCTGAAGTCAATCAAGGGCCATAACTCCGTTGAAAACAAATGAAATCAGCCTATTTACAGTTGTAATCTAGATCTCGTCAATATCAATGTGTATATAAAATTTGATTAAAAATCCATTTATTTGTTCTTAATATATTTTACGGAAATAAAATTCTGACATAAACCTATTGTCCCAACTCTGCTGAGTTTATAATCCCAAACCACTCCTCCTCAATATGCCTATGCAAAGTTTGAAGAAAATTCATTAAAAAAAACTACTCAAGTTAGAGAGTGGAAACAGCACTTATGGACAGAAACTCGAACGTTAAACATGAGACCCAGCCACTATCATGTGACTGGGTATAAAAAAAGACAGAAGAATGCATTATATTTGAAGAGGAAATCCAGACTGTTTTTCTTTTTTTTTTTTTTCTTCACAATTGATTGAGCCATCAATCAAAAAAAAAAAAAAAAAAAAAAGCATGACATGTGAAATTAATTTTCAGAGACAAATTATGAAAAAAACCTCCCCAATAGTATGGCCTAAGCAATTTGAATCAAATAAAATTTCAAGCCCAATTTTTGGGAGAAAAATTTACTGTGAATGGTAGGAAGTTCTAATAAGTATATAATTAATCACAGACAGTGAAGGACCGTACAGTGCACAAATGCACATTCTGTTCAGGGTCTTCACATTTTACGTCCTACCATTCATGGTCTTTGGCTCATAGTATTTACCCAAAATATTTGGACACACTGACCATGCCTCTAGTTAAGGTGCTTTTTTCAATCCCAAAAAATTGATATTTTTCTTATTTCTCCACAAAAACATATGTTGTGCATACTCATTAGAAGCACCTTGCCGAGGTGCTTCTAATGAGTACCCACAACATATGTTTTCCTGGAGAAATAAGAAAAATATTAACCTGGTACCCACTCTTATCTAGGCCTACCATAATTATTCTAAAATTTGTGCAATGTCTATAAACTGCTAAATTAGTGGCAAACAGTGTAGACCCTGATCAGATGCCACATACTGTGGAATCTGATCTGGGCTTATACTGTTTTCTCCGGCCTTTTTGTCCAAATACTGGGGTAAAACCTGGTACCTGCACTGCTAGGTGAAGAATATAGGTTCAAACCAATGGTTAGATGTGAGTAGACAGTTAGTTCTGCTTGTAAAAAGAATGGTCAACTCAATAATTATAAATTACAAATTATTCACACTTAATTTCCCAAAACCAATAGTTTTTTGATACAAATAGCCTAAAATAATGTCATATTTGATCTTGGTCTTATCTCTTTGTTTCTCTCGTTTTTTTTCTATTTGCATTTATATGCTTTTTTTTTTTTTTTAACTCAAATACCAAAAATTTTAGGCAACTTTTCTTAACAATAATTCCATGAAATATTCCTAAACTCATCATTTGCACAATAAATCAAAATCTGCACATACACTTTAAAAATGTGTTATGTATTTTCTGGAATAGAGGGCCTGACAGGCGAAAATTAAACTGGAATATCAAGCCCTATTTTCTAAGAAAATATCACTTGTGGCATTTGCTAAAGTCACTTTCTTGCAAAAAATGAACAATTTAGCTCCAAACAAGGCATTTTTTTTTTCAACTGAAAAGTGCTTGTATTTTTTTTTTTTTTTTGTAATTTCTCCATGTTGTGGGTACTCATAAGAAGAACCTCACCAAGATGCTTTTAATGAGTACCCATTATTTGTTTTCGTGGAGAAGTATAATTTTATGGTTACCTCTCTTACCGATGGAGTAAAGAAAACAAAACTCAACTTTGGAAATCACATGGCATGCACGACTACAAATATAGTTTAAGGCTATTTGCAAGAAAAATATACCAATTACCGGTAAGATAAATGGATACACCTCCAAGGAAGATCACTGACCAGAGAAAGCATTTGCCCCCCTTCTCAAAGGAAACTACTCTTAAAGGAAAATAAAATGTTCCCTTAAGATCAAAGTCTTTCATTTTATCCATTTTAGTCTGGAGACCCTCTTAAAGGTAATTGGCAATCAGTGCAGACCCAGGTCAGATACTGCAGAATATGGCATCTGATCAGGGCCTCCACTGTTTGCAAATAGTTTAGCTATTTTTCTCTCAGCCTATCTAAATAACATAGCCTGGCATACCTAAAATTGAAATTGGACTCCTCCAATATACTAGTATGGGGGAGTCTATACAGTCTAAAATTGTTCAAGAGTAGATCCCTTTGAGGTGAGAATCACACACCATGGCACATTCTTTTCTGTTGGAGTGGTCCCCCTTAAAAAGGGGGAGGCAAAAATGATCAGCTTAAAAGTGATCTCATTTTTTGATGTATTTTCATTCACCTAAAACACCAAATTTACTACTATTTACCATGACCATTCCTATTCACAAACAAATGATCACCTTGTGCATATGTGAAGATAGGTCAAAGTGCATAAAGCAATCACAAGCTTTCAGCAGAGGCAGTGTAGGAAGGTTTTCTAGCTGAATCCTGGGTAAGGGAATTCCCATCCTTGGAAGGAGGTTTTCCATCCTTGGATGGGGAATTCTCCAAACTTCCAGGTGCACTGTGGGAAGGTGTGCTACCAGAGGTAGGGGTTGTCCTCAGGAGATCTGCTATGACCCTACTGGTGATTTTTGGTGGACTGACCGACAGGATTGGCTTTGGATGGGAGGCGTGTCTGCAAGTAAGAAATGAGGACAAATATAGTAAGAAATTCTAAACATAAATATACTGACGCTTAGCACTCTGGATAAAAATTTCAACAGATGACATTTTGAAATATTTTTTTTTAATTTTTCCCAGAAAATAATTTTGACATTTCATGCAAAATGTCTCCAGGTGGGACAATTTGCATAAAATATCAAATCTTGTTTTCTTGGAAAAATAAGAGAAGTATCATACATTTGTCGTTTGTTGAATTAGGCCAGAGAGTGGAAAGGTTAAGCAGCAATAATATACTATGGGAAATGTTCTAAAATTTTGAATACCGTATTTACCATATGTATTTGGACAGACAGGCCTGAGCAAACAGTATAGACCCAGATGAGACGCCGCAGAACGCGGCATCTCATCTGGGTCTACACTGTTTGCCACTCATTCAGCAATTTTTAGACACAACATCGGGTAGTGAATTGTACTGGTTCAAATTTTAGAACATATATGGTAAGGAGTTGAGGTGTCCGAATACTTAGGGTAAATATGGTACATTATTTCATATATTTTTATCTAAAATCTGCTTTTAATGCAATTGTGTCTTCAATTTTTTGTGGAATGGCAAAGCGTGTAGACCATGATCAAACTGCAAAGTCTGATCTTGGTCTGCATTTTTTTTTTGCAGAATTTTAGGACATTTATCTTTAATGCTTGGCATGCAGGGTAAAAAACTCAGCAGATGACATTTTGAAATATTTTTCCTTATGTTCCTAGAAAATAAGGTTTGGCATCTTCTTAGGAGACAATTTGCATGAAAGGTCAAAAACAGTTTTCTGAAAAGTTTTCTGAAAAACAGGAAAAATATCATTTTTTGTCTGCTGATTTTACCCAGTAAATATAAGGAAAGAATGAAAATTCCAAATAACAGGGTATTGAAATAATATTCTTATTTCTCTAAATAATATCTTCTACAAAGACTATTATATTATGAGAACTTGTTCAATCATTTTCTTATTTCTCCATAAAAACATATATTGTGGGTGCCATTAGAGTACCCAAATCATACAATTTTAGGGTGTTTTCATGGAGACATTGAAAAAATAACCTCAGAATTATCATGTTTGCCAGACTGTACTTTGATCTTATACTAGCTGAACTTAACACATGATAAGTTGTCAGAAAAAACAACAAGTATTAGCTATCTCAAAAAGCTTGGTCTATGATAAATGCGTAGAACAAGCTTTCTTTGAAGTGAATACTTGGTTATAATAACGTTAATTAGTCCATGGAAAATAGCACTGGACCAGTCCATAACCTTTCATAAAGTGCTTCTGCAGCAATGGCAAAGTCTAAAATTGCCTACGCCTATGGGCACAGACAATTAAGAAAGGTCTGTAAAGTAAGACTTGTCTTGACAGGGGAGCCTGCTTGAACTTGTGCGTCCTTCATTTGAAAGGGTACTACTGTCCATGACTGTGACTTGTCATGACCTTGCCTTCAAGGTCATTGAGGGAGTAAGCCTAGTACTGAAGGAGACAATTTCCATGAAATGGTTAGTTGGTTGGTTTGGAGTTTAACGGCCCAGTCAACACTATTAAGGTCACGTTGAGCCGGTCAGTTTATCTAACCACACTTTCCTTGGGTAGTCCTTTAACCCATTGTAGTCGGGAAACCCGTAAAAGGGTAATTGGCAAACAGTGGAGACCCAGATCAGATGCCGCAGAATTTGGCATTTGATCTTGGTCTCCACTGTTTGCAAATAGTTTAGCCATTTTTCTTTAGAAATATGTCAATCTCATAGCCGGATATACCTAAATTTGAAATTGGACTCATCCAATATATTGTATGTGAGAGTCTATTCAGTCTACAATGGGTTAAGCAGTTAACCTGTTAACTTTAAGTACTTGTGCATATTCTTTTGCCAGAAACTGTCAACTGTCATTCTTGAATCAGTGGGAGGGAGAGAATGACCACAGAAAATATGTCACCACTCATTTCCACGAAAAAATTTGCATGAAATGTCAAAGCCTTTTTTTCTTTTTTCTTAAAAAGAAAAATAAATAAGAAAACCATCATCAATTTGTAGTCTGCTGAATTTGCCCATAGTGTGGTAAATACTAACCTTTACCACTCTCTGGGCCATTCAGCAGATGACAAATTGGCAATATTTTCTCTATTCAAATTTTTTAGGATATTTAGAGTGTCTCTTTCAGAATGAGTTACAACATCAATACCAGAAGACTTGGCGAAACTTTACACTCGATCTGGGTAAAAATTTCAGTAGAACACATCTTGAAATATTTTTTCTTAATTTTCACAGAATACAGGTTTGGATATTTCATGCAAATTCTCTCAAATGGAGGCAATTTACATCAAATATAAAATCCTATTTTCTAAGAACAACAAGAAAAACATCACGAAAACATGCCTATGACTATATAGGTATGTTTTCATGACACTCATCATTTTCTCTTAGATATAATCTTGTTCCACTGTTTCAAGAATACAGATCAAGATTGATCTAGCCAGCCTTGGTGGCTCAGTTGGATCCAACTGGCGATCAGAAGGTTGTGGCTTCGATTCCCGCTGGGTAGGCAACATTCTTTTGTGGAGATGTGATCATGAAGTATTTTCTAGGGCCATTCTCTCCATTCCACTGATTCAAGAAGGGCCGTTGTCAGTTTCTGGTGAAAGAATGTGCTCAATACTAGTTAACTGCTTAGAGGACTAATCCTGCCGAATAAAAGTGTAGTTAGGTGAAATGACCATGTTCAACATGAACCCATTGGGTTGAGTGGGCCGTAAAACCAAGACTAATCTGTGCTTCTAAAGCAGGGCTAGTAGGGCTTCATAGCTACAGATAAGAGGGGGCATTCACATATCTTTTCTTATTTCTCCATAAAAACATATGTTGTGGGTACTCATTAGAAGTGCCTCACTGAGGCACTTCTAATGAGTACCCACAACAAATGTTTTTTGTTGAAATAAGAAAAACATGAGTATTTTTTTCATTGAAAAAAGCACCTTATCTGGAGCTATGGTTATTGGCATTATATAACAGAGCAGGGAACAGAAAAGATGCTGACCAGATGAGCATGCTATTCTGGTCATCACCATTCAAATCTTACATTCAATTCTGTGACTCATTTTTTTATGCCAAAAACTGATACATATGTAACAAACAACAGAACATTTTAACAGTTGTATGAACAATAAAATCAAAATGTAAAATATTACAGGTATAGTATGCCCTAAACTATTATCTGTTAGTTGGGTTGTGCCAAGCATGAAGTCCTTGCCAAATAGTAGGAGCTGAAAAAATTATTGTGGTGGTGGTCAATCAATCAAATCATCCAAAATTCAGTTAACCTTTACCACTCTCTGTGCAGATTCAGCAGATGACAAACTGATGATATTTTTCTAATTTTTCCAAGAAAACAAGCCCTGGCATTTCATGCAAACTGTCTCCTTGCATGAAATGCCAAATACTATTTAAAATAATTTTTCGAAAAAAAAAAAAAAAAAAAAAAAAAGAAAATAAATAAATAAATAAATAAATAAAATTGAAATTTCACCCAAATTTTGGTGATATAGCGAAATATCTGTGATATTCTGCTGTTTGACCAAAATTTCATAAAATTCCAGTGATATTTCAGTGAAATTTCATTTAAATTTTGGTGATACAGTGAACTATCAGTGATATTCTGCTGTTTGACTGAAATTTCATACAACTCCAGTGATATTTCCGTGAAATTTCATTTAAACTAGTTTAAAAGCAGCTTACATAATTCCATCAATATTTTGGCCTTTGATTCAAGAAAAAGAAAATACAAAATTGAAATACGCATGGAAGGAAAATTTCTATGATACAAAACTAGACTGTATAGGTATTTTTGCTGTCAGTACTTTTTGTGTGCTATGCAGGGTGTATCTTCTTAAGTTATAAATTTTTTCATCTTAAATCATTCTGCCACTGAAAATAGAATAGATTTTAGTTCATAGGGAACTCTCATCAAATTTCACTGAAATATCAGTGAAATTTCAGTGAAATATCAGTGATGACATCATCATTTCAGATGCATGTTGGGGAAAAAAATGGCTGCCTAGATAATGGAGGGATTTTCAAAGTTGTGGGAAAAAATTAATTATGAAGCAGTTTCTAGATGGCAAACATCACAGAACATTAGCTGATATAGTGAGTACAAATGAGACTACAGTTTAAAAGGTTTTGTAGGAAAACTGTAAGGCAGAAATCAAGCAAAATGATGGCAGTTACAGTACAGGTTTGCAGGAGCATATGGTTTTTAAAGGTCAACAGTTTCTGATGATTTTAGTAATAGTGTTAGATTAAACAATTAAGCATGCTGCCAGCCCCTAGTTAACACAACTTTGATTGAAGAAAATATATCAAACATCATCATAAGTAAGGGGCTGTTGATTTTTTTTCCCTAAAAAAAAAAAAAAAAGATAGTCATTTAAAATGGGTGGGGTAGAGTATGACATGTAAACAGAGACTGAGCTGTTGGAATTCATTATGTAGCCATTCAGAGAAAAGAGTTTGTTAAAGTTGTTTTATCTCCCCATGACATTTTATGGATGGTCTAATATCGGTCTTTTGCCCAGTATAATTAAAAGATATATAGACATTTGGGAACAAGTTAATATTACAAATAAGTTCACTGATATTTCACTGGAAGTTCTGTGAAATTTCAATGAAATGATTTGCTTAAATATCACAGAAAGTTCAATGATATTTCTCAGGAATATCACTGAAATTTCACTGTAATATCATAGATCTATCAGGGAAATTTAGTTTAAATTACAGTGATAAATTTGGTCATAATTCCGAATTTCACTGAAATGGTGATTTTTCAATGAAATTGTGGTAATATTTCTGTGAAATTTCAGCAGAATTTCTATGATATTTTGGTAAAATAGAATATTGACCAAATTTATCAGTACTTTTTCCTAAAAAATTCTGGTGAAATTTCAGTAGAATTTTGGTGATATTTCAGTGAAATTTCATTACCTTTTTCACCTGGGTTGTCATCTGCTGAATTTTACCCAGAGTGGTACGTATTAATCAGGGTTTTTACTGTTCATTTCAGAGAGTTTATAGAGTTCCTTGGTAAACAGTAAAGGCCCTGGTCAAATCATCCAGCTGCACAAGCTGATCTAGGTAATTTTTTTTGCATGTTACATGATCTATTTTTTCTTCCTCATTTGGCACAATCCATGTATTCTTTAATGTAGAAAAAGAGTGTTCAGTAAAAGATAAAACATGTTAGACCTACTATATATATATACACTAAGAAAGGACCATGTCATGAGAAAAATGTCCCTTTTGATACATGTGAAGAGTGACAAATCAGACCAACATGCATCTGTGCTGTCCAGTCAGAGCTTTCATTTGCTGCTAATATATTTTGCAGATATTCAATCAATCTGAACCAAGCACACCGTACATATCCTAATATCTGGACAGATAGGTCTGAGCAAAAACTACACTGTTTGCCATTCATCTAGCAATTTTTAGACACATCAACAAGCAGTAATAAGGACTTGCTTAAATTATAGGACAAGTATGGTAACGACTTCAAGTATCCAAATAATTAGGGTAAATATGGTCAGTAATGTCCTGGGCAGATTGCTTGATGTGTAGGCTGACTTTGGCCCTTTTGTCTGAGTACAGTATAAGACAAGAAAAATGCCTATTGGCATTATGGACCGGTTTTTCCACTGAAGAATAAAGGTTAACATATCACTTTGAAAAAAGGTTAACCAAAAGGTAAACCTTGGATGACGCCCAACTCACGGACATAGCTATTTAAAAGGACTGAATTTTTTCATGAAAATCCCATTGAATAATTTTCTCCCAACTTGGTCCAAACGCAGATATAAGCATGCAGTGTTCTAAAACTATGTACATTCTACAATTAGTGATTGAAAAATATTATATGTATTACATGAATATCTAAAAGATAGGAAATGAATGATATGGGCTGCATCATGCGAAAACGTGTCTTTAAACATATGTGAATAGCGAAGGCCCAGATCAGCCTGCACATCCTCACAGTCTGATCAGGGCCTTCACTGTCTACTAAAGGAACCTTTGGATACTACAGAATGTATGAATGCAGAGCAAAAGCCAGGATAATACTTTGTGCATGTGAAGGATGATCTGAATCCAAGCATTTTGCACATATCTGAAGGCACCTTCTTTGCTTGATGCGACCCATATATTATTCCAGAACAATTTTATGTAATATTAGTGAAACAGTAACTCTGAAAAGAAAAACTACAAGATACTAATTAGTCTGAATTTTTTTTTTTTATCTTTTTTTGTTACTTTTCTAGTCTTAGTAATTACAAATTTGAAAGTTAGTATATTTTAAGAATTACTGTCAGTGAATAGAAAATCCTGAAAAGAAGAATATCTAAAAGCAGTCAGTACAAGAAATAAATCATATTTAAAATACATGTACAATGCATCTACAAAATTAGAAGTGAATATAAATATTAGGTCGTAAAGTCAAAGTAACTAGCAAATAAATAAATAAACAGAAATGCTGTGACAAAATCAGGAGATGAAAAAGTGACAAGTGTTTGCTCTTAATTTTCCCTGACAACAGTGCTTGACAGTTTGTCAAGCCCTGATTTCAGGAAATAATAATTCTAGAGATAATTTAAATGATACATCAAGGCCTATTAGGCTAGAAAAATAAGTATATTATCATAATGTCATTTTCTGACAAACACAGTAGGATAATGCACTTTTATTTAACTTTAGAATTAAAAATTTTATTACATATTCAGCAGAGATTTACTGAAATTTCTCAGTGAATTATAATCGATAATTCACTGAGTGAATTATTTCATTTCGAACGGTTTGACATCATAATTGCTAGGCAACGTTGCTGATGTTGTTGATAACAACAATAACAATAGCTGATGTTTCGCAGAAAATTTGATAAAATCATGGAAATCAGACTGCAATTTTCATGTCCAGTTGGCGTTTTTGAGGAAAGACCTGCAACGTAAATATAAAGTATGATTTTCTTGATAATCCAGTTCAACTTTCATGACGTTGTGTCTGTATTTCAAATACAGAATAATTTTTGCATTAAAGTGAAAACAAGATGGCGACTGATTTTCAAACTCAACCACGCCTCCTGTAATTCATGCACTGACTGGAACTAATTTGGTAGGAAATCATAAGGGCTGAATGTGAAAATTCAAAGGTAAAACATGAATGAAAATGTAATAAACAGTTTATTTGGTTGTTTTGATCGATTATGGAGAAATAATTCAAGCGAGTTGTAAGGCTTTCATGTAAAAAACTAGTTTGCTTTGCTCACTTGTTTCTTACGTGCAAGCCTTAGAACCCTAGCTAGTGAATTATTTCTCCACGATCGATCAAAAGAAACAAATAAACTCTATGTAATGAACTACCCTTAAACAAATAAAACATACTGTGTAATGCTACATTAAATTCAAGATAAACTCTACTTAAGTTTCAGTGAAAAATACAAAATAATAATGCTAATTTATAACAAGGACTGGACTATGCACAAAATTTACAACACATACATCAGCACTAACATAACATGAAACATTCAACATGGGAGTTATTCCTTTCCAATGATTACTGATACAGAAAATATATCAGATATATAAATACACAAAAAGAAACATTTAAACAGAAGTGGAATTCAGTATCATATGGCTTGAACTACAGTTTTTAAAAATTATCCTGGTCAAGGCACCAAGGAGACCCTTGTGTATAAGTTTAAACATAATTACTATCACTTTGTTTTGACATATTAAAACTGTTACCTCAAAATGACACCAATATAGACAGAGTGTGTTTATTGTTGTAGCATGTGACTAAGAACTGTGCCAATTACAAGGACAGAATATACATTGAGAGGAACCAAACATGACCTACGACATGACAGTGAAAAAGTCCCAGACTATAGCTTAAATAATAAAAACAAAGTAATTACTGATTTTTTTTCATAATAATTTTCAAATAATTTGTAGTTTACAAAAATGAAAAAAAAAAAAATGATTTAAACCCCATGTTATGGTACCACTCATCTAAAACATAGTTTTTAAAGCCAAACAAGCCTCTGTTTTCATCATAAACATAATATGCAAAATTAGTGGTACAATTTTTCATTTCCTACAAGCTGGGTATAAAAGAAGTCTGTACATGCATTATACAACTGTATGGATAAAAAGCAAGTATATTGTTATTAATTATATATGTGTATAAACATAGAGGCATTTCTATATATATATGTGCAGAAATATTGAAATAGTTTTAAGTAAATGAAAAAGGCTAAAGTAATATATGAAACTAAGGCAGCAGATATGAATATATGAAAGAAGGAAATGCATATTCATAAATATATAAATTTGTTAAAAGGCTGCAAAGCATATATTTTCAAGGGAGTGGAAACATAAGCAAATGTATATTTTTGTACAAATGAGAGAAATTTTCTATAGTTCTTAGGTTACAAGAAAGCTGTAATGCTTTGAAATTGTAATACTGGAAACAGCTCAGCAAACTTAATTAACACATCCTTTCACATCATCAAACCCTGCACCTCAAGAAATAGTAGGCGCTTAAAGAGAAAAGTTGCTTAGTATTTTATGGGTAAAAAGGAAATGCAAGGCTGGCAAAGAATGCATGTAAAATAAAAGATCTTGACAAATCCTGCATTTTGATGCAAATTTGATCAAAATCGGATGAAAAATAAGAAAGTGATGGATATTTGAAGATTTTAAAATGGCTTTTATTTGTGTCACCATTTTGAATATTCAGTGAGACTTTAGCTTAGGTTTTTCAAAATTACTGGAAAACACTTGTGGTAAAATATGTACCTACTAAAAGGTACACTTAAAGAAAGATCAGCAAAGAACTTATTAGATGATGTTTATGCCATTTTTTTCTGAATTTCTTTAAAATAGCATATGTTGTGGGTACTCATTTGAATCGCATCGACAAGTCGATGCAATTCAAATGGGTACCCACAGCATATGCCTTCATAAAGAAGTAGCCAAACAGTACACTAGCTGTAATCCGAAGAGTACGGAATTGCTTGACTGTACGCTTATAGGGGAATGTGCGGTAATTAGATCGAATACGGTAAATATGCAAAACCTATGTAAATACATGTAATATCTGCAACAATATTATGCCAATGTGTTTGTGCAAATAGCTTCTTCTCCAGCTGTAATTTAAATGTGCTTTACAATTGCACCTTTTCTGTCCAAAAGAAGATTTTATTCAATATTCTGAAATGTTTAGAGCCTCATTGAATATTCAAAATGGTGGCACCTTTAACAAATTATCTGACATCTTTCAATGTCATCAGTTTTCTTATTTTTTATCTGATTTTGATCAAATTTGCATCAAAATGCAAGATTTGTCAAGATCTTTCATTTTATATGCATGCTTTGCCAACCTTGCTTTTCCCTTTAAGTAAAACCCAACATTTAAAGTTTAAACAAACAATGCTTTGAGTAACTGAGCCCTGGTACTGAAGATGAATTTCAAGATAACGCATCATACCTTGAATTTTTATATAAATCTTCTGAATTTTTTATTACATTTACTAACAGGTACAAGGACTTAATGATATGGATGTCCTGACTTATACTGGTCTGCTATGGGTGAGTAGGTTAAAAAGATGCGTTCAGTGACACAGTAATGTAAGTAATTCAAAGTAAATGAGACAGTGATTATTTACTCCTAAATGATAGCTATACAAACAAGGCTCTTTCTTGAGACATTTTTAAAGAAAAAACAAACACTAATTACATTTAAGTATTTTGACAGACAGGCATGAACAGTGTTGATACAGATCAGATGCCAAAGACCACACCATCTGATAGGGTCAACACTGTTTGCCACTCATCCAGCAGTTTTTAGACACATTAACCCTTGTCCTGCTGAATAAATTAAGAAGCAACACCCAAATCTAATTTTCAGCCAATCAGATTACTTGATCAAGGCAGCTGATATAGTTTTACATACTTAATGGCAAACAGTGCAGATCCAGATCAGTTGGCTTCTTCAGAAGCCAACTGATCTGGATCTACAGTTTGCAAAGACAGGGTATATCCGGGTTCAGCAGGACAAGGGTTAACAGGTGGTAAAATATGCATGTTTAAAGTCAGGACATATGGTATGAAGCTGAATGAAGTCTCCAAATATAAATGGTAAATATGGTATCATAGTGAAAATTAATGGTCATGAGGAAATTTAGATTCTGAAATTTGCTGTGGGAAAATAATTACTTAAAATTATGGTCTATGTACTTCAGCTCAAAATTGTCCAAACCAAGTGTTTTTCAAAAGGGAACATCAAATCAGCTACAGAACTAAGAGGAGAAGAACTAAATAAGCTTATGCTTCCGTTCTAATCCTATCTTTTGTGATATGTCAGGTTTGTTTGTATAATCATTGTAATTTTGAAATAAAATATGTTTAAACCAAATCAGCTGCATATAGGCAAAACAAGTCTTTTAGTACCATAATAACCTTAAGAACAGGGACAGGCAGAGCTGAAGAAAAATACTGCATCTGATCAGAGTCTGCACTGTTTACCATTCATCCAGCAGTTTTCAGATACATAAAGAGGTGTTCAAATGAAATAGTTCAAATTCTAGGACTAGTAAAATGAGCTTTCATATTTTTTGTTTTTTAATGGCTTATATATAATAACACTGCCTCCCTCTATGTTCCACCACCAGCAATGGTAGCATTAAAACTCCATACAAGGAAGACTACCCCAGAAAAACTGATAACAGAGGTGAGAATTAGCCCTTTAAGTGCTAATGCCAACTACAGCAGATGACATTTTGAAATTATTAAATTTTTCAGAAAAAATAAGATGACATTTCATATGAATCATCTGTCTAGCAGATGATTCACATGAATCCTCTGTCTAGTAGATGATTCATATGAAATGTCATGTCTTATTTTCACTGAAAAATAATAGAAATCAATTTTAGAATGTTGTTCTGTGACAAATTTGCTTAGTGCTTTAACTTTTACCACTCTCTTGGTTAATTCAGCAGATGTCAGATTAATCATATTTTTCTTATCTTTCCCCAAAACAGGGTTTGACATTTCAAGCAAATTCAAAACCTGTCTTTTGGTAAATATAAGAAAAATGTTTTAATATGTTGTCTGCTGAAAATTTTACCCATGATGCTTAGCATCAAAGGTTAGGATTTTTTTTTTATATGTATAAATTGTGATGAGGGTCTTTAATGGAACAGCTTCACTGAGGCAATTGTAGTAAGTACCGATGTACCCTGAGTATTGGTATACCTTAACTCCTTATCATACATCCTAAACTTTGAACCAGCCCAATCTACTAACTGTTGTTGCCTGGATGAGTGGCAAACAGCACAGATCCTGATCAAATGCATTTTGCGGTGACTGATCTGTGTCTATACTGTTTGCAGTATTCTGACTGCATCAATACTAAGGGTTGTTACGGTTACATAACCCATTATATACTGAAAAGACTCTCCCAAACTATATACTGGCAGAGTCCCATTTCTTTTTTAGGTCATTCAGCTATGAGATTTAGATATTCCTAAAGAAAAATAGCTAAACTATTTGCAAACAGTGGAGACCCTGATCAGATGCCGCATTCTGTGGGGTCTGATCTGGGTTTGCACTGTTTGCCAATTACACTTTTAGGGGTCTTCAAAGTACAATGGGATAAGATAGATTTTTGATCCAAAAGTAACTAAAATATTCCCTTTAGCTGGCTCTATGTCAGGTCAAATAAACCTGTTTTTGTCAGAGCTTATAACAAAATTACAACAGCAAATGGATATACCAGAGAGGTAGTAGAAACAAGTGGGAGGGAGGTCCCACAGGATTTTTAAAATATGTTATTCAACCATTATTTCTAACTTTGGAATAAAATAGCTCTTTATAGAATTCCATTTGATTATGGGAATACAGCTCCAGACATTGGGAGCACCATATTTATCCTAAATACTGGGACACTTTATCCCCTAATGCTTGACACTCTGGGTAAAATTTTCAGCAGATAAAATATTAATTATTTTTTCTTATTTGCTCAGAAAACAGGATTTAACATTTAATGCAAATTGTCTCCATTAACCTAAAAGCTTAGCACACTGATTAAAAAGTGGTAAAGGTGAAAGTACTAAGCAAAATTGTAGTAGATGATATTCTAAAGCAGAGGATTCACATGAAATGTCAAAACTTATTTTCTCTAAGAAAAACAAGAGGACCATGATGGTCCTATACCGCTCACCTGACCAAACAGATTTGCATATTTACTGTTGAAGTTTCAGCCAAGTTCACTGCTCAAGGATTTTTGTATAAACTTTATAGCACTAACCACCCCCACCCCTCTCCACCACACCCCTGGCCATGTTTTTTTACAAATCTTGATGACCTGAACTGATTCTTAAAAGAGGGTCACCAAAGGATCATTTCTGCCAAGTTATATTGAAATTGGTCCAGTGGTTTAAAAAGTTTTATATAGCTATAAAGCTCTACGCCCTAACAGCCATGTTTTTTGACGAATCATGACAGCTTGAACAAACTTGGTAGAGGGTCACCAAAGGAACATTCCTACCAAGTTATATTGAAATCTGTTCAGTGGTTTCTGACAAGAAGATTTTTAAAGTTTTCTATTTAGATATATAGGGAAAACAAGCCCCACCCCATGGCAGCCATGTTTTTTGACGAATCATGATTGCTTGTACAATCTTGATAGAGGTTCACCAAAGCAACATTCCAGCCAAGTATTATTGAAATCAGTCATGGGGTATGTGACAAGAAGAATTTTAAAATTTTCTATGCAGATATATATGAAAAATAAGCCCCACCCCACTGTGGGCCATGGTTTTTGACGTATCATGAAGGCTTGAACAATCTTGGTAGAAGGTCACCAAAGCAACATTCCTGCCAAGTTACATTGAACTCGGTCCAACTGTTTCTTACGAGAAGATTTTTAAAGTTTTCTATATAGGGAAAATAAGCCCCGCCCCCTAGCGGCCATGATTTTTGATGAATCATGACGGCCTGAATAATCTTTGTAGAGGGTCACCAAAGAAACATTCCTGCCAAGTTGTATTGAAATCGGTCCATTGGTTTCTGAAAAGAAGATTTTTAAAGTTTTATATATAAATATATAGGGAAAATAAGCCCTGCCCCAGGCAGCCATGTTTTTTGACGAATCATGATTACTTGAACAATCTTAGAAGAGGGTCACCAAGGAAAAATTTCTGCAGTTATAATGAAATCGGTTCAGTGGTTTCTAACAAGAAGAGTTTTAAAGTTTTCTATATAGATATATAAGGAAAATAAGCCCTGACTCCTGGCGGCCATGTTTTTTGACGAATCATGACGGCTTGAACAATCTTGATAGAGGGTTACATAAGAAACATTCCTGCAAAGTTACATTGAAATCGGTCAAGTGCTTTCTGAAAAGACTATTAACATTTTCTATATAGATAAATTATATAGGAAAATAAGCCCCGCCCCCTAGCGGCCATGTTTTTTGACAAATCATAACGGCTTGAACAATCTTGGTAAAGGGTCACCAAGGAAACATTTCTGCGAAGTTATATTGAAATCAGTCCTGTGGTTTCTGACGACAAGATTTTTTCAAGTTTTCTATATAGAATTATATCGAAAAAAGCCCCGCACCCCCTAGCGGCCATGTTTTTTGACAAATCATGTCGGCTTGAACAATCTTGATAGAGGGTCACTAAGGAAACATTTCTGCCAAGCTATATTGAAATCGATCCAGTCGTTTATGACAAGAAGATTTTTAAAGTTTTCTACATAGGGAAAATTAACCCCGCCCCCCTAGCGGCCATGTTTTTTAACGAATCATGGCAGCTTGAACAATCTGGCAAAAGGATCACCAAAGGAACATTTCTGCAAAATCATATGGAAATCGGTCCAGTGGTTTCTGACAAGAAGATTTTTAAAGTTTTCCATAAAGATATATAAGGAAAATAAGCCCCGCCCCCCTGGCGGCCATGTTTTTTGACAAATCCAAATGGCTTGAACAATCTTGCAACAGGATCACCAAAGGAACATTTCTGCAAAATCATATGGAAATCGGTCCAGTGGTTTCTGACAAGAAGATTTTTAAAGTTTTCTATACAGATATACAGTGAAAATAAGCCCCGCCCCCTGGTAGCCATGTTTTTTGACAAATCCAAATGGCTTGAACAATCTTGGTACAGGATCACCAAAGGAACATATCTGCAAAATTATATGGAAATCGGTCCAGTGGTTTCTGACAAGAAGATTTTTAAAGTTTTCTATATAGATATATAGGGAAAATAAGCCCCGCCCCCTGGTGGCCATGTTTTTTGACGAATCCAAATGGCTTGAACAATCTTGGTAGAGGATCACCAAAGGAACATTTTTGCAAAATTATATTGAAATCGGTCCAGTGGTTTCGGACAAGAAGATTTTTAAAAGTTTTCTATATAGATTATATAGGGAAAATAAGCCCCGCCCCCTGGCGGCCATGTTTTTTGACGAATCCAAATGTCTTGAACAATCTTGATAGAGGATCACCAAAGGAACATTTCTGCAAAATTATATTGAAATCGGTCCAGTGGTTTCGGACAAGAAGATTTTTAAAGTTTTCTATATAGATATATAGGGAAAATAAGCCCCGCCCCCTGGCGGCCATGTTTTTTGATGAATCCAAATGGCTTGAACAATCTTGGTAGAGGATCACCAAAAGGAACATTTCTGCAAAATTATATTGAAATCGGTCCAGTGGTTTCGGACAAGAAGATTTTTAAAGTTTTCTATATAGATATATGGGGAAAATAAGCCCCGCCCCCTGGCGGCCATGTTTTTTGACAAATCCAAATGTCTTGAACAATCTTGGTAGAGGATCACCAAAGGAACATTTCTGCAAAATTAAATTGAAATCGGTCCAGTGGTTTCGGACAAGAAGATTTTTAAAGTTTTCTATATAGATATATAGGGAAAATAAGCCCCGCCCCCTGGCGGCCATGTTTTTTGACGAATCCGAATGGCTTGAACAATCTTGGTAGAGGATCACCAAAGGAACATTTCTGCAAAATTATATTGAAATCGGTCCAGTGGTTTCTGACAAGAAGATTTTTTAAGTTTTTAGTTAAAAAATCTATTTTTAGCTCCTGTGACCTAGATATGCAACGGACCGGAACCACTTGAACAACTTTGAAAGAGGACCAACCAAGGATCATTCCTGTGAAGTTTGGTCAAAATCCAATCAGTGGTTTAGGAGGAGATGTTGTTTAAAGATTGTGGACGGACGGACGGACGGACGGACGGACATACGGACGACGACGACGACGGACGGTGAGTGATCACAATAGCTCACCTTGAGCTTTCAGCTCAGGTGAGCTAAAAATAAATAAAAGAAAATAGAATGTCGACCAATAAATTTTGCTTGGCACAATAAGGATTAAATTTCTGAGTCTTCAATAAATTGATTCGATAGCTTTATCTTGAATGCCTGTGATGTGGTCCCTAGAATAAGGGCTGAGACCCAAAGGTTTGGAAGAAAATGCCCACTGGCATAATGTTAAAGCAACAAATGTGGTAGCCTGGGCTGCTAGAAAAAAAAATCAAAACCATTAAAGCACTTATCACAAAAGTAAAAGATGATATTCTAATTTTCTATTTTTCTTCAGAGAAAAAAGGTCTGACTTTTCATGTAGATCATCTGTAGGCATGAAATGTCAAGCCTTGTTTTCTCTGGAAAACAAAAAAAAATCAAAATGTAGGCAGATAATTCACACAAAATGTAAACCTTATTATCTCAGAAAAAAAAAAAAAAAAAAAAAAAATGTCTGTTACCGCTTAATACTCTGAGTAAAATTTTCAGCAGACAATATATTGAAATGTTTTTCTGATTTTCCCCAGAAAACTGGATTTGTCATTTCATGCAAAGTGTCTCCATTAGAAAACAGGTTTTGACATTTCATGCAAATTGTCTCCAATTTGCATAAAATGTCAAATCCTGTTTTCTGACGAAAATGAAGAAAATATCATCAGTTTGTCATCTTCTGAATTACCACAGACAATAATAATGGTTAACTCTTTCACTGCCACAAGCTATAATAATAGGCGTCTGCAAACAGCATAGATCCAGATGAGATGGCTCAATGAGCCATCTCATCTGGATCTACACTGTTTCATTACGAAAACACGCCTATACAAATACATTGTAAATTTTACCACTGAAAATATGAAAATATTAAGATGAAAAACTGTGATATTTTTCTTATTTTTGCTCAAAACATAGATTGTGGGTACTCGTTAGAACCGCCTCGGCGAGGCGGTTCTAACGAGTACCCACAATCTATGTTTTTGAGCAGAAATAAGTGAACTAATGTATACCCCTGTAAACCCCAGTTTTACTGTATAAAACTGGGATTGAAGGGGGTCAAAGTTATATAGGCTTGTTTTCGTGATGGACATTCAGTCTTTCAACTTTACATATGAACGTCTTTCCAAATGATAGTTTGTTGAAATAAAAAATGCAGACGACAAATGTCTGAAATTTGGCAGGGTTATGATACTGTACTTATCCTAAGTATTTGAACAGACAGGTCTGAGTGAAGAGCTTAAACCGAGATGGGGTTATCCCAGTAAATACTGGCAAGACAGACTTTGGTACAAAACCATTTTTCTGAATATACATTATGTAGGATAACAGAGAGAGAGAGAAAAAAAAGGAACATCATCATCCTACATGTTGTTTTTTTCTTTTTCTGCTTTCATGGAAATGGAGAAATATTGTAATGGTATCATATCCCAATGGAACTGTTTCTATTTTGTCTAAATGGGCCGTGTCAAGCAAAAAAGTGTCTTCAAATATGCGTAAAATGCACAGATTCAGATTCATTCCACCCATGAGTGAAGTCTCATCCAGGCATTTGCTCTCAATTGATATTCTACAGTGTCCAATGATTCTGTTAGCTGACAGTGAATGCCCGGATCAGACTGTGTGGATGCACAGCTGATCTAGGCCTTCGCTGTCAGCATATGCTCAAAGACACGTTTTCGCATGGCATGGCCCAAATGATCTTATTGGCAATTAACCTAACCCTCAAAGCACTGAGAAAAATTTGTAGCAGACAACATTTTATTTATTTTTTTTTATTTTTGAAAGAAAATAAGTCTTGTCATTTCATGTGAATTATCTGCTTAGCAACTGATTCACATGAAATGTCGACTTTTTTTTTTTTTGAAAAAATAAAACAAAAATATTTCAAATCGTTGTCTGCTGCAGTTGTGATTGGCGCTTAAAGACTAATTTTGAAATAACATGGAGGAGGAGAAGAGTGGGCTCCAACAAAACAACCGAGCATGTGAACCACTTCACGTATCAATAATATAAACATACAAGGCTATTCCAGCTATTCCCCCTGGGAATACACTTGGAGTGAATTGTGTGATTGCAGGTGCAGAAATATTATTGATACAAAAGATATATTTGTTATCTAGGAGACTGATAAGCTAAAGCACACCAATCCTATTTTAATCAAACGTACCTAATCCTAAAGGGCTAAGTAAAATTGTAGCAGATGACATTCTAAATTTCTTTTTTTTTTTTTTTTTATTTTTTCTGAGATTTGACCTTAGTGCAAAATTGTAGCAAACAACAGTCTGATTTTTTTTTTTATTATTTTTCAGAGAAAAGAAGACTTAGCATTTCATGTGAATTGATTCACAAGAAATGTTCAACCTTATTTCTGTGAAACATACAAAAAAGAATTAAATCAAAATGTTGTCTGCTACAATTAGAATTAGCACTTAAAAGATTTAAGACATTTGTGTCAAATTTTTCCTTTTGGAATTCACAGCTCTAGATAAGGTACTTTTTTTTTTTTTCAACCAGAAAGTACAATATTTTTCTTATTTCTCCATGAAAACATATGTTGTGGGTACCCATCAGAAGTGTCTTGCTGAGGCACTTCTAATGAGTACCATAACATGTGTTCATGGACATAGCTCTAGTTAAGGCGCTTTTTTTTCACTCCAAAAGTATTGATATTTTTCTTATTTCTTCATGAAAACATTATGTTGTGGGTACTCATTAGAAGCACCTTGCTGAGGCACTTCTAATGAGTACCCACAACATATGTTTTCATGGAGAAATAAGAAAAATATAAACCTGACACCCACTCTTATCTAGGCCTATGATGGAGAAATAAGAAAAATATATGGATGCCCCTCTAGGCCTATGATGGAGAAATAAGAAAAATATATGGATACCCGCTCTAATCTTGAGCTATGATGATAGAAGCAGAGCTCCAAGTAAGTTGATGACTATGGTAATAAATAATTCTACCGTATTTACCATAAGTGTTCGGGCACCTTATCTACTTGTCCTAAAATTTGAACAAGTCCATTTTACTAACTTTTAATGTGTCTAAAATATCACCATTGCTTAAACCTGCTGGACTTAAAAAACGGTGGATGGCATTTTTGATATACTTTTCTCTTCCCCACCCCCCCACCACCACCCCACACACACACACATAGAGAATCTGACAAAAAAAGTGGATAGATTTTTTTTATATGTTTTCTTATTCCACTATCCCCCCACCCCCCTCCCATAAAAAATACTGACACAAAAAAACTGGCACAAAAAAAAACAACACAATTTGCATCAAATATCATTGCACAGTGATATTTTTACAATTTTGCCTTTATGGGTCCTGGGACTCGCTAGGTCCAGAATTCATGCATCCCAAACGGAAACTATGCATTCAGCCTGGTACTCGTGGTGAAATATTTTGTTGCGTCCTAGACTTTTCATTTAAACTTGTGTACCAGTGTTTTATAATTACTTTCTTGGTATTTCAATTGGATGTGCAATAAAAGTAAATAGTGGTGACTGAGTTGCTTTAATTCTTTTCAGAAAACTTCCTGAGAAATATGAAACTATAATACCACTGTCTATTAAAAGTGAAGTGTTAAAATGTTTTCACCCACAGGCTTATTAAAATGTTTTCATAAATCTTCAGTTTTTGTGACAGATTATCAAATACCTGTGATACATGATTAAGGACAGGCATTTTGTCTGTTTTGACTAGACCGTGATACAAAGCAGAGACATTTTTGTCTGATGCTTTGTGGGTTCAGTTTGGGACTGGGGGTTTTCATTATCGAGATCACCATCATCGGCAGTCTCAGACTTTGTTGTCTGTGCCGGTCTGATTTGCTGACCTAGCAGACCGAACAGCATTTGCTGTTTGGGGTCTAGTTTTATTATCTTTTTAGGGTGCATCTTTTTCTTCTTTCAAAAAAAAGAAAGAAAAAGAAACAAAAAACGATCGCTGTTTTCTGTTGACAATTGCAAGGTCAAACGGTGTTATGATAAAAGACCTCATCAGACTAAAAACCAATACTTTAGTATCCGCTACGGTTTCCTCCGATACTGGACAACTTGTATTGATTATTTGACTCTATAGGTAAAATCGGTGTACCATAGAGATACGATGCCTTTCAGTACTGGCTTTTACCAAATACTGTACTGAAACACCACTTGCGCATTCGCTTTTTCCAAAAATGAAAGTAGACTTCAAGAAGCAAAACGTACGTACATTCGAGATTTTTTATGAGTCCACGGGACTCACCGGGGCTAAATTTTTGTGTCCTCTGGCGAAATTATGCGTACAGGATGCAGGACGCACGCCTAAAAAAATCACTGACTGCATGAAACATCAAGCCCTATCTCCTAGATTGGAGTCCAAATTATTTCATTTCATGGGGAATTCTGAAAAAATGCTGGTAAAATGGTCAAATCAAACCCCTCAACAAAGTTGAACCCACTTTTTAAAAATTCCTCAATCCACTCTGGCATTCCTGAGAGTGCTGATGGTTAATAATAACAGCATTTCCCAGAAAAAGCCTTGCTTGCACCTAAAAAAGTACAAAAAGTACATGAAGTGGTGGGGTACTTTTAAAATAAATTAAACCCTTGTCCTGCTGAATGAATTAAGATGCCATGCCCACTTCATACTGTCAGCCATATCAGATTCCTTGATCCAGATTTTTTATATAACTTCACATACTGAATGGCAAACAGTGCAGATCCAGATCAGTTGGCTTCTATACTGTTTGCAAAGGCAGGGTATATCCAGGTTCAGCAGGACAAGGGTTAATATAATACATATACTGCTTAAATATACATATTTTTACTTAAAATGAGAATGATCAGTTCAGTAATTAAGCCTTTTATTTAATTAGCTGCATCTGATTAAAATTATTTGAACTTGTTTAATGCTTAGCATGCTGGGTAAAAAATTCAGCAGACAACATTTTGACATATTTTTCCCAGAAAATAGGCTTTGACATTTCATGCAAATTGTCTCCTTAGGAATGTTGTCTGCTGAAGTATTTACCCAACATCCTAGCCTGTAATTGTCAATCCTGTATTTTTGATACTTATTATTCTAATAAAAACTGAAGCCCAGTGGGAGAACCATCTTTATGATAACTACCCTAAATATTGAAGAAACTTTGTAGTTCCAGATCTAAATGTTTCTATGGAGCAGTCTAAACAGGGTCCAGGTTGTGCATTCTGCTAGCAAATTTATGATCCTAAACTTTGAGGAAGTCCATTTGACTACAAGAAGATGTACTAAAAAAGTGCAGACAATAATACAGATACTTAACGTTAAAGTGCCAAACTCAGTTGTAGCAGATGACATTATATACTGTAGTTAACAGCAGATTTTGTCAACCTGAGAAAGTGATGTTCACCGAGGCAAAGCCTAGGTTCACATCACTTTCGAGGGTTGACAAGGGTTGATAAATCCTCATGTTAGCCTCAACTGTATTGTTATATTGATATATGGCTATTTTTTGCTGTCTGGCAGCAGTAACAAAAATGATATTGACCTGTCCTTGACCTTAGCCAGGTTATTTGTTATATTACTACTTTTTACTGTCTGGTAGCAAAAGTGATGCTGACCTTAGCCAGGCTATTTTTAACAAGAGCAGCTAATTTTAGCAAACATCAGGATTTGTAAAAACCTGTTATAGCCAGTTTCAGTCAATCAGAGAAGGCCTTTGCTAGCAGTCATATAACAAAGTATTTTTTTTCCAAGAAAATAAGACCTGACATGTCATAAGAATGTTTTGCTAGGCATATGTGTTTAAGTCCTTCATGCATGAAGTAACGAAGTAACTTTGCTCTAAATATTGGGACACTTAACCCTTGACCCGCTGAACCCGGATATACCCTGCCTTTGCAAACAGTGTAGATCCAGATCAGTTGGCTTCTGAAGAAGCCAACTGATCTGGATCTGCACTGTTTGCCATTAAATATGAGAATCTGTATCAACAACCCTGATCAAGTAATCTGATTGGCTGAAAATTAGAAGTGGGTGTGGCTTCTTAATTTATTCAGCAGGACAAGGGTTAAAATCCATACTATACTTGTCCTCAGATTTTAACCCTTGTCATTATGAATAAATCAAGATGCCACACCCATTTCTAATTTTCAGCCAATCAGATTATTTTTTCCAGATTGTTGATATAAATTCACATACTTAATGACAAACAGTGTAGATCCAGATCAGTTGGCTTCTTCAGAAACCAACTGATCTGGACCTACACTGTTTGCAAAGGCAGGATATATCCAAGTTCATCAGGACAAGTGTTAACAAGTCTGTTTTACTGCATGCCAATGTGTATAAAACTACTGGATAGGTGGCAAACAGTGTAGATCCTGATCAGCTGCTGCTTTCTTAAGGCAAATATGGTAGCTGATATGTAATATGCTTCTAATGTCCAGCTACTGTTCAGGCAAAAAGCAAAGCTCAAAGCCACACTGCAGTCTGATCATTGTTCTTTGCATATGCATGGTTCCTTCCCTCTGGGCTGTAGTTGGGTGTCTAGAAATTATCAATTTCAGAATCTTACGATTGATATGTATCAAACCTTAAAGATATATTATAAAAAAAAACTTATAATATTGGTCAGGAAAACATCTTAAGGGAACCTGGCCCTAAGGTTATAAAACTTTTTTTCATTCTCAACCCAGATGAGCATGAATTTTTTTTTGGCTAATAAATCTCAAATTACTAACAATGCCAAATTCTTTCTTGCTAAACATAGCTGAGCATGAAAATTTTTCTTCTAATAAATATGAAAATGCCAACTACTGTTGGCATTTTCATATTTATTAGCAGAGAAAATTTCATGCTCAGCTGAACTGAGCATGAAAAAGGTTTCATAACCTCTGGGCCTGGACTCCAGACAAGTTGATATTCTAAAGAAAAGGAAGTAATGTGTCCTTAACCCATTTTAGACTGAATACCCCACTCCCCCCACTACACTATATATTGGAAGAGTCCAATTTTAATTTTAGGTATGTCAGGCTATGTCATTTAGATATTCCTGGAGAAAACCTGCTGACTATTTGCAAACAGTGGAGACCCAGGTTAAGTTGCCACATTCTGTGGAGTATGATCTAGGTCTGCACTGTTTGCCAATTACTCTTTTAGGGGTCTCCACACTAAAAGGGAGAAAACCATTAAATTAACTCTCTCTGGGCAGATTCAGCAGATAATGAAATGATATTTTTTCTTAATTTTTTTCCAGAAAAAAGGTACAGACAGTTCATGCAAATGAGACAATTTGAATAAAAAGTCAAATAAAATAAAATTTTTACATGAAATGTCAATGCCTATTTTCTGGGAAAAATAAGAAACAAATATTTCAAAATGTTATCTGCTGCAATCTTATCTGGAGTCAGGTATTTGTTTTAAAAATATTTATCACATCAAAAAAAGACACATGAAACTGTTACAGGCATGCAACACATTACGAAAACATGCCTATTCAAATATATAGAAGATTTCACCTCCAAAAAACTCAAAGATTTTCAGATAAAACCCCCGACATTTTTCATATTTCTGCTCAAAACATAGATTCAAGGTACTCGTTAGAACCGCCTCAGCGAGGCAGTTCTAATGAGTACCCACAATCTCTGTTATTTAGCAAAATAAGAACAATAATGTATATCCCTGAAAACCCCAGTTTTACTATATAAAAGTGGGGTTCAAGGGGGTCAAAATTATATAGGCATGTTTTCGTGATGATACAAAAAATAAAATTGTACAAATGACATCTACTTTAATTTTAACACTAAGTATGCTAGGGTCAAATCCAGCAGATGACAAAATGCTGATATTTTTATAGGAAAACAGGATTGGACATTTCATGCAAATTGTCTCCTAAGGAGACAATTTGCTTGAAATATCAAATCTTACTTTCGGAGATCGTATTTCAAATGTCTGCTGAAATATTAAACCAGCATGCTAAGCGGTTACATCTGTATGATGGTGATTATGTGAGGTTTTGATCCTACATATGTGTGATTGGGGGGTCTACAGGGTGTGCTTATTCCAGCACTGCTTTATGGCAGTATACAGATCTAAATACATGTATGTTAAGAATATGGTTTGATTTCCTACAGAATTATAAGCTCTTGTTTAACGACACGGCAACACTTCTAACTCATTTTGTGTCATCTCCCAGAGAAAGTGAGAAAATGGACAGAAGTGCTAATGGGAAAAGAAAAGAAAAATTGAAGAGGGTGAGGGGAAAATGAATGACAGTCCAAAGTCCAAAACAAAAGAAATACTAACATGCCCCTCCCCCTTTTCTGAGGAAAAAAAAAAAGGCATGACATTTCATATGAACAATGGTCAAAGGAGACCAATCACATGGTACTTCAAGCTTCCAAGAACTATTCCCTCAGAAAAGAAAAAAAATAAATAAATAAAATGGTGTCTGTCTGTGTAGATAGATTTGGTTTGGTGCTGTAAGGATTATGATTCAACATAAGTTCAGTTATTTATTTCAAAGTACAGAAGACAATTTGAAAAAAAAAAAAACAAAAAAAAACAAAAAACAATACAATCAAAGAATTAGATTGTTTAGAATTAGATTTCATAGAAACGAAAGAATAATGTAAAACATAAAACTGTTAGAAGTCAGTTAATTTTTTAGTTCTGACTCTTGAGTTTGTAAGTTTCAATCAAGTTAGAAAAACCGAAATGAAATCAAAATTCACATCAGGCACTTTTTTAAAACAATTTTTTTTTTTAAATTCTGAAGCAAAGTCCCAACTATACAGAAAATAAACACAAAATGGCAGATTTATTGCCACAGAAATTGGTCAATATAATATCACTTAGGATATAGAGGAAACTGTCAAAATAAGAGTTTGGTCAACCAATCAATCATCCAAATTCTCAGTTGTATCTTATTAGTGATTGACTTGTCTGTGCAGAGAGTATTTTTCTTGTCAGTAATTGATTTTTACTTGTGCAGAAAGTACTTATCAGTGATTGAAATAAAAGCACCGCAAGCATAATACCCTGCCATAGCAATTATTTGTTTATGTATTAAAGTTATTGTTGCGAAAATGTCTGGAAAGACAATGACGGAGGGACAGGTAACAATCCTAAAGCAGATCTTGATAATATCAATGGACAGATAACAATCCTAAAGCAGATCTTGATAATATCAATGCATATAGCAAGTTTGGTTAAAAGGCCTTGTTATTTACTCAAGTTATCATCCAGAAATGAAAATATGGACGTCTCGGGCAGATAACTCCGTAAAAATTTGACAAAATTTGCCCATTAGCAATTCCAAACCTGATCTCCTTACTGTCAATACATATAGCAAGTTTGGTTAAAATCCCTTGTTATTTATCAAAGTTATCATCCGGAAACGAAAATATGGGCATGTCTCGGGCAGATAATTCCGTAAAAATTTGACGAAATTTGCCCATTAGCAATCCCAAACCAGATCTCCTTAATGTCAATGCATATAGCAAGTTTGATGAAAATTCCTTGTTATTTACTCAAGTTATAGTCCGGAAACGAATATATGGGCATGTCGGGCAGATAACTCTGTAAAAATTTGACGAAATTTGCCCATTAGCACTCCAAAACCAGATCTCCTTAATGTCAATGCAAATAGCAAGTTTGGTGAAAATCCCTTGTTATTTACTCAAGTTATAGTCCGGAAACGAAAATATGGGCATGTCTTGGGCAGATAACTCCGTCAAAAATTGACGAAATTTGCCCATTAGCAATCCCAAACCAGATCTCCACAATATCAATGCACATACCAAGTTTGGTGAAAATCCATTGATGTTTACTCAAGTTATCATCCGGAAACGAAAAACGGACAGACGATGGATGGACGGACAGACGGACGGACGGACTCACAGACGACCAACGTGAAACCATAATACCCCACCACTATTGTGTGGCGGGGTATAACAACCTGTGTAGAAAGTGCTTTTTCTTTTTATCAATGATTGATTTTACCTGTGCAGAATGTACATTTTTTATCAATGATTGAATTAACTCATGCAGAAAGTATCTTTTTTTATAATAAATCATCTTTACCTGTCTCATCATCAGTTATTGAATTAACCTGTTCAGAAAGTACTTTTATTTTTTATCAGTGATTGATTTTACCTGTGCAGAATGTACACTTTTTATCAATGGTTGAATTAACTCATGCAGAAAGTATCTTTTTTACAATAAATCATTTTTACCTGTCTCATCATCAATTATTGAATTAACCTGTGCAGAAAGTACTCTTTTTTTTTATCAGTGATTGTTTTACCTGTGCAGAATGTACATTTTTTAATCAGTGAATTGAATTAACATGTGCAAAAAGTACTTCTTTTCATCAATATGATTTTATCTATGCAGAACAGACTTATTTATCAGTGATTAAATTAAACTGTGCAAAAAGAACACTTTTTATCAATGACTGACTGCCTATGCAGAAAGTACTTTTTTCAGTGACTGAAATGACCTGTGGAGTCAGTATGTTTTTTAATCAGTGACTGATTTTTATCTGAGCAGAAAGTATTTTTCTTATTTGATTTTTACTAGTGCAGAAAGTACATGTTTGTCGGCTGATTGATTTTACCTGTGTAGAAAGTACATTTTTATCAGTGATTGATTTTACCTATACAGAAAGTATGTTCGATTGATTTTTATCTCAACAGAAAGTATACTGAGAGAAATAAATTTAGCATTTTTAATGGTTTTGATTGTTTCTCTGGCAAAAGTATTCCAAGACTGTTGGTCGCATGTACGCATGTCAGCTCTGTAAATAAACTTTTTCTCTCAACCTTAATGTCTTTGGAACCTAGCATGCTACACTTACACACAAGAAATGAAGTGATTTCACAAATAGTAAGTCCATCTGAAATATACGCTGCTTTGTAAAATATTGCTAAATTTATTTCCCTCCGTATTTTTCTTGACTGTAATAGATTTTTACCTCTGTAGAGTGTATTTTTTCCTACCCATACTTGATTTTTTTTTAAGTATGCAGAGAGAATTTTTCTTATCAGTAATTGATTTTTTTAACCTGTGCAGAGTGCTTTGTTTTTTGTTTTTTTTCTTATCAGTAATTGATTTTTACCTCTGCAGAGTGTACTTTTTTCGTATCAGTACTTGAGTTTTTAACCATTGCAGAGAGTATTTTTCTTATAAGTAATAAATTTTTATCCTGCAGAAAGTATTTTTCTTATCAGTAATAGATTTTTATCTCTACAGGGATTATTTTTCTTATCAATAATTGATTTTTACCTATACAGAGAGTATTTTCCTTGTCAGTCATTGATTTTTATCTCTTCTGAAAGTATTTTTTATCAGTACTAGATTTTTACTTCTGCAGATTACTGAATCTTTATCTCTGCAGGGATTATTTTTCTTATCAATAACTGATTTTTACCTCTTGTCAGTCATTGATTTTATCTCTGCTGATTGCTGAAAGTTTTTTTTTTATCAGTAATAGATCTTTTACCTCTGCAGAAAGTATTTTTCTTGTTGATCATTTCTTATCAGTCATTAATTTTTATCTCTGCCAAAAGTATTTTCTGGCAAAAGAATGTGCACAATACTGGTTAAAGCTTAGAGGACTAAACCTGCCCAGTAAAATGTGGAAAAGTAAACTGACCGAGCACGACATGGCCACATTTGGTTGACTGGGCCATAAAACCTAAATACAATCAAACATCAGTAATAGATTTTTATCTCTCAGAAAGTATTTTCCTTGTCAGCAATTGGTTTTTAACTCTACAGAGAGTATTTTTCTAATCAGAAATTGATTTTTACCTCTGCAGAGTGTATTTTTCCCTATCAGTACATGATTTTTTAACGTCTGCAAAGAATATTTTTCTTGTCAGTAATTGATTTTTATCTCTGTAGAGTGTACAGTCGAACCTCGTTATCTCGAACTCACTTATTTTGAATTACCGCTTATCTCGAAGTGAAAATCTGGTCCCTGTTTTAACGTGAAACTATGACAACAGGTAACAAAATAATGTGGAAAAGAGGAGAAATTGCTCCATAGGAGCAATTTCTCCTCTTTTCCGCATTATTTTCCACATTATTTTATATATATATTTCTAACTTGAAGAGTCAAATTACATATTCATTTGTTAAATGTGGTTGTTCAATTTATTGTTTTCCTCACTCTCTTAACTCTGATATGTTGAGGTACGGATATCTCGAAGTGTTTTAGTGAGTCCCTTGGAATTCGAGATAACTAGAGTCGACTATATTTTCTTATCAGTAGTTGATTTTTACCTCTGCAAAGTATACTTTTTTCCTATCAGTACTTGATGTTTTAACCTCTGCAGAGAGTATTTTTCTTATCAGTAATTAATCATTATCTCTGAAGAGAGTATTTTTCTTACCAGTAATTGGTTTTTATCTCTGCTGAGTTTATTTTTCTTATCAGTAACTGAGTTTTATCTCTGCAGAGAGTATTTTCCTTATCAGTAGCTGATTTTTACCTCTAGAGATTTTATTTTTATTAACAGTAATTGATTTTTATCTCTGCAGAGAGCACTTTTCTCATAAGTAATTGATTTTTAACTCTAGAAAGTGTATTTGTCTTATCAGTCATTGGTATTTATCTTTTCTTAAAAGTAATTAATTTTTATCTCTGCAGAGTGTACTTTACTTGTAAGTAATTGATTTTTACATCCACAGAGTGTACTTTTCTTATCAGTAATTGATTTTACCTGTGCAGAATGTACTTTTCTTATCAGGAAATTGAATTTTGCCTGTGCAGAGATTATTTGTTTTTCTTAAATGTTAATTGGTATTTTCTCTGCAGAGTGTACTTTTTCTATCAGTAATTGATTTTTACCTGTATAATAAAGTTCTTTTCTTATCAGTGATTGATTTTAACCTGTTCAGAGAATATTTTTCTTATCAGCTGATTGAGTTTACTTGTGCAGAAAGTACTTTTTCACCTGTGTAGAGAGTACTTTTTTTTTTAATCAATGACTGATGTTCACCTATGTTTGTTTGTTTGTGTTGAGGTTTTATGGCCCAGTCAACCCAATGGGTTCATGTCGAGCGTGGTCAGTTTACCTAACCACACGTTTACTGGGCAGGCTTAGTCCTTTAAGCAGTTAACCTGTATTGTGCACATTCTTTTGCCAGAAAGATGTTTACCTGTGCAGTTTACCTGTGCAGAAAGTATGATTTTATCAATGCTTGATGTTTACCTGTGCAGCAAGTACTTTTTTTTTTTTTTTTTTTTATCAATGCTTGATTTTAACCTGTGCAGAAAGTACTTCTCTTATCAGTAATTGATTTCTACCTGTGCAGAAGTTCTTTTTCTTACAAGTGATTGATATTTACCTATGCATATTTACATATCCCAATTAAAAAAAAAAAAGATCACTAATAAGACTTAAGCCTTAAAGTGCCAATCACAACAGTTTTACTGAAGCAGAAAACATTATGAATTTGTTGTTTGTTTGTTTTTAATTTCTAAAGGAAAAAGGGCTTAATATTTCATGTGAATTACCTGCTTAGCAGCAGATGAGTCACATGAAATGTCAAGCCTTATGTTCTCTAAAAAACCAAATAAATAAATGTTGTTTGCTATAATGGCACTTTGAAGGTTAACTGAAAAATTGAAGTTTTTGACTAACTGAACTGCAACCATTATTTTACTGATGAGCACTATACCTACAGTGATATTTACTTAGGATATCTATGATGATTGGATACAGATTCTGACAGAGGTATAAATGTGTCTATTTAATGTGAACTAATGTTTACAGTTTAAGGGTGGGTGATAAATCTTGAATATGCCTACTACCGGTACTTGTATTACTGTGAAAACATAATGAAAAATAAATAAAATATTTATCATTAAACTGAGAAAAAAAATAAAGAAATAAATAAAATGAGACATTGTAAATGACTGTATGACTTATGTATCTTAGCACTTGCTTTATTTTCACCTATTTATTTATTTATATTTATTTATTTGTTCATTTATTTATTTTAATTATTTTTGCTTTTTCAATTATTTTTTTTCATCATATGCAGCACATGTTCATATCTTATGTACAAAAAAAAAAAAAAAAAAAATGCATTAAACAAATTGCATCATTTGATCTTACCATTTTTGCCCTCAAACAGCATACACATGCAGTATAATTTAGGCAGAGTCCAGACATAATTGTCACAGGAAGTATGTAAATTGCACAAATGCCAAGCCTTGTTAGAGCATGTGCAAACCACTTTCCAAATTCTACAACACTACCTGGACAAATTCAGCAGATGACAAACTGGCAATATTATTTATTTTCTTTCTTTTTTTTTTCCAGAAAATGGAGCTGGGCATTTCATATAAATTGTATCCGTAGGAAAAAATATTTCTAAATGTGGTATCCTGAAATTTTAACACAGTATGCATTGCATAAATAATTTACACACGCCCAGTTTGAACACGCCTGATTTTGAAAAACTTCAATATTCATTTTACAGAATTTATTCTGACACTGATCCACTGAACCATAGTTACCCTAAATATTCGAACAGGAATGTCCAAGCAAATGGTATAGGCATATAGACCAAACTGCTGCAGTCTGATTCGGTGCCACAATCCTTGCCATATGGCCAACATATTTGAAAAAATTCAGCATCATTCCACATTTTTTTTTTCAATCCAAAAAATATTGCTATTTGGCATTTTTTTTTTTTTATCCAAAAAGTATTGATATTTTCCTTATTTTTCCATGAAAACATATCTGAGTACTCTTTAGAAGCTCATTTGTGAGGCACGACTAACACTACTCGCATATTTTTTTGTGGACAAATAAGAAAAATATGCATCTGCTTACTCCTTTTATCCTGGAGCTACCGGTATGATCAGCATGCAATCAAAGGAATGATCAAGATTTTAGGATAAGAACAGTATGGGATTTAACCCTTGTCATGCTGAATAAATTAAGATGCCATGCCCACTTCTAATTTTCAGCCAATCAGATAACTTGATCCAGGCTGTTGACATGAATTCAAATACTGAATGACAAACAGTGTAGATTCAGATCAGTTGGCTTCTTCATAAGCCAAATGATCTGGATCTAATAATAGTTCATCTGTCATTACTAACAATGACCAATCTTAATCACATGCGAGAAATGCTACTGTTTGTGTGTTCTAAAATGGCTAATTAGACCAATTCTAGCTCTAAACTGTGTTGCAGATGGAACAACAGAGGTCAGAGCAAGACAGCTCTGTTGGTGATGCCTTAGCTCTGGCTTTGGGCTGTGCGAGTTTCTGCTCAGCTTCGCTGATTCCTTTTGCCTCATAGTCACTAGCATCTCTTCTGATGAGGCCTCACACTTTGCTTGGTCCTGTGAAATTTGTTCCCATGACTCTGTTGGTATGTTGAAATCCTTGAGGAAGGCTTTGAGGGTGTCTTTGTATCGCTTCTTCTGACCACCATGGGAGCATTTGCCCATTTCTAGTTCTCCACAGAGATCTGGATCTACACTGTTTGCAAAGGCAGGGTAAATCCTTGTTCAGCAGGACAAGGGTTAATCTGTTTGAATATTTAAGGTAACTGTAACATTTGTTCATAGATCCAGACAAGAGGGTGTATCCAAATCATGTTTTTCTTATTTCTCCGTGAAAATATATGTTGTGAGTACTCATTAGAAGTGCCTCACCAAGGTACACTTAAAATGAGTACCTACAACATATTTTTTTTTTCAAGAAATAAGAAAACTATCAACATTTTTCAGCTGAAACTAGAAATGCCCTGCCCAGGGACCATCCTCACCCGAAGCAAGCATTTTACAACAAATAAAGTTGAAAAATAGCCATAGCTCCCATAACTGGCAGATTTTACCTTAAATCAAATCTGATCTATATTTTATGACTATATACCTGTGTACAAAGTACGAATCCAATAGACTAATCTTTTAAAAAAATATCGAATGGAAACCATTTTTCGTATATACAGATGGGACAATGAAGTTGAAAAAGGGCCATAACTCCAAAAATAATTGGTAGATTTTACCCTAAATCAATCATGACCTATATTTTATGTTTATATACCTGTATATAAAATAAGAATCCAATACACTGATCTTTTCAAAAGATATAGAACTGAAACCATTTTTCGTACAAATGGACAGACATATGGAATTTACGGACAGCCGTGATAATATATGACACCTCCCACATACTCCCCATTGAAAATGGCAGGGGCATAAAACGTGCCCTATCTGGAATTATGATTCTATGTATACTGCATGGGTTCCTTGGGCAAACATGGTTATTCCTTTTGTTGTTTTGACAGTTTTAAAAATATTTCTTTTTTATTGATTTACAAGGCTGTTCAGAAATAAAGGAGAAATACTGCTAAATACCCTTACCATAATCTATTGGGGAGGGTTGGAATAAAGAATTATAAAGAAAAAAATGCTTGCAATGGATACATACTTCTTACCTCCCGACCGGGAGTGCCGTCCACCACGCTTCCGTAACTTCCTGAGGAACGCTAAGTGTGTTCTATAACAACTGTTAAACAGGACGTGAAATATGATACGTTAAACAGGAAGTGACATCACAAGCACAATTATGATGCAACTACAATAAAGGACTCAGGACTTCAGATAGTTGCTTTTTTGTTCCATACTTATCCTAAAATCTGGACAATAGAACCCATACCAACTTGTTCTAAAATCTATACATGTCTATTTGACTACCTAAATTTGAACAAGTTTATTTGACTACCTAAACATTGTAAAGAAAATGTAATTGTAGAGAAACAATAAAAATATTTTCCTTATACGCAGTTTTATGCGGAGCTATAGAAGCGTTGTTTGCCAGTCAGCTAGCATCTCATAATCTGTTCACAAATTTTAGGATAAGTTTGGTAAATAGTTACAGTGCCCCAACTACAATACACATACAGTCAAACTAACCCATTGTAGACTGAATAGACCCTCCCACACTATATATTGGAATAGTCCAATTTCAATTTTAGGTATGTCCGGTTATAAGATTTACATATTCCTACAGAAAAATGGCTAAATTTTTTGCAAACAGTGGAGACTGATCAAACGCTGCATTATGCGGCATCTGATCTGGGTCTGCACTGTTTGCTAATTACCCTTTTTACAGGTCTCTCGACTACAATGGGTTAATGGATTGAACATCCTGGGGACCAGGAATATTTGTTCTAGCCATGGGTAGTTCAAGCCACTGAGGGTTCATCATAGCACCAGCTCAGGAGACAACTGTAGATAATTTAAGGATGTCTTTTTGATCTTCTATAAGATAATGATGTTGAGTGTACTCATTAGAACTGCCTTAGTGATAAAATATGAAAATTTCCGTTAAATACACTGTAGATTCAATAAATCGCAATACTAGGGGTCCAAAGTCTGATATCGCGATATAGCCTGATCGCGATATGTTTGTGTTGAGGTTTTACGGCCCAGTCAACCCAGTGGGGTCATGTCGAGCGCGGTCAGTTTACCTAACCAAACGTTTACTGGGCAGGCTTAGTCCTCTAAGCGGTTAACCAGTATTGTGCACATTCTTTCGCCAGAAACTGACAACTGCCCTTCTTGAATCAGCGGAAGGGAGAGAATGACCGTAGAAAATATTTCATGATCAATCTCCACGAAAGAATGTTGCCGACCTTGGCGGGGGTTGAACCCGCGACCTCCTGGTCTCCAGTCGGACGGCGCATCCAACTGAGCCACCGAGGCCGGCCACCTGATCGCGATATATGTCATGACATGTACAAAGCATGTATAACAGCATGAATAAAGATCTCTTGCCGAGACATCACTGATCAATCAGCATTAAATGGCATTCGGTCAAGCTGTCAGCCTTATTTCCCAATTTACCCCTGTCCTGCTGAACCCGGATATACCCTGCCTTTGCAAACAGTGTAGATCCAGATCAGTTGGCTTGCCAACTGATCTGGATCTACACTATTTGTCATTAAGTATGTGAATTTATATCAACAACATTGATCGAGTAATCTGATTGGCTGACAATTAGAAATGTGGCTTCTTAATTTATTTAGCAGGACAAGGATTAAAACTGGATAAGAATTGCTCAAGGGCAGTATATACAATTGGACATTATGTCAAACAAGTAATTTTTATCCAGACTAGCTGATAAAATATATTAAAAAAAAAAAAACAACAACAAAAAACAAATCACCAAATTTGATGGTTTACGAGGCCATTGTTGTTGTTATTGTTTTGTAATGTCCTGCCGTTGACTTTGCGGCACACCTGGTAAAATACTGGCTTATTGAAAAGTAAAATCCAGTATACCCGAATCATTGCAGATAATTGTTTTTATTTTCATTGTTATTTTTTTCGCAATCATATGAATATATTTTTTAAATACTCCTAAGGGTCTTTTATCTGGTAATAAAAAATACTCAAAAAAAAAAAAAAAAATCTATTTTCATTGGTATAAGCGGTCACTTATGTTCTGGACTTTTGTTTACATATTTCTTCCCATGATTAAGACACGGATAAATTGTGTGCATCAACGCTTGTACTGACTGATGCTAATTGGATTGTTTGTTACAATTTACAGCACGTCAGTGACTTAATGTCAGGATAGGAGTGAAAAACCAAAAACGGAATAAATTGCAATTAGTTTGTTTTTTTCTCAAGTTAGTAACAAAAACATTTCCAAGTCTTAAATTTTATGCAGGTGGAAAATTTGGGATCCATGGCCAATTCGCAATATAATAGACTTCGCAAAATAACAGATGCCATATATTGGATCTACAGTGTATCTCTAAATACTTGTTTTCAGCTATCAGAAGAATTTCCTAGGGACTCAAAAATGAATTCAAACAGTCATGGTAAATGAGCCATCAGTGTTTCATTATGAAAACAAGCCTATTCAAATATATTGAAAATTTCACCACCAAAAAGTTTTCAGATAAAAAATCTAATATTTTTCATTTTTCTGCTCAAAACATAAGATTATAGGTACTCGTTAGAACTGCCTTGGTGAGGTGGTTCTAATGAGTACCCACAATCTATGTTTTTGAGCATAAATAAGAAAAATAATGTATACCCCTGTAAACCCCAGTTTTACTGTATAAAAGTGGGGTTTAACCCTTAAAGTGCCAAGAAAACCTGTGTCTGAAAATGTCGTCTGTTTATGTCATCTGCTGAATATTCTTGCAAACTTTTCAAACTTATTTTTGCATACAGGCAAACAGTGTGGACCCAGATCAGACTGCTCCTAAAGGAGCAGTCTGATCTGGGTCCACACTGTTTGCAGAAGTGTCTTTTAAAGTAAACGACAGAAGACAAAGCAGACGACAATGGTTGTGATTGGCACTTTAAGAGTTAAGCGGGTCAAAATTATATAGGTTTGTTTTCTTGATGGATTCATTGGAAAGTTTACTGTATTTTGTGAAAAGACAAGAAAACTTTAATTTTGGATTGCATGCCTATCTGCAGTACTGAAGGAATGACAAAAACAGGGTATAAAATATAAACAAACTATAATGATTATTACTCATAAGCCACTAAAGCAATAGAACAAAACCACAAATTCCAAGTACCTAAATTACCCAAAGTATTTGGACAGGCAGGTATACAAACAGTGCATAGACCCAGATCAGATGGTACAGAATGTGGCATCTGATTGGGTCTACACTGTTTGCTGCTCACCCAACAGTTCTTAGACACATAACAGGGCCCAGTTGTTCAAAGCTAACGACATCGTTAGTTAACGATTCGTTAAAATTTACATCGAGTGATACGCAAATATGCTGAAATTTTTTGCTGAAAAAATGTGAGTAGCTTTTGCAGTGCAAAAGCTACTAACATTTTTTCAGCAAAAAATATCAGAATATTGTATATTGAATCCACTAAAACAGTTAATGAAATGACCCTTAACGAGCTTGTTAAGCTAACGACGCTTTGAACAACTGGGCCCAGGTCTTCAAATGGTCTAGTTCAAAAGGGCAAGTATGGTAATATGTGACGGAGTTCCAATATTTAGGGTAAATTCGATATCTCCAAATTATGTGAAACTAGAAATGTGCGTTTGTAATACAGTATGCCCAACAAAATCTTATCAACTTTAAAAAGGGGAATAACTCTCAAAAAATCCATTAGATTTTCTTTTCAAAGTAGAAATTCCATTAAGTATCAAAAGATATATATTTTTGGTATAAAAATATGTATAAAAAAATTTGATTACATCTTTATCTGTAACTGTGCTGGCAAGTCCTTGAAGGATCTTAAAAAAGATGATACTAATTATAACACAATTAATGCTTAAAGCACCTTTTCAAATTGTTTGTTTGTTTGTGTTGAAGTTTTAAGGTCCAGTCATGGGTCATGTCGAGTGTGGTCAGTTTACCTAACCACACGTTTACTGGGCAGGCTTAATCCTCTAAGCAGTTAACCAGTATTGTGCACATTCTTTCGCAAGAAACTGACAACTGCCCTTCTTGAATCAGCGGAAGGGAGAGAATGACCATAGAAAATATTTCATGTTCAATCTCCATGAAAGAATGTTGCCGACCTTGGCGGGGGTTGAACCCGCGACATCCTGGTCTCCAGTAGGACGGCGCATCCGAATGAGCCACTGAGGCCTTTTTCAAATTGTAGCAGATGGCATTCTAAAATAACAAAAATGTTCTTTAAAATGTCTGCTGCTGTTGTGATTGGTGCTTAAATGGTTAAATTGAAATGACAAGCTGTTTTCCTCAAATAAGAAGAAAATCATTTCAAAACCGTAATCTTAATTTTATAGCAAGGATTTACAAAGAAATACAAACAGTAATTGTCCTTAAATTTTGTACATCCATGTGACAAAATGGCATATGCAAACAGTGCAGACCCAGATCAGACAGCTCCTGAAGGTTTGAGTCAGGATTGTTTTGCCATTCTACCAAGAATTTTGAGAAATAAATGAACAGAAAAGCAAAATGTGTGGAAAAAAAAAAAAAAAAAAAAAAAAAAAAGTATGGAGAAAAGTGTTTGGTTGGTTGATTTGGAGTTTAACGGCCAAGTCAACTCCATTCTGAAAGCCATGTCAGCTGGTCAGTTAACCTAACCACACTTTTCCTGGGCAGGCTTTAGTCCTCTTAGCAGTTGACCAGTACTTATGCACATTCTTTTGCCAGAAACTGACAAACGTCCTCCTTGAATCAGCGTAAAAGAGAGAATGACTGTAGAAAATGTTTTATGATCAAACGCCACAAAACAATTTTGCTGGACTTCCTGATCACCTGTCGGACGTGCATCCAACTAGGCCGGCCTGCCATCCAGGACTGCCGGAATAAAGTGTTTGAAATTTTTGGACATTTACCATAGTATATCAAAGCAGTGAAAAAGAATAAAACCAGGGTTTCCTGTGTAAAGAAATAAAGGGTTAAAACAACTATTCTAAGAAATCTGTGACCACAAATAACTATCTAGCAAATCAAAGTATACAGAAAGACCTCAGCAAACACTGTAGACCCATCTCAGCATCTGGTCACAAACTAAACTGTTTGCCACTCACTGAGCAATTTTTATACACATCAACAGGTAGTAGAATGGACTGGTTCTAACTTTTGGTGAGCTAACCATTAACCCTTATCCTGCTGAATAAATTAAGATGCCATGCCTACTTCTAATTTTCAGCCAATCAGATTACTTGATCTGGATTGTTGCTATAAATTCACATACTTAATAGCAAACAGTGCAGTTCCAGATCAATTGGCTTCTTCAGAAGCCAACTGATCTGGATCTACACTGTTTGCAAAGGCAGGGTATATCCAGGTTCAGCAGGACAAGGGTTTAATGTGCTAATCACACATACAGTAGCCTTTTGTGATCTGAATTTATGGGGACTTAATGTACTTGGGTAGATTTTACACATTTTGTACAAGGTAGACAACTTGAGTGACTTCCCGTTTGCTCTCCTGCACATAAGCCACTGATGAAAAGGGTTGTACTCTTACAGTAAAGAATTTGCCCCAAAAGGGAGCAAATTCTTTCCTTATAAAATACTTTTCCAGAAGGGAGGCAAAAGCAACTTTAACAGAGTTGCCTCCCCTGAAAGTGTATCTATTCCCCTTAAATATTTGTAGGTATAACTAGTAACAGTGTTTTCAAAGAAAACAGATGTCACCCCCCTCCCCCCACAACCATGAATTTTCAGTTTTTCTGCTGCTGTCTTCTTGACACTTAGATCAAGGTCACCAAAATCTAATCAATTCTTTGGTATGTCCCAATTATATATCCATGAAAATTTGGTAAGAATCTAACCACTGATTTACATGATATTGTGCAGACAAGAAAGTGGCTCGCAAGAAAGTGTGACGCCGATGCCAATGCTGACGCAGACTCCAACGGGGTCCACACCAAAATCAATATGTCCCCCTCCCCTTAGATGGGAAGACAAAATACTATATTGGGGATACGACTGAAAAAGAAACAAATGAAATTAAATATCAAGCCTTATTTCCCGAGAAAATCCTTACTAAGGCCACACCCTACAAAAATGTGTCTTCAGGCATATGCCGACAGGGAAGGTCAAGATCAGACTGTGCATCCGCACAGTCTGATCAGGACCTTTGCTGTTTGCTAACTGAATCAATAAACACTACAGAGTATTTGAATGGAGAGCAAAGGTGTGGATGATACTTTGCACATGGGCACATTTTGCACATGCTCGAAGATACTTTTTCGCTTGCCGCGGCCTACTTGTCATCTACTAATTTTCCCCTAGGGGTGCTAAAGGTTACAGCCAAACCTACATGCCACAAACATGATCTAATTGATACTGGAACACAAAACCAAAATAAATGAAAATCATCAACTCGAAAATAGGAAAATACATGTATAGCTACTCCATATCTTAGCTTATTCAAAAAATAAAATTTCATAGCTCCAGATAAGAAGGGGGGTCTCAGAGAGCATAATGTTAACCCTTGTCCTGCTGAATAAATTAAGATGCTACGCCCACTTCTAATTTTCAACGAATCAGGTTACTTGTTCCACACTGTTGCTATAAATTTGCATACTTGATGGCAAACAGTGCAAATCCATATCAGTTGGCTTCTTCAGAAGCCAACTGATCTGGATTTACTCTGTTTGCAAAACAAGGTATATTCAGGTTCAGCAGGACAAGGGTTAAGGGTACTCATTAGAAGTGCCTTGCCATGGCACAACATATATTTTGGAGCACTTGTAATGAAGCCCACAACATAATTTTTTGTGGAGAAATAAGAAAGTAACAAATAACAATTTTTGGTTGAAAAAGGTGTCTACCTGGAGCTTTGATGGCAACCACCCATTCAACAAAAACAAAATGCACATATTACTACTCTATATCTTTGGTTATTTAAAAAATGAAATTAATCTCACCTGTCAATGAGGGCATTTATATCTCGTTGTTCATCATAATCGTCTTCATCTGATCCCTCACTGCTTCCGTAAGTCCCATCCGATGAATCCAACCTGTCCTCAGCACCATCATTCATAGCACTACTTTCTTGCTGACTACTTTTTGTTGCAGAAGCTTCCACAGGCAAGGCATTCTTAGCTTCGATTATGGTGTCACTAACTGGCACACGTGCAGTGTCACTCTCACTATTGATTGCATTAGTTTCCGGACTCACCTTGTCACCTGATTTTGGGGCAGCAGGACCAAAGCTCCGCCCCTTAGTAACCAAACCCATTTTACCACCAGGTGACAAAGATAACGGTTTAATTTTGCGTTCTGGCATCTGGCTTCCAGCTTCACTGTAGCTGCGATATTTTGAGATTAAACTCTGTAATCTGTCTCCTCCCTTCTCGCTCTGGCTCCGGTGTATTTGTTCTGAAAGTAAAAGATATGAACAAAATGATTGGTTAGTTTAGAGTTTAATGGCCCAGTCAATACTATTAGGGGCATGTTGAGCTGGTCAGTTTACTAAACAACACTTTTCCTTGGCAGACTTAGTCCTCCAAGCAATTAATAAGCAGTTCTGCACATTCCAAATTTACAATGAGATATTTCATACAAGAGGGCCAGGATTGCCCTGTATTGCTCTCCTAATTACCAGACAAGTTTCGAGTCATTTGGCCTTTCAGTTCAAAAGAAGACGTTTAATATAGAGTTTCAAGATGGCGGCCATCTTAGATTTCCAGTCAGAAAGATTTTCGCTATTTTTAGATCTACAAGTCACCTCAATACTTCCAATGAAGTTTCGAGTAAATTGGCCTTCTTGTTCAGAAGAAAAAGTTCAAAATATATTTTCAACATGGCTGCTAGGGCGACCAACTTGGATTTCCGATCAGAATGATTTTAGCTATTTTTGATCTAAAAGTCACCCTGATCCCCTGATACTTCCTATCAAGTTTTGAGTAAATTGGCCTTTCTGTTCAGAAGAACAGGTTCAAAACAGATTTTCAAGATGGTGACTGTTGTGGACATATTGGATTTCCGATCAGAACAATTTTAGCTATATTTGATCTACAATTCACCCAGACACTTCCTACCAAGTTGCAGTCGATTGGCCTTTTGGTTCAGGAGAAGAAGTGCAAAATAGATTTCTAAAATGGTGGCCATCTCAGATTACTAATCGGAATGGTTTTAGCTACTTTTGATCTACAAGTCACCCTCATGCTTTCTACCAAGTTTCGAGTCAGTTGGTCTTTTGGTTCAGAAGAAGAAGAGAAAAATAGGTTTCCAAGATGGCGGCCATCTTGGACTTCCAATCACAATGATTATAGCTATTTTTGATCTAAAGTCATGGTAAAGCCATCTTGGATTTCTGATCGGAAGGATTTTAGCTACTTTTGATCGACAAGTCACCCCAATGCTTCCTACTATATTTCCAGTCCATCGGTCTTTTGATTCTGGAGAAGAAGCGGAAAAAAAGATTTTCAAGATGGCCACCATGGTGGCCATTTTGGCTTTCCGATCTAAACAATTGTATCTTTTTTTGATCAACAAGTCACCTCGATGATTCCTACCAAGTTTCAAGTCAATTGGCCTTTCGGTTCAATGGAAGAAGCAAAAAATAAATTTTCAAGTATGGCAGTCATCTTGGATTTCCATTCTGATTGATCTTAGCTAATTTTGCTCTACAAATCACCCCAATACTCCCTTCCAAATTTCAACTCAATAGACCTTTCAGTTCAGGAGAAGCAGTGAAAAATAGATTTTCAAGATGGCAGCCACAGCGGCCGTCTTGGATTTCCCTTCGGAACAATTTTAACTATTTTTGATCTACAAGTCACCGCGATTCTTCCTACCAAGTTTTAAGTCAGTTGGCATTTTGGTTCAAAGAAGCAAAAACTAGATTTTCAAGATGGCGGCCATGGTGGCCATCTTGGATTTCCGATTGGAACAAATTTAGCTATTTTTGATCTACAAGTCACCCCGATGCATCCTACCAAGTTTCAAGTCAATGGGCCCAGGAGTGTAGGAGGAGTAGGCTTTTAAAGCAATCGCTGACGCCACATGCCGAACACTGACCAATCACAATAGCTCATCATGAGCACTTAGTGCTCAGGAGAGCTAATAAAACTCATGCTTGTCTCCAGCATTTCAATGAATAGCAACTATTTCTGCAGACAACAAACCTGAAAATCAGTGAAAGAATGTCAAAATTGACAGTTCTTGCATTTTGTTAGCCATTACTTGTGATGTCATCAGTGATGATGCAACACATCATTTGAGCACTGATTGGTTATAAATGATGACATCATAACATGGCATCCGTAATAATAAGAAATGTCAAACTGAGTTGTGACATTCTTTTAAAGTTTTGTAGATTTTCAGGATTTTTAAACACTTTTTTCTACAGAATTAGTTGTTATTCATTGAAATGCTGGAGACAAGTATGAGTTTTATGTAAAATATTTCACAGGAAACTCTTGTTGATTACAGTGAACAGGCTTAGCTACATCAATGGAAAAAGGACAAATATTCACTGGTTTCTTTGCTCTCGCAGCTCAATGTGGAGATAAGATAAAATACTGCTGGTACTTTTGACATCACAAATGTGTGGTAGAACTATTTTGTAGTATGTTTCTGTTGAGGTTTTATGGCCCATTCAACCCAAAGGGGTCATGTCAAGCGCAGTCAGTTTACCTAACCAGACTTTTAATGGGCAGGCTTAGTCTTGTATGTGGTTAATCAGTATTTTGCACATTCTTTTGCCAGAAACTGACAACAGCCCTTCTTGAACCAGCAAAAGGGAGAGAATGACCACAGAAAATAAATTCATGATCAAATCTCCGAAAAGAATGCTGCTGACCCGGCGAGGGTCTAACCCGCAACCGCCTGATCACCAGTCCGATGGGCATCTAACTGCCCCGCCCAGGCCGGCTATTTCTTAGTAAGTTTGGTTCAAATGATTAGAGCTGTCTGAGAAATAAAAATTTTAGAACAACTTGGTAAAATTTCTGGGCCCAGTTGTTCAAAGCGTTGTTAGCTTAAGCTTGTTAAGGGTCATTTCGTTAACTGTTTTAGCAGATTCAATACACAATATTCTGATATTTTTTGCTGAAAAAATGTGAGTAGCTTTTGCACTGCACATTTTTTCAGCAAAAAATTTCAGCGCATTTGCGTATCACTCGATGTAAATTTTAACGAATCGTTAACTAATGACATCGTTAGTTTGAACAACTGGGCCCTGGACAGTGTCTTTTCTATAAGTATATATAAGTATTTTCCATTAAACTGTCTGAGAAACAAAACTTTTAGAACAATCTGGTGAAATTTCTCAACAGTGTCCTTTCTATAAGTATATATCGAGGGTTGAGCGCAAGACTATAGTAACTCAAACATATTTTTGAAACCCTTGTTTAGGGGCAACTTGGACCCCTTTGTAAACAATGCAAATTTAGGTGCCATTGCTCATCCGAGCAATGGCACCTAAATTTTCATTGTTTACAGAAAGAAATATTGTAATCTTCATAACGCCTTCATGGTGAGGAGATTAGGTTTGGGGAAAAACAATCATCTGACTTACGATAGTCTTGCGCTCAACCCTCGATGTAATAATAGTATTTGCCATTTAAAAAATAAGTATGATACAAGCCTTGAGCTCTGTGATCCTATCAAAGCACAAACAATAAAATAATAATTTATACACAAAGATGGATAGAAACCTTGAACACATTAACTCATAAAGGAACAGTCACAACAGTGGCAGATGACATTCCATATTTTTTATTTTTTTTCCATGAAAATAATGCTTGACATATCATGGGAACCACCTGCCAAGGAGGTGATTCACATGAAATGTCAACCTTATTTTCTCTGAAATAAAAAAAAAAAAAAAAGAATGTCATTGGCTCTGGTTCTGAATATTACTTTAACACTTAGCACTCCTGGTAAAAATTTCCGCAGGCAACATTCTGAAGTATTTTTCTTAATTTTTCCCAGGAAACAGGATTTGACATTTCTTGCATGAAATGTTAAATCCTGTTTCTGAGAAAAATATTTCAATATGCAGTCTGATGAAAATCTTACCCAGAGTGATTGCCACTACTGAACCATCAATATAAAACACAATCAGTGTGACAAACAAGACTATTAAATGACAAATACATGTATTTAAAAACAACAAATTCCAAATGTAACCACAAACAGAATACACAGAAAATATATACATTGTATAATACAATGATTAAATCAACACTTATAAATTTCAGACATTTTGAAACAGTTTTCTTATTTTTTCTGGAAAAAAATAGGTTTGAAATTTCATGCAAATTGTCTCCTTGAGAGAAAATTAGACTGAAATGTCAAATCTTATTTTCTGGGGAAAATTTAAAAAATGCCATCAATTGTCATCTGCTAAGTAGCAAAGGTCGAAGAAATAATCTACTTTTCTTGTAACTCCAGGTCAATGTTAATAAACAGTAATTTAAAACATTTTATTTGAAACAAAAAATACATATTAAATATCCAAGCATTAAATTTTCCAAAACATTTAGCATGATGTTAAAAGCTAAATGATGTTTTGAAGAATGAAAATGAATGTTTACCACATAAAATATACACAAATAGTTTTACCTATACACGGTAAATGTCCTAAAATTTTGTACACCATAGTTTCTGACAAAATGGCTTATACAAACAGTGCAGACCCAGATCAGATTGGTCCTGAAGGAACAGTCTGATCAGGGTCCTCACTGTTTGCCATTCCACTAAGTATTTTAAGAAACAACTGCATAAAAAACAAAATTTAGGCCAAAAAAGTATGGAATGAAGTGTTCAAAATTTTAGGACATTTACCATATACATTAATATATGCACAACTCCAGATAAGCCACAGGTTTTCAAATGAAAATTAATATTTTCTTATTTTTCAATGAAATATATGTTGTGGGTACTCATTAGAAGAGCCTCAGTGAGGCACTTCTAATGAGTACCCACATGTATTTGTGGAGAAATAAGAAAAATATTATTTGAATACCTCTTTTATCTGAAGGTATGTAAAAATCGACAAAATACCATTGATTTATGAATAAATGTCTTCCCAAAACTAGAAAACTCTGAAGAATAAGGTACCCATAAGAAAAAAATGTAAGAAAATCCAAAATCAACTAAATACAAGCTAACAGTAGGAAATAAACTACAAATGGGAAAACTAGGATCTAATTAATAAAAAGAACTATGTGTTCAATCATTCTCCAGTCAGAGTTTTGTATCTCAAAATCTCAAATACATTTTTTTTTTGTTTAGATTATTCCATTGTTTTACTCATGAATTTGCAATACTTGAATAGACTGTAACCCATTTGTCAAGTGGACTCTTCTACCAGAACTCTCTGGACCAGCCTATTTCCAATAGCAGGGTGTCTAGTTCATTTTTATTGTTAAAATGTTTTACAGAAATTCCTGTATTTAATGCAAATAGTGTTGATCCTAATAAGTGTGGGGTAGTCTATTCAGTCTAAAATGGATTAACCCTTAAAGCGCCAAGAAAATCTGCATCTGAAAATGTCGTCTGCTTATGTCGTCTGCTGCATCTTCTTGCAAACTTTTCAAACTTACATTTTGCATATAGGCAAACAGTGTGGACCCAGATCAGACTGCTCCTAAAGGAGCAGTCTGATCTGGGTCCACGCTGTTTGCAACAATGACTGTTAAAGTAACCGGCAGAAGACAAAGCAGACGACAATTGTTGTGAATGGCGCTTTAAGGGTTAAGGGTAACTATGACCCTCAAATATAAGATAAAGTAGCCTAATAAGCAAAAAGAATGTGAAACAGTAATACCCCGCCATAATCCTTAGGTGGGCAGACGTAATTTGCCCATCGCAGCCCCAAACCAGATCTCCACAATATCAATGCACATACCAAGTTTGGTGAAAATCCATTGCTACATGTATTTACTCAAGTTATCTGGAAATGAAAATACGTATGTGTGTGGCAGGCAGATAACTGTCAAAAATTGATGAAATTTGCCCATTAGCAATCCCAAGCCGGAGCTCCACAATATCAATGCAGATACGAAGTTTGGTGAAAATCCATTGACATTTACTCAAGTTATTGTCCGGAAATGAAAATATGGACATGTGGTGGACAGATAACTGTTAAAAATTGATCAAATTTGCCCATTAGCAATCCCAAATCAGATCTCCACAATATCAATGCACATACTAAGGCTGGTGAAAACCCAGTGATGTTTACTCAAGTTATCATCCTGAACTCAAATACGGACAGACGGATGACAGATGGACATACAGACAGACACATGGACCTCTAACATGAAACCATAATATCCCTCCACTATCATTTGGCAGGGTATAAAAAGTTGAAAAGAATGAAAAGCACATGGTGTGATATATAAAAACGTGACAGTAATAAAAACTATGTGGTATAAAACATGTGCAGAAAAATACTAAAAATGTTAACAATGTGACAATGGGTTTTCTAACAATAAAATGTGAAGTTAACCAGTGGCAAGGATCCCAGTGTATAAAAATAAACAACCCTGTCCTGCTGGTTCCGGATATGCCACACCTTTGTATATGCCACTCCTTTGTAAACGGTGTATATCCAGATCAGTTGGCTTCATCTGAAGAAACCAGCTGATCCGGAACTACACTGTTTGTCATTCAGTATGAGAATTTACATCCACAACCTAGATCAAGCAATCTGATTGGCTGAAAATTAGGTGGGCCAGGCATCTTAATTTATTCAGCATAGCAAGGGTTAAAGGGGAAAACTACAATGTAAATAAAAAATCAATGAGGTAAAAAAAGTGGGCTGGGCCTAGTTGTTCAAAACTTAATGAAGTTGTTAGCTAATGTGAAATTAATTTTTTTTTCTTGAAATATGGAAACTACATTGATATTTTTTGCTGAAAACTACATAGCTTTTGCATTGCTACTCACATTTTTGCAGCAAAAATATCAATATATTTGAAAATACCTTAGCGACAACAGTTAACATGTTTGTCATTAATAAGCTTATTACGCTAACAATGCTTTGAACATCTTGGCCCAGTTTTCTAAATTCTTAACAGCAGCTCCATAATATCAGCCTTGCTGATTACAAGTCAGATTAGAGGGTGTTTGATTATCTGGAGTCTTTGCACCTGTCAACATTATCTAAGTCATATGAGATCCCTACCCCCAACCCCTCTGCCAGCCAGGAGCTAAAATTCTGCCTCTAGCTGGATCTGAATCTGAGAACTTTTGATCCATATTCAGGAGCGCCAACTGCTAAGCCACAGGGACACTACTAGATAAGAGGGGTTTAACGTATTTTCAGTAGCACCATTTAACCCTTAAAGTGCCAAGTAAAACAGTACATGTAGCTAACAACAGTATATCAATCTTTTTTTTTATATAAATTGTCAAAGAAAACAATGTTTAACACTTTATGTAACTAGTCTGCTAGCAGACAACCCACATGAAATATGAAAACTTTACTTTCTCTGAATATTAAAATAATTTAAAATGTTGTCTGCTGCAGTTGTGATTGGTGCATTTAGGGTTAGCTCACCACTGTTGGTTATTAGATAATGACTAGCACTCTGGTAAAAATTTCTGGAGACAACATTTTGAAATACTTTTCGAGTTGTCGAGTTGTTTCGAAAATAGGCTTTGACACTTCTTGCAACTTGACTCTGAAGGAGACAATTTGTACGAAATGTCAAAGCATATTTTCTAGAAAAAATAAGGAAAATTTCATCAACTTGTGATTTTGCCCAGTGTGGTAAAGGATGAAGTGCCTGTCAGAACACTGGAAATATCAGCCATAAGATGAAACACTGATTATAAAGAAAAGTATGTCAGGTTTCACTCTATATGACCTGGAAGCTTACTTCAATGCATGAATGAATAATGGTCTGCAACTTATTAGCAAGCAGTGATGTTTTCCGTAGTTGCGCAACCAGCCAACACATTATATGCTGTCATCAAAGTCCATGTTATGCTGTCAAAGTTCAAATTATGCCACCATCAAAGTCCATGTTATGTCATCATCAAGGTCCATGTTATGCCATCATCAAAGTTCATGTTACAGTGGCATCAAAGTCCATGTTATGCCAACTCAATGTTATGTTATCAAAATCATGTCATGCTGTTATCAAAGTCCTTGTTATGCTGTCATCAATGTCCATGTTGTCCTGTCATCAAAGTCCACATTATACTATCATCAAGGTCTATGTTATGCAGTCATCAGTCCATTTTATGCTATCATCAAAGTCCATGTTATGTTGTCATCAAAGTCCATATTATGCTGTCATTAAAGTCCATGTTGTCATCAGTGTTTATGTTTACCCTGTCATCAAAGTCTCTGTTTTGTCATCATCAATGTCCATGTTATACCATCATCAAAGTCTATGTTATGCTGTCATCAAAGTCCATGTTATACTATCATGTTAAGCTGTCAAGTCCATTATATATATAATCCTTAAAGTCTGTGTTATTCTATCATCAAAGTCCATGTTATAATGTCATTAATGTCCATGTTAGGCCATTACCAAAATCCTCTTTATGATGTCATCAGAGTCCATGTTATGCCATCATCAAAGTCCATGTTATGCTGTCATCAAAGTCCATCTTACAATATCATGTCATGCTGACATCAAAGTCCATTTTATGCAATCATGAAAGTATTTCTAATGCCATCATCAAAGTCCATATTATGTTGTCATCAAAGTCAATGTTATGTTGTTCGCAAAATCCACAGTATGTTGAAAATCAAAGTTCATATAACAATGCAATGTTGTCATCAATATCCATGTTGATGATGGCATAAAGTACTTTCATGATTGCAAAAAAAAAAAAAATGGACTTTGATATCATCAATTATCCATGTTATAATGTCATCAAAGTCCATGTTATCCTGTCATCAAAGTCTGTGTTATACTATTATCATTTATGCTGTCATCATAGTCCATTTTATGCCATCATGAAAGTGTGTGTTATGCCATCATCAAAGTCTGTCTTATGACATCATCAAGGACCATATTATACCATCATCAAAGTCTTATGTTGTCATCAAAGTCCATGTTATGTTGTCATCAAAGTCCATGTTATGCCACCTTCAAAGTCTATGATATCATCGTCTAAATCCATGTTATGCCATCATCCAAGTCCATATTATGCCACCATCCAAGTCCATGTTAGCATGCTGGGGCTCTAAACAGAAAGCAGCCACACAACCAGCAAGGGGTAATCAAATATACCAAACTTACTAGAAATAAACTGTGATCCGTATTCACCAGGAATAGTTTCTGTTTTACCTTCAGTTCTATCCAGGCTTCCAGTTTCTCGTCGTTTATATTGCATATAAGATTCGGCAGGTTTTAATCGTTTGATTATATCACTCCCCCGATCCTGTAAAGTTTTACTGACTTTCTGAACATAAAATATCATACAAAATTCAAAAATACAAACATACAAATAAATAAATTAAATGCCAATAAAATTGAAATTACCATAACAACCCTAAGTATTGGTACAGTCAAACTGGAACAAACAATGCAGATCCTGCACATTCTGTGGCATCTGATCAGGGTGTACACTGTTTGCCACTCATCCAGCAAGTATTAAGACTTATCAACAGGTAGTGAAATGGACTTGTTCAAATTTCAGAACAACATAACTCCAGATAAGGCACTTTTTTTCCAACCAAAAAGTGTTGATATTTTTCTTAGTTCTCTATGAAAACATATGTTGTGGGTACTCATTAGAAGCACCTCGATGAGGAGCATCTAATGAGTACCCACAACATATGTTTTCATGTAGAAATAAGAAAAATATTATGTGAAAACCCACTCTTATCTGGAGCTATGGGCAAGTATGGTAAAGAGTTAAGACATCCCAATATTTAGGGTAAATAGAATATCTGAAACAAAATCTTTATAACCAATCATACTTGTAGTATTTACCATAGTTACCCAAAGTATTGGGACACCTTCTCATTACCATAAGTGCCCTAAAATTTGAAAACATCCATCCAACTACCCGCTGATGAGTGTAAAAGATTGTTGGACTGGTAGCAAACATTGTAGACCCAGATCAGATGTCACATTTTACAGCATCTGATCTGGGTCTACAATGTTTGCAAAGGCCTATCTCTCCCATTACTTAGGATTATTATGATAGCAATCAAATTGCTGACAACTTTCAAGAAATCAAACTGAGTAAGCCTTTAACTACAGCAATGTATGTTGCGAATTAACTCATTTACATCAGATGAACTCTTCTACCAAACTCTTTGGACCAGTCTATTTCCAATAGCTGGGGGTCTAGTTAGTTTTTATTACTAACATGTTTTACAGAAATATCTGTAGTTAATGCAAACAGTGGAAACTCTGATCCGAAGCCAGATTCTGCATAGTCTGATCTGGGTTTGCACTGTTTGCCAATTACCCTTTTGGAGGTCTCCAGACTAAAATGGGTTAAAGACATTAAAACATGTATATTGAGCAATTTGTTTGAAAAGTTTAACCTTCTACAAAATACATTTAGTAATAGCACATTATATAAAAACGTAACTGAATGACATAACTGAATGTCAAATAATTTAAGAAAAACTAGACATGTGTTTGAAGTACCCCTGCCCTTTGCCCATATGGCAACATCTGGATGCATAAATTTCAACAACTATTTTCCGAATGCTCATTCTGATCTGTTACACATTTTGACCCCTTGACCAGCACCTAGGTATGACCTAGGGGCAATCTAGCATAGAGTTGAAGCTTTAGGTCAGGGTAAGGAGCATACTAAATTTCAACTGCCTAGCTTTATTAAAAGGTACCCAAGTTATGACCTCCTAGAGATCCTAGAGAAAAAGAGAAGTAAATGTCAATGTAAATTTGAATGTAAACTTAAAGGCTCCTTATTCCTCAATAAAAGCACCACAAGCATAATATCCCGCCATAGCAATTACTTGTTTATGTATTAAAGTTATCATTGCGAAAATGTCTGGAAAGAAAATGACGGAGGGACAGATAACAATCCTAAACCAGATCTTGATAATATCAATGGAAAGATAACAATCCCAAACCAGATCTTGATAATATCAATGCATATAGCAAGTTTAATTAAAAGGCATTGTTATTTACTCAAGTTATCATCCGGAAACGAAAATATGGGCGTGTCTCGGGCAGATAACTCTGTAAAAATTTGACGAAATTTGCCCATTAGCATTTCTAAAACAGATCTCCTTAAGGTCAATGCATATAGCAGGTTTGGTTAAAATCCCTTGTTATTTATTCAAGTTATCGTCTGGAAATGAAAATATGGGCATGTCTCGGGCAGATAACTCGGTAAAAATTTGACAAAATTTGCCCATTAGCAATTCCATACCAGATCTCCTTAATGTCAATATATATATCAAGTTTGGTTAAAATCCCTTATTTACTCAAGTTATCGTCTGGAAACAAAAATATGGGCGTGTCTCGGGCAGACAACTCCGTAAAAATTTGATGAAATTTGCCCATTAGCAATCCAAAACCAGATCTCCACAATATCAATGCACATACCAAGTTTGGTGAAAATCCATTGATGTTTACTCAAATTATCATCAGCAAACAAAAAACGGACAGACCGACACATGGACGTCCAACGTGAAACCATAATACCCCACCACTATTGTGTGGCGGGTTATAAAAACAGACATTTTATTATCCAAAAAAGGTTTAATAAATTGATATATGGTATTAAATACAATCATGGAATGTGGCACCTGACAGCCTGTAAACTTTCAGTTAGTCTCTCGTTCTTGAAATGAAATGATTTTTTTATCGTATCTCTGAATTAATGTTGCCAATATTAATTCAGAAGTACGATAAAAAATCATTTCATTTTTGATCCAGTTCAAAAACGAGACTAACTGAAATTTTACAGGTTGTCAGATGTCACATTTTATGATCGTATTAATACTATATATCAATTTATTAAAGCTTTCTTGGATAAAAAATGTCTATTTTTGAGGAATAGGGAGCCTTTAAACGTTTGTTAGACTCTGGTTAAGAATGTGACATGCTCGTACAGATGTAACATCACGGCAAAACTCTACATGCCCCATTGCATAAAAATCAAATGAAGTTACCCAGGAGAGGCCACAATCACAAAGCACATCCTTACTGAGGCACCAAAACAAAGAGGCCCACGGGCCACGGGTTGCTCACCTGTGTGACATAGCCACTGCAGATATGCAGATATGCAGATGTTATGCAACATTTTTCCAATCCTGTCATCGCAACTAATGAAAAGATCATCCTAATTTTGAAGAAGAATATTATATATGGCATGACAGTCAATGGAGCGTGATCATTTGAACAAATTCTCAATCACATTTCAACAGTAGGATCAATGTGAAATTTGGTGGCAATTGCCTAAGTGGTTTCTGAAGAATCATGATTTTATACATGTAAACAGTACAGTGGCAGGAAAATATAATAAACATAAACAAGATGGTAGCCATCTTGGATTTCCAATCAGAATGATTTTAGCTACTGTTGATCTACAAGTCACCTCGATACTTCCAATGAACTTTGAGTCAATTGCCCTTTCGGTTCAGGAGAAAAAGTTCAAAACAGATTTTCAAGATAGCCACAATTTGGGATTTCCTATCGCAACGATTTGAGCTATTTTTGATCTACAAGTCACCCCAATGCTTCCTACCAAGTTTCGAGTCAATTGGCCTTTCAGTTCAGAAGAAGAAGGTTAAAATAGATTTTCAAGATGGCCGCCATCTTGGATTTCCGATCGGAACGATTTTAGCTATTTTTATATCAACAAGTCATCCTGATGCTTCCAACGAATTTTCAAATCAACTGGCCCTTTGGTTCAGGAAAATAAGCGAAAAAAAGAGTTTCAAGATGGCCGCCATGACGGCCATCTTGTATTTCCGATCCAAACAATTTAAGCTATTTTAGATCTACAAGTCACCGGAATGCTTCCTACCAAGTTTCAAGTCAAACGGCCGTTCAGTTCAGGAGAAGAAGTGATAAATAGATTTTCAAGATGGCTGTCATGGCAGCCATCTTGGATTTCTGATAGGGATGATTTTAGCTATTTTTGATCTACAGGTCACCCTGATGCTTCCTACATAGTTTAAAGTCAATAAGCCTTTCGGTTCAGGAGAAGAAGTGAAAAATAGATTTTCAAGATGGCAGCCATGGCGGCCATGTTGGATTTCCAATCGGAACGATTTTAGCCATTTTTAATCTATAAGTCACCTCGATGCTTCCTACCAAGTTTCAAGTCAATTGGCTTTTGGGTTTAGGAGAAGAAGTGAAAAAAAGATTTTCAAGATGGCCACCATGGCGGCCATCTTGGATTTCTGATCAGCATGATTTTAGCTATTTTTGATCTACAAGTTACCCTGATGCTTCCTACCAAGTTTGGAGTCAATTGGCATTTCGGTTCTGGAGAAGAAGCAAAAAATAATAAATTTTCAAGATGGTGGCCATGGCGGCCATCTTGGATTTCTGATTGGAACGATTTTAGCTATTTTTGATCTATAAGTCACCCCAATGCTTCTTACCACGTTTCAAGTCAATTGGCATTTGGGGTTAGGAGAAGAAGCGAAAAATAGATTTTCAAGATGGCCACCATGGCGGCCATCTTGGATTTACGATCGGCACGATTTTAAACATTTTTGATCTACAAGTCACCCCGATGCTTCCTAGCAAGTTTGGAGTCAATTGGCCTTTCGGTTCAGGAGGGGAGGCAAAAATTAGATTTTCAAGATGGCTGCCATTGCGGCCATCTTGGATTTCCTATCAGAACGATTTTAGCTATTTTTGATCTATAAGTCACCCCAATGCTTCCTACCATGTTTGGAGTCAACTGGCTTTTGGGTTTAGGAGAAGAAGCGAAAAATAGATTTTCAAGATGGCTGCCATGGCAGCCATCTTGGATTTCCGATCAACACGATTTTAGCCATTTTTGATCTACAAGTCACCCCGATGCTTCCTAGCAAGTTTGGAGTCAAATGGCCTTTTGGTTCAGGAGAAGAAGCGAAAAATAGATTTTCAAGATGGTGGCCATCTTGGATTTCCGATCGGCACGATTTTAGCTATTTTTGATCTACAAGTCACCCTGATACTTCCTAGCAAGTCTGGAGTCAATTGGCCTTTCAGTTCAGGAGAAGAAGCGAAAAATAGATTTTCAAGATGGCTGCCATAGCGGCCATCTTGGATTTCCGATCGGCACGATTTTAGCTATTTTTGATCTACAAGTCACCCCGATGCTCCCTAGCAAGTTTGGAGTCAATTGGCCTTTCGGTTCAGGAGAAGAAGCGAAAAATAGATTTTCAAGATTTTAGCTATTTTTGATCTACAAGTCACCCCGATGCTTCCTACCAAGTATCAAGTCAATTGGCCCAGGGGTGTAGGAGGAGTAGGCTTTTAAAACAATTGTTGATGCTGCACGACGCACGAGGGACATTGACTGACCACAATAGCTCACCATGAGCACAGGTGAGCTAAAAAGAGATGAGGGACAAGCAACAAGACACAATAGCACAGTTACAAAACTCTTTTTAACCCTTTTCATGCTGAATAAATTATGATGCCATGCCCACTTCTAATTTTCAGCCAATCAGATTACTTGATCCAGCTTGTGGCTACATATCCACATACTTAATGCCAACTGTTTTTAAAGGCAGGGCATATCCAGGTTCTGCAGGACCAGGGTTAAAGTTGTAAATTTGGTATTTGTTGCATGTGCCAAAAAGTGTACAAAACATTTATAAATAACAAAAAAACAGCGCAAAGATTAACCCCTGTCCTGCTGAACCTGGATATAGCCTGCCTTTGCAAACAGTGTAGATCCAGATCAGTTGGCTTCTGAAGAAGCCAACTGATCTGGATCTGCACTGTTTGTCATTAGGAATGTGAATTTGTATCAACAACCTGGATCAAGTAATCTGATTGGCTGTAAATTGGAAGTGGGCGTGGCATCTTAATTTATTCTGCAGGACAAGGGTTAAACTGCTATGAAATTATTAACAAATGAGACATAAAATTCATTTGCTGGTGGATGATTTTAATCTCCAATATCTTTTTTGATTAAAATTTATCATATTTAAAAAAATGTTATAAATTTTTTCCTGTGAAAAAGCAGAACAGTCAGGAGGAATATTTGATGTTAATTCTGGGATAATTTTCTCAATTTCTCCATAAAAGCAACTCAGCAAAGCACTTCTAATGAGTACCCACAATATATGTTTTTATGGAGAAATGAGAAAAAATATCCCAAACTATTGCTGAATATTTTATAACCTTTTCGGTAAAAAAAAATACAGTAACTTATCTATAGCTACATCATCTTCTGGAGATAACTTGGAGGAAAAATCAAACTCTCTTTCTGCTAAAAGTAAAAAGGTTTTAAAAGGAAGATAAGTGTATTTTAAAGTCACATCACCAAAACATATCTATATAATTTTGACCCCCTTAAATCCCACTTTTATGTAGTAAAACTGGGGTTTATAGGGGTATACATTATCTTTCTTATTTCTGTTTAAAAACATAGATTGCGGGTACCCGTTAGAACTGCCTCAGTGAGGACATTCTAATGAGTACATTTTGAGCAGAAATATGAATAAGAGGGCTATGATGGCCCTGTAATGCTCACATATCATAACACTTAGAGAACCTGACCCATAAATGATCAAGGAAAACATTCTGACCAAGATTCTTGATGATTACATTAACAAATGTAGCATGCCTAATGAACCATGAAATATAGATCAAGGTTAAATACGAATGACTGCACTCAAGAGGCCATACTAAGATGTATGCATTTGCTAATTATCATTGGCTGTAGGATCAATAATTACTGAGAAACTGATTTAAATGCAAAATCTTAACAAAGTCAGTGGACTGTAGATTATAGGTCAAGGTCAAATATAGATGACTGCATTCAAGAGGCCATGCTAAGATGTCTGCAAGTGCCAAGTATCACTGTTGTAGGACCAACAGTTACTGAGAAACTGACCTAAATGGAAAAAACTTGACCGTGAAATACAGGTCATAAGTGACCCAGGTCTAAACTTGACCAAGGACTCATCACGACAAACATTTTGAGCAAGATTCATGATGACTGCACCTGTTTAGGGCTTTTTAGTTTCAGAGAAGCTTTTTTCTTTAAGTTTTAGCTATATAGCCTTATCTTAATAAATGACCCCCAGGGCATGGCCAGTTTGGACTCCATGGACATGGTCGGCAGGATTATGTAGGAGACCACTAAACATTGCTACATACTAAATAGGCTGTGGGCCTATTGGTTTCAGAGTAGAAGGTTTTTGAAGGTTCTTTAGCTATATAGCTTTATTTATACTTATGAACCCAGGAGCTTGTTTGGCAGGATTTATGTAGAGGACACTAAACATTGCTACATACTAAACATATAAGCTGTGGGATCTCATGCTTTAAGAGAAGAAGATTTTTTAAGTTTTTCCCATTATATGGGAGTTAATGATGCCTGGGGTGTGGCCAATTTAGACCCCAGGGGCTTGTTTGGCAGGATTTATGTAGGGGACCACTAAACATTGCTACATACTAAATATATAAGCTGTGGTTTCAGAGAAGAAGATTTTTAAGTTGTTTTTTTCCATTGTAAGTCCATTGGAGCTAATGACCCACAGGGCGTGGCCAATTTAGACCCCAGGGCCATGGCAGGATTTATGTAGGAGACCACATAACATTGCTACATACTAAATCTGTTAGGTCTGGGCCTCATGGTTTCAGAGAAGAATATTTTTTAAGTTTTTCCCATTATAAGTCTATGGGAGCTAATGACCCCCGGGACATGGCCAAATTGGACACCAGGGGCATGGTTGGCAGGATTTATGTAGGAGACCACTTAACATCACCTAATACTTAATCTGTTAGCTCTGGGCCTTATGGTTTCAGAGAAGATTTTGAAGGTTCCCTGAGGTATATAACTTATAAACATATGACCCCCTGGGGTGTGGTCAGTTTGGACCCCAGGGGCTTGATTGGCAGGATTTATGTAGGGGACCACTAAATATTGCTACATACTAAATATGTAAGCTGTGAGCCTCATGGTTTCAGAGAAGAAGAGTTTTTTTTCCCATTTTTAGTCTATGGGAGCTAATGACCCCTGGGGCGTGGCCAGTTTGGACCCCAGGGGCTTAATTGGTCCTGAGGATTTATGTAGTGTACCACTAAACATTGCTACATACTAAATATATAAGCCATGGGGCTCATGGTTTCTGAGAAGAAGATTTTTTTAAGTTTTCACCATTATAAGTCTATGGGAGCTATATGTGTGAATGGACGGATGGACAGATGTTCTTACGAGAGGTATGTTATGAGGTTATTCCTTTGATCTTTCTTTGATCTTTCTTTGATGTTCTTTAACCCCACAACTACCATTTTTATCTATTTGTCAACCCCACAACACAATCTTTAACACCACAATGATGGAACAAACGCTAATCTCCCAACGTACCTGGCGTATGTAGGGATGGACTATGGGTGATCACAATAGCTCATCCCGAGCCTTCCGCTCAGGTGAGCTAAAAATATCAGAATTTTTATCTGAAAACTTTCAGTTTTGGTGAGTGGTGAAATTTTCAATGTATTTGAATAGGCGTGTTTACATAATCTGTTAATATTTAAAATTCAGCAGCTGATGGTTAAGTAGCTTGAAACATGTAACAAACAGTGCTGAATGAAGGATAAGGCTCCAGACAATATTACTACTTTGACCTTTTGCACTCCAATCTATCATATTTACATTGAATAATGGGACAAATAGGCCCGAGCAAACAGTTGTAGACCCTGATTGGATGCTGCATAATGCCACATCTGATCAAGGTCTACATTGTTTGCCACTCATTCAGCAGATTTCAGACATTCCCAGATAGGGAAATTGACTCAAATATAAAATCTATCTGGAGCCATAGGGTAACAAATGTTTGGCAACATCAGAAAATACATCTTTGGACATATAGGGTCAGTGACACCTCAAATCAGTCTGTGTGTCCACACAGAGTAAAAAGTCTTTGCTTGGCACTCTTTGGACAGCCAAGAATCAAAAGTTTTCTCAAGAAGACACGAAGGACACTGATCACACTGGTTGGTTGGATTGGAGTTTAATGGTCCAGTGAAAACTATCAAGGTCATGTCGAGCCTGTCAGTTTACCTAACCACATTTTTCCTGGGCAGAAAAGCGGTTACCCAATACTTGTGCACATTCTTTTGCCAGAAACCTTGAATCAGCAGAAGGGAGAGCATGACCACAGAAGTATTTCATTATCAATCTCCATGAAAGAACATTGCTGGACCTGGTGGGAATCAAACTTGCAACCATTGGATGTGCATCCAACTGAGCTACTGCTACCGGCAGGTCACACTGTGCAGACATATAAGATGAGGGGTGTTTGTTCTGGGCTCACATGTCCGAAGGTACATTTTCTTCATGTTGCCGCTCAAAATTATCATACCTGTGGTCTGGACTGCCTGGGTGTTGAATGGTCTGACCCTTCAATGGTAGCAGACAATAATACATCAGACAATAAAGAATTAAACATATCAGACAATAATACATCATATAATACGGAAAAAACAACAAAATATAACAACTGTATTTACCCTAAATATTCAGACACCTTACCTCATAGCTCTAACTCTTAAAGCACCAATCACAACTATTGTCGTCTGCTTTGTCATCTGCTTGTGACTTTAAAAGTCATTTTTGCAAACAGTGTGGACCCAGATCAGACTGCTCCTGGGTCCACACTGTTTGCCTATATGCAAAATGTAAGTTTGAAAAGTTTGCAAGAAGATGCAGCAGACGACATAAGCAGACGACATTTTCAGTTGCAGATTTTCTTGGCGCTTTAAGGGTTAACATGTCAATTTTACTACCTGTTATTGTGTTTGAAATGTGGTGATAGAATGGCAAACAGTGTTGATTCTGATCAAACTGGTAGAATTTCCACCATTATTTTCAAGGGCGACAATTTTGTGACTTCCTCTTTGCTTTCTTGCACATCAACACCTTTCTGAAAAGGGGTCTACTCTAAACCGGGAAAAAACTAGAGATGTATCTATGACATAGATGCCCCCGCCCAGGGGCCATCCTTACCCGCAAGCAGGCATTTTGCAAAAAATGAAGCTGAAAAAATTTTTAAGTCCATGACCTTGACCTTTAGGTCATGGGCATGGGTAGGGTATTGCTGAATGAAACTTTGGACCTATATCTATCATCAAACCAAATATGAACCAAATGTATCAGATGGTTTGGAAAATATGAGCTCTTAAAAGTTCAGGTTCTACTTGGTAAAAAGGCCTTAACCTGAGTCTAACAGGATCACGTATGTCTGATCTGGAAAGGGGTCTATTCTAAAAGGAAAGTATTTGCTCCCTTGGTAAGAAAGAATTTTGGAAAGAATTTGCTCAAAGGGACCAAATTCTTTCCTTTTAGAGTAGACCCCTTTTCAGACGGGAAAGAAAAAAATGACAAGATTCCTCTCCTGTAATCCTATCCATTCCTCTTAAGTTGGTTGGTTTGGAATTTAATAGCCCAGTCAACACTGTTAAGGTCATGTTGAGCCAGTCAGTTCACCTAACCACACTTTTCCTGCGCAAGCAGGCTTAGTTCTCTAAGCTGTTAACCAATACTTGTGCACATTATTTCGTACTTGTGCACATTATTTCACCATTAACTGACATCTGTCCATCTTAAATCAGCGGAAGGGAAAAATTGACTGTAGAAAATATTTGCTGATGAATCGCCATGAAAAAATGCTGTGGGACCGGTAGGGATCAAACCTCTGACCTCCTGATTACCAGTTTGATCTGGGTTTAACAGATCTGCTCATGCCTGTCTGTTCAAATATTTAGGGTAAATATGACTATACATTATATAATAAGGAATGAAAATATGATATTTTCCAGAATATATGAAATAAAGTAAAGAAAATGACACCTTAATGGGAAAGGCAATGTTGGGATGAAAAGAGTACCTGAGATACAAGAACTTGACAAACCATGCATCTTGATACAAATTTGATCAAAATCAGATAAAGGGTAAGTTCTCAAGGTTTAAACATCATTACGAAAACAGCCTATTCAAATACATTGAAAATTTTACAATAAAAAGAGAATTTTTCAGTAAAAAAAAAAAAATAATATTTTTCATATTTCTGCCCAAAACATAGATTGTGGGTACTCATTAGAATCGCCTCAATGAGGCAGTTCTAACGAGTACACACAATCTATGTTTTGAGCAGAAATAAGAAAAATAATGTATACCCCTGTAAACCCCAGTTTTACTATATAAAAGTGGGATTTATGGGGGTCAAAATTACATAGGCGTGTTTTCGTGATGTAATTGCTTTTATGGGTATGGTCATTTTGAATATTAAATGATGCTTAATTAAATATGCAAAACATGAATAAACATAATTAAATAATCAAAACATAAATTAATAAGATTTGCAAAAATATTCAACCTCTATATTTTTATATACAGTTTCTTCTCTAGGGATTTATGGATTTTGCTTGAAAGCCACATTAATTCTATCAGAAAGAAAATTTTATTTAATATTTTGAAATGTTCAGAACCTATTTAATTAATATATATAATAAATATTCAAAATGGCTGGTCCCTTGATAACGGTTTTGAAATCTTTAAACGCCTTTAACTTCCTTAGTTTTTATTCATTCTGATCAAATTTACGTCAAAATTCATGATTTGTCAAGATTTGTTATCACAGATATACTTTTTATCAACTTCATGTTTCCCTTTAATTAACAAGCACAAAAACACATGAAAAAAAAAAAAAAAAAAAAAAAAGGTAAGGTAAGGTAATGAATACAAAATCTTAAACAGTATTAACCCATTGTAGTCTGGAGATCCCTAAAAGGTCATTGGCAAACAGTGTAGACCCAGATCAGATCTGATCAGGGTCTCCACTGTTTGCAAATAGTTCAACCATTTTTCTCTAGGAGTATCTAAATACATAGCCTGACATACCTAAAATCCAAATTTGACTCTTCCAATATATAGTGTGCAGGGAATTCGTTCAGTCTACAATGGATTAGTATAAAAAATGATATCACAAGTAAAGTAAACTCTGATCATTATTTTACTTTTTACAACACATGACTAGAGTCTTACAGAAAAATTATTACGATTAAGACCATTTTGGAAAAGCTTTGTCTCCTAAGTGGAACACCAAGCCATTCCTTACAAGAATTCAAGATAAAAGCATTGCATGATATCAGGCCACTGCAGAGTAACAAAACATGTAGAGAGAAGATGGCTGTTTGTATGTGTTAAGGTTTTACGGCCCAGTCAATCCAATGGGGTCATGTCAAGCGCGGTCAGTTTACCTAACCACACTTTTATTAGGCAGGCTTAGTCCTCTAATCGGTTAACCAGTATTGTGCACATTCTTTCGCCAGAAGCTGACAACTGCACTTCTGGAATCAGCAGAAGGGAGAGAATGACCGTAGAAAATATTTCATGATCAATCTCCACGAAAGATTGTTGCCGACCTCGGCGGGGGTTGAACCCGCGACCTCCTGGTCTCCAGCCAGACAGCGCATCCAACTGAGCCACCAAGGCCGGCAGAAGATGGCTGTGTTTGATGTGTAATAACTCTACCAAAAACTGGTGTACTATAACCTCGAAACACTATGTGCTGTATCACTTCATAGTCTTAACTGGTACTGGTGAAAACTGTAGAAGGAGTTAGCCTAAAAGCAAGTGAGGATGCCTGAAAAAGTTATAATTCTATAAAGATTTGGTGTACTGTAATCAAAAGAATATAAAATAAATTGATGTACTGTAACCTGGCTGCAATTCTCCACATTTTCTTTCTATCCAACAACATACAAATTACAGCTTGATCAGATGAAAACTATAGGAGTGAGCTGGAAATGAAATCATGCTTGAACAATCTTTAAAGACCTGTAACTCTAATAAAATTTGGTGTACTGTGACCTTGAAATAATATGCGCTGTACAATCTCATGGTCTAACTGTCCACCAAGTTTCAATGAGATCCGATGAAAACTGTAGGAGGAGTAATCCGTAAACAAAAGTAAAGTCTGAAAAATCGTTAAAAAAGCATAATAACTCTATCAAAATTTCATCACGAAACCATGCCTATATAATTTTGACCCCCTTAAACCCCACTTTTATATAGTAAAACTGGGGCTTACAGGGGCATACATTATTTCACTTATTTCTGCTCAAAAACATAGATTGTGGGTATCAGAACTGCCTCTGTGAGGCGGTGCTAACGAGTACCCACAATCTATGTTTTGAACAGAAATATGAAAAAATATTTGAATTTTTGGTCTGACAATTTTCAATTTTTTGGTGATTAACTTTTCAGTATATTTGAATAGGCATGTTTTTGTAATGTGGTGTACAGTAATCTTGAAACTATATGCACTGTATCACCTCATGGTCTAACTGTCCACCAAGTTTCAACACGTTCTGATGAAAACTGTAGGAGGAGTTATCGTAAATGAAAGTCAAACCGAAAAATCATTAAAAAAAAAAAAAAAGCCTAATAACTCTAGTCAAGCCAAAAAATCTTTTAAAAAGCCCAATAACTCTATCAAAATTTGATGTACTGTAACCACGATAAAAATATGCACTGTAGCACCTCTTGGTCAACCCAATCTAATGAAACCTGTAGGACGAATTATCTGGAAGCAAAATGCAGAGAGATGGATGGACACTGGAGGGTATACTATAATACCTGCCACTATTGGGATATAAAAAATGGAATATATTTTTCTCAAAAGTTGTATACAGGGAACAATGACAATTTTCATTTGTTCTATTTGTAAACAAGTTCATGTCAGAGTGACATTAAAATTCAACCTTAACCTTTCTCTAAGCTAATTCAGCAGACAACAAACTGATATTTTTCTTACTTTTCCTAGAAAACTGAATTGATATTTCATGCAAATTGTCTCATTCGGAGACAATTTGTATCAAATGTCAAATCCTGTTTTCTAGGAAAAATATAAAAAAAATAATTCAAAATGTCAAATGCTGAATTTTTTACCCAGCATGCTAAGTGTTTTAATGACTTAACCACAATATGTCCCTAAGAAGTGCAAGGTTTGTCTGAAACTATTGTGAGAAAATATCTTGTTTTGTTTAGTTCACAGGTTTTATATCACTTACATCAATCTTTCAGTCATATAGCAATGGTGTCTGGATGGGGCAGGGAGCCCCTCACTGAAATATCGAGCCCCAGACACATGACATTATATTCCACCCAGTTACATTATACTGACATCAGGCTGATCATCAATTTGTTGTCTGCTGAATTTGCCCATAGCACTGCAACTGTTAAAGGGCACTGTGACCTGGGAAAGGACAATATTGCCACTCGGCATAGTAATTACAAAACCGCAACTTTAAATATGCTGTCTGTGACATCAAAAATTTTTGCCGTAATAAAAGAGTAGGAGTGTTACTGTCATCATATCTGATTTAACGCTTAGCACTGTGGGTAAAATTTTCAGCAGACTACATGTTGAAATATTTTTCTTATTTTTCTCAGAAATCCAGTTTTGACATTGCATGCAAGTTGTCTGCTAAGGAGACAATTTGCATGAAATGTCAGATCCTGTTTTTTTTTTTTTTTTTGAAAATTAAGAAACAATAAGAAAAATATCAAGAAAAATATCATCAATGTGTCGTCTGCTGAATTAGAATAGAGAGTGGAAAATGTTAAATACTGGGAAACCTTCAGTGATCCTTACCATACCTGTCCTGAAATTTAACCCTTAGAAGCGCCAAGCAAAATTTGTAGCAGACAACATTCTAAAATTTTCTTTTTTTATTTTTCAGAGAAAACAAGTCTTGACATTTCATGTGAATCATCTGCCAAGCAGATGATTCACATGCAATTTCAAGACTTGTTGTCTCTGAAAAATAGACTGAAAAAAAAAAAAAAAAAAGAATTGTAGTCTGCTGTCTTCAGAAGCCAACTGATCTGGATCTACACTGTTTGAAAAAGTAGGATATATCCGAGTGCAGCATAAGGGTTAAGAAAGGATTTGGTGTGCAGGAATGCAAACAGTTGAGACAAAATTTGTCTCCCTTTTAAAATACAGTTGAATCTCATTATCTCAAACACTGATAACTCAAACTTATGTTCAAGTCAAACTAAATATTGGAAAATGTTGGTTTAGTTTGGGTTTACGTTCTTTACATTTCAACTTGTTTTATCTCAAACTACTGTCATCTCAAACTGAAAATTCGGGAATTTGAGATAACAAGCCCAGTGTATGCCAGAAAGCCTACCACATGGATCAAGTTCCCTAAATTAAAAAAATGGATTTCATTGGCTGAACTTAACATAACTAAAAGACTGGATTTGATTGACTGAATTTAAACAACTTAACTAAAAGATTGGATTTGATTGGCCGACTTAAACAACTGTCTCGTCAATTCACGTGTCTGATACACATATAAAACCTCAATGAGAGCTGTGGAAAATCAAGTGAACTTACTGCATCAAAACGAAATAAGGACAAATATGTTTGGATGTATGTACTGTAATAACCCTAAATAACCCTAAATATTGGGACAGACAGGCCTCAGCAAAGATTGTAGACAAAGATCAGATGCCATAGATTGTGGGGTCTGATCAGAGTCTACACTGTCATTCATCAAACAATATTTTAAACACATCAACAAGTAGTAGAATCGACCTTTCCAAATTTTAGGACCAGAAGTGAAAGTAGGTGAGGTGTCCCAATACTTAGGGTAAATAAATGTGAAAATAACTCACCACTATCATGGGTATACAAAAATCACTAGGTGAGAAAAGTCGATAAAAATCAATCCTGAAATCTAAAAATTCAGTCCTGAAATTGAAATATTTTCCCTAAGCAGGACTGAGAAACAAGACTAAAATAACTAATAATTAGTTTTTAAACTTATTTCAGGCATATAATAACCATATTAATAACTACTTTTAAGATATTAAAAGTTTTGTGAAATTTCATGTTTCAAATGAAAGTTCTTGATCCTGAAATCAGGATTAAACCTTAGTTTGACAACCATTAAATGAGAGCCCAAGACATTGTGACAGATGTTTTGAAAACTAAACTGTCAGCAAGAGACTGTAATTGAAAGACAAGATGGAAGGACCTGACAGGTGGACAAATAGATCAGATGAATAAATGGACAGACAGCTGGGTGGAGAGAGAGAAACAGACAGAGACAGACAGACAGACAGAGAAGGAGAGAGAATCATGATAAAATAAATCATAGCTCGAGATGAGAAGGGGGTAACAAGATAACATTTTTCTTATGCCTCCACGAAAACATATGTTGTGGGTACTCATTAGAAGTGCCTCAATGAGGCTCTTCTAATGAGTACCCACAGCATATGTTTTTGTGGAGAAATAAGAAAATTATCAGCACTTTTGGTTAAAAAAAAGTGCCTTATCTGGAGCTATTATAAACACAGATACCTGATGATCCTTTGCCTCCATCTTCCAATTTCCTGAAAAACAAAAACAAACTAAATAAGCAGGACATGCTCATGCATCTTGTTTTGGTGTACCTCAAAGGGAGCTCACTCTTAATCCTTCTCTTGCTAAACGTGACATGCCATGTCTTAGCAAACAGTGTAGATCCAGATCAGTTGGCTTCTGAACTAATCTGGATCTGCACTGTTTGTCATTAAATACGTGAATTTCCATCAGAAACCTAGATCAAGAAATCTAATTGGCTGGAAATTAGAAGTGGGAGTGGCATCTTAATTTATCAGCATGACAAGGGTTAAGTTGAAAGTATACTCAGGGGCAGATCCAGAGAGTGTTAGGGGTTTCATTCGAACCCCTCTTTGACCAAAAGTTCATTTTCATCAGAAATTTTTTATGATAAATTTTGTTTCTTTTTTTTTGTGCTATGGTTTTACGGCCCAGTCAACCCAATGGGGTCATGTTGAGCGCGGTCAGTTTACCTAACCACACGTTTACAGGGCAGGCTTAGTCCTCTAAGCGGTTAACCAGTATTGTGCACATTCTTTCGCCAGAAACTGACAACTGCCCTTCTTGAATCAGCGGAAGGGAGAGAATGACCGTAGAAAATATTTCATGATCAATCTCCACGAAAGAATGTTGCCGACCTCGGCGGGGGTTGAACCCGCGACCTCCTGGTCTCCAGTCGGACAGCGCATCCAACTGAGCCACAGAGGCTGGCAATGACGATAAATTTTGGATGGTAAATTTAGGATACTGTAATTACCAAGAATATTTGCACACCTGACTCTTTACGTTGTGCTTCTAATAAAACTTACAAGTCCAGGTTGTACTGAATGTGTTAAACTGCTGGAGAAGTGGCAAACAGTGAAGATCCTGATCAGAAGCCATTTTCTGCAGCATCTGATCTGGGTCTACAGTGTTTAGATCAAATACTTAAGGTAAGTACAGTATTTTGATCAGAAATTTTGAACCCCCTGTTAAAGAATCCTGTTTTTGCCACTGATACTGACTGAAAAAGAAAAGCAACACTACAAAATTGCAAAGACTAAATACCTTATGACAGTAAATGTCCTAAAATTCTGAACACTTATTCCATGTTGTTTTTTTTTTCCACTAAAATTTGCTTTTTATACAGTTGTTCCTAAAAATAATCACTGGAATGGCAAACAGTGTAGACCTTGATCAGTTGCTCCTTCAGTCTGATCTGGGTCTGCACAATTTGTATAAACCATTTTGTCATAAACTTTGGTGTATGAAATTTTAGGACATTTACCATATTTTAAAAACTGGTAGTTGTTCTTAAAAATAATTATTGGAATGGCAAACGTTATAGACCCTAATCAACTGCTCCTTCAGTCTAATCTGGGTCTGCACAGTTTGTATAAAACATTTACTTAATTTGCCCCGTTTGTTGATACAAATTCAAATACTGAATGGCAAACAGTGCAGATCCAGATCAGTTGGCTTCTTCAGAAGCCAACTGATCTAGATCTACACTTTTTGCAAAAGCAGGGCATATCCAGGTTCCACAGAACAAGGGTTAAAACATTCATTTGTCAATATCAAGTATGGTAAATGTCCTAATATTTCAAACATTTTATTATTTTTGGCCTAAATTTTGCTTTCTATGCTGCTGTTTCCTAAACTACTTAGTGGAATGACAAACAGTGAAGATCCTGATAAGACTGCTCCTGAGGGAGCATCTGATCTGGACCTACACCATTTGCCCTTGTCAGAAACTTTGGTTAATAAGATTTTAGGACATTAACCTTATTGTAAAAATGGTCCAGTGTGTAAAACATGCATGTTTGTGTTGAGGTTTTACGGCCCAGTCAACCCAATGGGGTCATGTCGAGCACGGTCAGTTTACCTAACCACGTTTACTGGGCAGGCTTAGTCTTCTATGCGGTTAACCAGTATTGTGCACATTCTTTCGCCAGAAACAGACAACTGCCCTTCTTGAATCAGCGGAAGGGAGAGAATGACCGTAGAATATATTTCATGATCAATCTCCATGAAAGAATGTTGCCGACCTTGGCGGGGGTTGAACCCGCAACCTCCTGGACTCCAGTCGGATGGCGCATCCAACCAACTGGAGACCAGGAGGTCGTGGGTTCAACCCCCGCCGAGGTCGGCAACATTCTTTCGTGCAGATTGATCATGAAATTATGTAAATCAACAACTGAGGATACAATATTCTACCTAATTACTGCACATACTCTTATAAGTGCACAGGAAAGCAATTCCATAGTCATCAGATTACAGCCAGTGTACTTCTTTATAAAGGCAAAAGTTGTGAGTACCCATTTAAATTGCATTGACTTGTCGATGTAATTCAAATAGGTACCCACAACATATGGTTTTATAAAGAAAACTAGAGCTGGTGTTTGTAAAACACTATGCCCCCAACTGCCTGACTCTAACACTGCTTGACTCCAACACTGCTTGCCCATGACGGTAATAACAGTACAAATATATGAGATTTCAATATTATTTCATCAAAGGGAAATAACTCTAAAATAGGAGATAATTGGGATAAGAAAAAAATATGGGTCACCTATTTTTTCATGAGGAATCAAAATATGAAATTTCAAAACATTAGCATACATGGTTCTAAACTTATGCTATACACAATAAAGCAACGACATTAAATGGCCAGAAATTGCGAAGGGCCATAACTCCAACATTTCATTTAATTGGTTCAAAATTTAATCAGGTGATCTCCTCCTCAATCCCAATCAGTATACCAAATATCATGGCTCTGGCTTAAATACTTTTTGAGATATCTTGTTGACAAGGTCAAAATGCCTAGAACTACAAAGGGCAATAACTACGTCGATTTTTCATGGAATTCCCTAAAAAACAAATCAGGTAATCTCCACATCATCCCCAATCAGCATATAATATTTCAAGACCCTAGCTTAAGTACTTTTCGAGACATCTTGCTGACAAGGTCAAAATGTGCAGAACAGCAAAGGGCCGTAACTTTATCAATATTTTCACAGAATTCTTTCAAAATATAATCAAGTAATTTACACATCATTACCACTCACTATATCGAATTTCAAGAACCCAGCTTAAATATTTTTCAAGATATCTTGCTCACAAGATTTAATTCTGATTTTTTTCAAAGGGGCATAACTCTAAACAAACATGCTGGACAAGGAAAAAAATACGGGTCAGCTATTTTTTCATTGGGAACCCAAATATAAAATTTCAAAACCTTAGCATGCAGGGTTCTTAAGATATGGCATGCACAAAAAAGCTTCATCAACGGACAAATGGACTGACGGACAAACGAAGGCAAAATAATATGCCCCATCAAGTTCATTCGAAACTAGGGGCATATCAGGTCATCTACTCATCGCTACCAATCTATTCATCAAGTTTCAAGGCTCCAGCTTCAATAGTTTTTAGATATTTTGCTGACAAGGGAAACATGCCCAAATTTACAAAGGGCCATTACTAACGAAATATTTTTCAGAATTTACACAAAAGTTAATCAGGTCATCTACTCATCATTACTAATCAATTCACCAAGTTTCAAGTCTCTAGCTCTAACAGTTTTTGAGATATTTTGCTGACAAGATAAAAATGTCAAAAATTACAAAGGGCCATAACTCATAAGTATTTTTCAAAATTTATTCAAAAGTTAATCAGGTTGTCTACTCATCACTACTAGTCTATTCATCAAGTTTCAAGGCTCTAGCTCCAATGGTTTTTGAGATATTTTGCCGACAAGGTAAAAATGCCCAAAATTACAAAGGGCCATAATTCATGAAGTATTTTTCAGAATTTCTTCAAAAGTTAATCAGGTCATCTACTCATCACTATAAATCCATTTATTAAGTTTCAAGGCTCTAGCTCTAATAGTTTTTGAGATATTTTGCTGACGAGGTAAAAATGCCCAAAATTACAAAGGGCCATAACTCAAGAAGTACTTTTCATAATTTCTTTAAAAGTTAATCAGGTTGTCTACTCATCACTACCAGTCTATTCATCAAGTTTCAAGGCTCTAGCTCCAACAGTTTTTGAGATATTTTGCTGACAAGGTAAAATTGCCCAAAATTACAAAGGGCCATAACTCATGATGTATTTTTCAGAATTTCTTCAAAAGTTAATCAGGTCATCTACTCATCACTACAAATCCATTTGCTAAGTTTCAAGGCTCTAGCTCTAACAGTTTTTGAGATATTTTGCTCACAAGGTAAAAATGCCCAAAATTACAAAGGGCCATAACTCAAGAAGTATTTTTCATAATTTCTTCAAAAGTTAATCAGGTTGTCTACTCATCACTACCAGCCTATTCATCAAGTTTCAAGCCTCTAGCTCCAACGGTTTTTGAGATATTTTGCTGACAAAGATAAAAATGCCCAAAAATTCAAAGGGCCGTAACTCATGAAGTATTTTTCAGAATTTCTTCAAAAGTTAATCAGGTCATCTACTCATCACTACAAATCCATTTACTAAGTTTCAAGGCTCTAGCTCGAACAGATTTTGAGATATTTTGCTGACAAGGTATAAATGCCCAAAATTACAAAGGGCCATAACTCAAGAAGTATTTTTCGAAATTTCTTCAAAAGTTAATCAGGTTGTCTACTCATCACTACCAGTCTATTCATCAAGTTTCAAGGCTCTAGCTTCAATAGTTTCTGAGATATTTTGCTGACAAGATTTCATCCATATTTTTTCAAAGGGCCATAACTCAGAAAAGGGGCATAATCCTGTCAAGAAAAAAAATACGTGTCAGCTATTTTTTCATGAGGAATCCATATAAGAAATTTCAAATCAGTAGCTTTCACGGTTCTAAAGTTATACTATGCATCAAAAAGCGTGACGAACGGACGGACGGAAGGACGGACGGACGGACGGACGGACGGACGAACAACCCAGAAGCAACTTCTTTGAAGTTGGGGGCATAATCAGTAAAAACCCAACACAAAAACATCCGATCATTTGATGAGTCCTTTGCTTTTTTTTTACTATAAAGTACAAATGCTTACATGCTAGCAATGGTGGATCGAGACATACACATAATTTCAATTAGAAAATGAAATAATGTATTTATCTTACTTTTTTTTGCAGTTCAATTCTTTTCACGTGAAACTTAATAAATACATAAATATTAGATAATTACTTATATTCACAAAAACATAACAATATCATGTGCCAAGAATATATATTCAAACACATTCACTCTGTGTAAAAAAATCAAACCATCCCTAGGCTAACTACAGGATTCTATCAGGAAAACAATGGCTGAACAACCTGTATCACTCACCTGAGTATCACAGCACTCAGGTAACCTGACCTAAAAATGATCAAGGCAAACATTCTGACGAAGATTCATGATGATTACATAAACAACTAAGACAATGTAACTAACATGCCTTATGGACCATGAAATATAGGTCAAGCATAAATACAGATGACTGCACTCCAGAGGTCATGCTAAGATGTATGCAAGTGCTAAGTCGCACTGGCTGTAGGACTAAAAGTTACTTAGAAACTGACATAAATGCAAAAACTTAGCAAAGTCAGTGGACCATAAAGGTCAAGATCAATATGGATGACCACATTCAAGCGGTCATGCTAAGATGTATGCAAGTGCCAAGTATCACTGCTGTAGGACTAATAGTTACTGGTCCTAAATGGAAAAACTTAACAAAGTCACTGGACCATAAAATATAGGCCATAAGTGACCCAGTTTCCTACTTGACCTAGAAATCAAGTTAAACATTCTGAGCAAGATTCATGATGATTACTTAAAAAATGTGACCTAAAGACTGTTAACAAGGTTTTCTTTTGATTAGGCCTGGTGACCTAGTTTTTGACCCTATGTAAGCCAGCTTCGAACTTGACCTAGAAATCATCAAAACAAACATTTTGAGCAAAATTTGCGACGACTACATAAAAAATTCAACCTCCAGAGTGTTAACAAAGTTTTCCTTTGATTTGGCCTGGTGACCTAGTTTTTGAAACCAAGTGACCCAGTTTTGAACCTGACCTAGAAATCATCTAGACAAACATTTTGAGCAAGATGGGTGATGATTACTTCAAAAATGTGATCTCCAGAGTGTTAACAAGGTTTTCCTTTGGTTTGGCCTGGTGACCAACGTTTTGACCTCAAGTGACCCAGTTTCAAACCTGATCTAGAAATCATCAAGACAAACATTTTGAGCAAGATTCATGATGACTACTTCAAAAACCTGACCTCTAGATTGTTAAGGTTTTCCTTTGATTTGGCCCGGTGACCTAGTTTTTTACCCCAAGTGACCCAGTTTCAAACTTGATCTAGAAATCATCAAGACAATCATTTTGAGCAATAATCATGGTGGTTACTTCAAAAATGCGACCTCTAGATTGTTAAGAAGGTTTTCCTTTGATTTGGCCTGGTGACCTAGTGTTTTTACTCCAAGTGACCCAGTTTCAAACTTGACCTATAAATTATCAACAGAAAAATTTTGAGCAAGATTTGTAATTACTTAAAATATGTGACCTCTAGAGTGTTAACAAGATTTTCCTTTGATTTGGCCTGGTGACCTAGTTTTTGGCCCCAAGTGACCCAGTTTCAAACTTGAGCTAGGAATCATCAACACAAATATTTTGGGCAAGATTCATGATGATTACTTCAAAAATGTGACCTCTAGAGTGTTAACAAGATTTACCTTTGATTTGGCCTGGTGACCTAGTTTCTGACCCCAAGTGACCCAGTTCAAACTAGACCTAGATTTCATAGAGGCAAACATTCTGAGCAAGTTTCATAAGAGTGAGTTAAAACTGTGACCTCTAGAGTGTTAACAAGCTAATTGTTGACCACAGACAAGGTAGAGGGACAGAGGGTGATCACAATAGCTCACCCTGAGGATTTGCTCAGGTTAGCTAAAAACAATGTTTATTTTAAAAGGTTAAATTCAGCATTATAGGTTCACTGGGCATACAGAACAAATTGACAAAATAATTGATGCACTTCAATATACAGTAAATGTCCTAATATTTTGAACACTTTATTCCATAATATTTTGGCATAAATTTGGCTTTTTATGCAGTTATTTCTTGAAATGCTTAGTGTAATGGCAAACAGTTGATCTGGGTCTGCACTGTTTGCATATACCATTTTGTCAAATACTTGGGTGTATGAAACTTTGCTCTATTCAAATTTTCCAGATTTTCAATTAAATCTTACCAGTGTTTTTTCTTTTTTTTTTTTTACTGTACAAAAAGTGTTGAGGTTTCCATGGCAAAATTTTCCTCACCAGTGAAATTCGATTTATCCCATTTTAGACTGAATACCAAGCCCCCCTACACCACCCCCACCCCACCCCTACTCTCAAACACACAACCCTCTTCCGATTTCAATTTTCTGGTATGTGATTTCAGAGGATTTCCAGGAGTAAAATGGCTAATCTATTTGCAAACAGTGGATACCCTGATCAGATTCTGCAGAATGTCTGATCAATCTGCACTGTTTGCCAATTACCTTTATGTGGCATCACGAAAACATGCCTATATAATATTGACCCCCTTTAACCCCACTTTTATATAGTAAAAATGGGGTTTACAGGGATATACATTGTTTTTCTTATTTCTGCTCAAAAACATAGATTTTGGGTACTTGTTAGTTCTAACGAGTACCCAAAATCTATGTTTTGAGCAGAAATATGAAAAATATCAGTTTTTTATCTGAAAATTTTCAGTTTTTGGAGGTGAATTATCTATATATTTGAATAGGCGTGTTTTCATAATGGGGCTTCCCGACTAAAATGGATTAAGATGAGCTGGCTGGAATCTGGATCTCAGTTGTTTACCTTAATTCTTCATCAGTGTTACTAAGGGTCAAGCAAGAGTTCAGATGAGAATGAGTCAGACAAGAAATAAGCAACAAGAGGACCATGATGGTCCTATATCGCTCACCTGACCAAACAGATTTGCATATTTACTGTTGAAGATTCAGCCAAGTTCACTGCTCTAGGATTTTTGTATAAACTTTATAGCACTAACCACCCCACCCCACTCCACCACACCCTGGCCATGTTTTTTTACAAATCTTGACGACCTGAACTGAATCTTAAAAGAGGGTCACCAAAGGAACATTTCTGCCAAGTTATATTGAAATTGGTCCAGTGGTTTAAAAAGTTTTATAAAGCTATAAAGCCCTACGCCCTAACGGCCATGTTTTTTGACGAATCATGACAGCTTGAACAAACTTGGTAGAGGGTCACCAAAGGAACATTCCTACCAAGTTATATTGAAATCTGTTCAGTGGTTTCTGACAAGAAGATTTTTAAAGTTTTCTATTTAGATATATAGGGAAAACATGCCCCACCCCATGGCAGCCATGTTTTTTGACGAATCATGATTGCTTGTACAATCTTGATAGAGGTTCACCAAAGCAACATTCCAGCCAAGTAATATTGAAATCAGTCATGGGGTATGTGACAAGAAGAATTTACAAATTTTCTATGCAGATATATATGAAAAATAAGCCCCCCCCCCCCCCCCCCCCCCACCCCCGTGGGCCATGGTTTTTGACGTATCATGAAGGCTTGAACAATCTTGGTAGAAGGTCACCAAAGCAACATTCCTGCTAAGTTACATTGAACTCGGTCCAACTGTTTCTTACGAGAAGATTTTTAAAGTTTTCTATATAGATATATAGGGGAAAATAAGCCCCGCCCCCTAGCGGCCATGATTTTTGATGAATCATGACGGCCTGAACAATCTTTGTAGAGGGTCACCAAAGAAACATTCCTGCCAAGTTGTATTGAAATCGGTCCATTGGTTTCTGAAAAGAAGATTTTTAAAGTTTTATATATAGATATATAGGGAAAATAAGCCCTGCCCCAGGCAGCCATGTTTTTTGACGAATCATGATTACTTAAACAATCTTAGTAGAGGGTCACCTAGGAAAAATTTCTGCAGTTATAATGAAATCGGTTCAGTGGTTTCTAACAAGAAGAGTTTTAAGGTTTTCTATATAGATGTATAAGGAAAATAAGCCCTGACTCCTGGCGGCCATGGTTTTTGACGAATCGTGACGGCTTGAACAATCTTGATAGAGGGTTACATAAGAAACATTCCTGCAAAGTTACATTGAAATCGGTCAAGTGCTTTCTGAAAAGACTATTAAAATTTTCTATATAGATAAATTATATAGGAAAATAAGCCCCGCCCCCTAGCGGCCATGTTTTTTGACAAATCATAACGGCTTGAACAATCTTGGTAAAGGGTCACCAAGGAAACATTTCTGCGAAGTTATATTGAAATCAGTCCTGTGGTTTCTGACGACAAGATTTTTTCAAGTTTTCTATATAGAATTATATCGAAAATAAGCCCCACACCCCCTAGCGGCCATATTTTTTGACAAATCATGTCGGCTTGAACAATCTTCATAGAGGGTCACTAAGGAAACATTTCTGCCAAGTTATATTGAAATCGGTCCAGTCGTTTATGACAAGAAGATTTTTAAAGTTTTCTATATAGATATATAGGGAAAATTAACCCCGCCCCCTAGCGGCCATGTTTTTTAACAAATCACGGCGGCTTGAACAATCTTGCAACAGGATCACCAAAGGAACATTTCTGCAAAATCATATGGAAATCGGTCCAGTGGTTTCTGACAAGAAGATTTTTAAAGTTTTCCATAAAGATATATAAGGAAAATAAGCCCCACCCCCCTGGCGGCCATGTTTTTTGACAAATCCAAATGGCTTGAACAATCTTGGTACAGGATCACCAAAGGAACATTTCTGCAAAATCATATGGAAATCGGTCCAGTGGTTTCTGACTAGAAGATTTTTAAAGTTTTCTATACAGATATACAGTGAAAATAAGCCCTGCCCCCTGGCAACCATGTTTTTTGACAAATCCAAATGGCTTGAACAATCTTGGTACAGGATCACCAAAGGAACATTTCTGCAAAATTATATGGAAATCGGTCCAGTAGTTTCGGACAAGAAGATTTTTAAAGTTTTCTATATAGATATATAGGGAAAATAAGCCCCGCCCCCTGGTGGCCATGTTTTTTGACGAATCCAAATGGCTTGAACAATCTTGGTAGAGGATCACCAAACGAACATTTTTGCAAAATTATATTGAAATTGGTCCAGTGGTTTCAGACAAGAAGATTTTTAAAAGTTTTCTATATAGATTATATAGGGAAAATAAGCCCTGCCCCCTGGCCGCCATGTTTTTTGACGAATCCAAATGGCTTGAACAATCTTGGTAGAGGATCACCAAAGGAACATTTCTGCAAAATTATATTGAAATCTGTCCAGTGGTTTCTGACAAGAAGATTTTTAAAGTTTTCTATACAGATATATAGGGAAAATAAGCCCCGCCCCCTGGCGGCCATGTTTTTTGACGAATCCAAATGGCTTGAACAATCTTGGTAGAGGATTACCAAAGGAACATTTCTGCAAAAATATATTGAAATCGGTCCAGTGGTTTCTGACAAGAAGATTTTTTAAGTTTTTAGTTAAAAAATCTATTTTTAGCTCCTGTGACCTAGATATGCAACGGACCGGAACCATTTGAACAATTCTGAAAGAGGACCAACTAAGGATCATTCCTGTGAAGTTTGGTCAAAATCCAATCAGTGGTTTAGGAGGAGATGTTGTTTAAAGATTGTGGACGGACGGACGGACGGACGGACTCACGAATGGGTACATACGTGGCTATGCACTTTGTGGCAAAAATCATTAAGTGGCTACTGATTTTAAGTGCCTATTACTGTCCATCATTATGTGTCTACAAATTACATTTAGCCACATTAGGTATGGATTACCTGTCCATAGCTATTATTCTCTTGTGTGGGTAGCCATTTAACCACATTAGGTATGGATTACCTGTCAGTAGCTACCATTCTCTTATGTGGCTAGCCATTTAGCCACGTTAGGTATAGATTAACTGTCCATAAGGGGCTACTGATTTTAAGTGGCTTTGGATTACCTGTCCATAGCTATTATTCTCTTGTGTGGGTAGCCATTTAACCACATTAGGTATGGATTACCTGTCAGTAGCTACCATTCTCTTATGTGGCTAGCCATTTAGCCACGTTAGGTATAGATTAACTGTTCATAAGGGGCTACTGATTTTAAGTGGCTTTCAAAAGATGTATTACTGCGCAGGCGCATAAAAAAAGATGGTACCCGAGGGTACTTGGACGTCCTTAGGAATGGATGGATTTCTGACCATTATTATGTGCCTACAAATTAAAATAACTTTATTTAGCCAGATTAAGTATGGATTACCTGTCCATAGCTCTCCCTAATGTGGCTAGCCTGGTATGACCATTTTGCCACTTAAGTATCTAAAATGCTGATGGTAAGCCACGCAAGTACCCGCTCGTGGGAACGGACGGCCGGACGGACGGACATACGGACGACGACGGACGGTGAGTGATCACAAAAGCTCACCTTGAGCTTTCAGCTCAGGTGAGCTAAAAATGAATCTGTCACCTAGAATTCTAGCTAAAACATTAGCTAACTGTGCAAAAATATTTCAGAAGCAACTCCTTTTTTTGTCAGGAAATACCAATGATTTTGTGAAGCAAAATACTGTCCCAAATCATTCCATAGCACTATAAGGTGAAACACACTAAGGTAAATGTCCTAAAATTTCGAAACACCAAAATTTCTGACAAAATGCCATATGCAAACATTGCAGACCTAGATTAGACTGATCCTTGAGATAGGAGCAGTCTGATCAGGGTCTACACTGTTTGTCATTCCACAAAACATTTTAAGAAACAACTGCATATTTTAAAAAAGCAAAATTTAAGCCAAAGACTTATGGAAAAAAGTGTTCAAAATTTTAGGACATTTACCGTATGCTACAATTTTTTGACTTACTTAAGGGACTTTTTTCATCCAATATTTGCTGATATTTTTCTTATTTCTTCACGAAAACGTACATTGTGGTACACATAAGAAGCACCTCAGTGAGGTGCAAGGCACTTCTAATAAGCACCCACAATGGATGTTTTCATGGAGAAATAAGAAAAATATGATGTGGCTACCCACTCTTACCTGCAGCTATAAAGACCACCATAGTAGAAAAGAATTTGCTTCCTTGATATACCGTATTGGGACAGATAGGTATTTGCAACCAGTGTAGACCCAGACCAGATGCCGCAGAATGTGGCATCTGACCAGTGTCTACCCTGTTTGCTATAAATACAGCAATATTTTAGACATTAAGAGGAAGTAGAATGGATTATTTCAAATTTTAGGACAAGTATGGTAAGTATGGTGTCCCAATACTTAGGGTAAATACAGTATGAATCTAATGGAGATTACTCATAAAAGAAAAGATTCGCACCCTGGGTGTAAATCTGTGCAAATCTTTTCCTTTAAGAGCAGTCCCTATAGCATGAGGCAAATACTTTTTAGTAGTGTTCTCCCTTCTGTGTGTATCCATTCACCTTTAACCCTTGTCATCCTGAATAAATTAAGATGCCATACCTATTTCTAACTGTCAGCCAATCTGGGCACAGTTGTTCAAAGCTATCAATGTCATTAATTAACACATCATTAAAACTTTGATCATTAAATATGGCATATATGCTAATATTTTTGCTGAAAAATGTGAGTAGCTTTTGCACTTGCATTTTTTCAGCAAAAATACTTGTGAATTAGATATTATACTTACTAGAACAGTTAACATTTTGACAACTAATGAGCTTGTTAAGCTAACGGCACTTTGAACAACTAGGCCCTGATTACTTAATCCAGATTGCTGATATAAATTCCCATACTAAATGACAAACAGTGCAGATCCAGATCAGTTGGCTTCTTTAGAAGTCAACTGATCTGTATCTACACTGTTTGCAAAGGCAGGGCATATCTGGGTTCAACAGGACAAGGGTTAATATGGCAAGCTCTGGGTGAACCACCATTTTTCAACATACATAAAAGATCCAGATAAGAGGGGGTATCATAATATTTTTCTTATTTTTCCACAAAAACAAAAACAACAAAAAAAAACCTCCTTATATTTGGAGCTATGTATACATTCAGGTAGCCTTGCCAGGGACATCCCTAGTCATCCACCAATTTTACCTTAACCCTTGTCCTGCTGAACCCAGATATACCCTGCCTTTGCAAACAGTGTAGATCCAGATCAGTTTGCTTCTGAAGAAGCCAACTGATCTGGATCTACACTGTTTGCCATTAAGTACGTGAATTTATAGCAACAATCCGGATCAAGTAATCTGATTGGCTGAAAATTAGAAGTGGGCGTGGCATCTTAATTTATTCAGCATGACAAGGGTTAAGAGGACTCAACACTTTTGGGGAGAAGGGAAGAGTTGGGGAGGGTTTGGGTAAAGTTTGGCAAAACACTGGCCTGGGCAAACATTGTAGACCTAGATCAAACTGCTTTTATAAACAAATAGATTGCTCAGGGTCTGCACTGTTTGCCAGTCAGCCTGTACTTTTTTGACACAGTGACACAGCACCATAGCTCGAGATATCTACATAAGTTTTATTATATCTCCTCAAAAACATATGTTGTGGGTATTCATTAGAAGCCCCTTAACATAGCGCTTCTAACAAGGATCTACGACATGTTTTCATCGAGAAATAAGAAAAATATAAATACTTTTCTGTTGAAAAAGGCCTTATCTGGGAGCTATGATTGTGAAGTCAGAAGATTGCCTGGATGCAAAGAGTTTCCTGGATCTTCACTGTCTGCATACTGTAAAATGTTGTTTTTGTTGTTGTTTCTAAAGCAATACTAAAATGTCCCTTACAGCAAAGCTTAACATCAAACAAAGTTTTGGGAATAATAACAGTAACAAAGGGACATTATATATGGGCAACATCAGAAGAAAACCTGCCTTACACTGACCTTGAATGATTGGATCAGCCTGTTCTGCATATGACATTTTTTCAACCAAATATTTTTAATATTTTTCTTATTTCTCAACAAAAACATATGTTGTGCATACTCAATGGAATAGCCTTACTGAGGCAATTCCAAAGAGTACCCACAACATTATATTTTCATGACAAAATAAGAAAAATACACCTCCGGATAATCCTTTTATCTAGAGCTGTGGAAGATACATCTCACTTTCTATTCAAACCACTGGCTGTTCATAGCAGAGGCCTTGATTTGTCTGTATGGATGCACAGGCTGACCAACATGAAACAGGTTTTTCCATGATGTTATTCATTTCAAACAATATTAGGTCAGAGTGCTTCCAAAACCAGTGGCATAAAACAGGTGAAAAATAGAATTATGCTAATTTCTGCTAACCCATGTAACTTACATTGAAACGAACTAACAAAGTGAAAAAAAAAATACTGCTATAATAGGCTTTCAACTCTGGGTAAAATCTTCAGCAGACAACATAATAAAATATCATTTTGTTATTTTTCCCAGAAAACAGGTTTTGACATTTGAAATATGTCAAAATCTGTTTTCTAGGAAAAATGAGAAAATATCACCAATTTGTCATCTGCTGAATTAGCACAGAGAGTGGTTAAGGTTAATCTTTATATAGCACTTTCTGGGTTATTTCAGCAGATGATCAAATAATATTTTTCTTATTTGTCCCAGCAAATAAGGTTAGATATTGTCTCCTTAGAAGATAATTTGTATGAAATAACAAGCCTTATTTTCTGGCCACAAATAAAATATTTTATGATGTTGTCCGATGTAATTTGCCAAGGCTGCTAAGCTTTTAAAAAAGAAAGTTATGAGAATAAAGCTTCACATGGGTTAACAAGAATTTCTATGTTTTTCAGCACATCACTTAAATCTGAGGTGGAAAACCAATTTGCAAATCTTAACCTTGGAATACGTGAAGCTCGTGTACTGGGTGACCGAGATTTCCTACAAATATTGACAAATTATCATTTAACTCACAAATTCATCAATGTTAAAAAGTACAATTTTTCTGAAAATCCAAACTTGTCATATTTATCATATTTACCAGTACCCTTAGTATTCAGACAGATAGACTTGGGCAAACAGTGCAGACCCAGATCAAATGCCACATAATGCTGCATCTGATCAGGGTTTACTCTGTTTGCCATTCATCCAGCAGATTTTAGACAAATTAACAGGTAGTAAAATGGATTTGTTCAAAATAATAGGGTAAATAAGGTAAGGAGTTTAAAAAGATGCCCAAACACCATACTGGCCCTAATTACCACACTGTGCACTTACATTTTTTTTTTCAAAAATCACTAGACAAACTTGTAGTAAAATATCCTCCTATTACAAGTACACTTTAAAGAAAGATCAGCAGAGAACTTCATGAGGGGTGTACCTAATGATACTATCGTAATATTTTTCTGACTTTCTTTATAAAAGCATTATTAATATGTTGTTGGTACTCATTTGAATTGCCTCTCATGTTGAGGCAATGTAAATCAGTACCAACAACATAAGCTTTTATAACGAAGTAGATACATGGCTTGTAATCTGAAGACTACAAAATTGCTTGACTGTGCACTTATAGGGGTATGTGCAGTAATTGGATCAAATATGGTACTTAGGGTATATACAGCAGTTTCAGAAAACACCGTATTTGCCCTTATTACCACACATGCTCCTATAAGTGCACAGTTAAGCACTTTAGTAGTCTTTACATTACAGTCAATGTACTTTTATCTATTATTTTTACAAAAATATGTTGTGGGTACTCATTTGAATTGCATCGACAAGTTGGGGCAATTCAAACGAGTACCCACAACATATGCTTTTGTAAAGAAAATTAGAAAAAGATATCACATAAGTATAATTAAATACACCCTTCATGAAGTCCTCTGCTGATCTTTCTTTAAAGTGTGCCCTTATTTGGTGGATATTTTACTACGAGTTTTTGCAGTAATTTTGAAAATCTGAAGTGCACAGTGCAGTAATTAGGTAGAATACGGTAAATGCAAAATAATAAACATTGTAACCTCTTTATAAGACCGCACATTATATGACCATTTTGGATATAAGACAGTTTAAAGGCGGACCTCAAAAGTGTTGTATTTTGATTAAAAAATATGTATACACAGTGAGTTGAAAATAAGTATACACAAAAATGGTCATTTACAGTCATTTATCTAGATAATCTATTTTCTTATTCTTTACCAAAAATTAAACTTGACATTTCATTGGGATTGTCTCCAAAGGAGATGATTAAGTCAGTAAAATGTCAAGTCTAATTCTGAGGAAAACATAAAACAAAATCTGTATTTTTTTTAATCAGCAGTGACATTTCTTCAGCTTACTGAGGCTTACAAGGCATTTAAGGCTTTCAACCCATTAGATTTTGAAAACACACCAATTCAAGTATATTGAAAATTTCACCACCAAAAACTGAAAGTTTTCCGATAAAAATTCTGATACTTTTTCGCACTTCTGCTCAAAACATAGATTGTGAATACTCATTAAAACCGCCTCGCTGATGGGGTTCTAACGAGTACCCACAATCTATGTTTTTGAGCAGAAATAAGAAAAATAATGTATACCCCTGTAAACCCCAGTTCTACTATATAAAAGTGGGGTTTATGGGGGTCAAAATTATATAGGTATGTTTTTGAGATGTTTCTTCAGTTTACTTATAGGTTTACAAGGCAGCTAAGTTTTCAACCCACTGGACCATAGCAGACACCTTCACAAATAGTGAAGATCAAGATGAGACAGCTTGATACAAGCCATCTCATCAGTATCTATAGTGTTTGTCATTCTACTCTTCATTTTAAGGAAACCCCTATTCACAACAATAGGTGTGTCCAAGTTCAAAGACTCAAAAATCTTTAGAAACTCATGGTTGAAACGGCTTATGTCCAGGGCCCAGTTGTTCAAAGCGGCCTTAGCTTAACAAGCTCATTATAGGTCACTTCGTTAACCGTTTTAGCGGATTCAATACACAATATTCTCATATTTTTTGCTGAAAAAATGTGAGTAGCTTTTGCACTGCAAAAGCTACTCACATTTTTTTAGCAAAAAATTTCAACATATCTGCGTATCACTCGATGTAAATTTTAACGAAACATTAACTAACGATGTCATTAGCGTTGAACAACTGGGCCCAGAACTAAACAGCTACATGTACCTTACATTACACTGTGGCCAATTCAGTCACAAAGCTCCAGAAAAGGATTATTTTTTTTTTTTTTGTCCCAAAAAAAGCCGAAAGTTTTCTCATTTCTCCATAAAAACATATATTGTAAGTACTCATTAGAAGTGCCTTAATGAGTTGCTTCTAATGAGTCCCCATAACATATGTTTTTGTAGAGAAATAAAAAAAAAATGATATGATTTGTAACCACTTTCATATGAGGCTATGTCAGGGTTTTTACTGTTTAGCAACACTATCTGACCGTGTACAATACGCAGTAGATATTGGGCACATGCAAAAATAAGCAATATTATGTACATCAGATCCAGATAAGGTGAAAATTTTGTATGATTTTTGTTTTGTTTGCTTAATGGCCCAGTTCACACTGTTAAGGTCATGTTGAGCCAGCCACACTTGCACTGTGTAGACTTAGTCCTATAAGAGGATACTTTTAACTGTAACTGGGCCATGCCAAGTGGAAATGTGTCTTTGAGCATGCGCAAAATATGTGGATTCAGATTCATCCAAGTTTCATCCGGGCATTTGCTCTCTATTGATACCATCACGAAAACATGCCTATATAATTTTGACCCCCTTAAACCCCACTTTTATATAGTAAAACTGAGGTTTACAGGGGTATACATTATTTTTCTTATTTCTGCTCAAAAACATAGATTGTGGGTACTCGTTAGAACTGCCTCTGTGAGGCAGTTCTAACGAGTACCCACAATCTATGTTTTTAGCATAAATATGAAAAATATTTGAATTTTTTGTCTGAAAATTTACAATTTTTCGGTGATTAACTTTTCAGTATATTTGAATAGGCATGTTTTCGTAATGCATTCTATAGTATCCAATGATTCTGACAGCAGATGGAAGGTCCTGATCAGACTGCACAGATCTGGGCATTCTCTGTCTGCATATGCTAAAAGACACATTTTTGCATGGCACCAATCAACTGTAACTGACAACTCCACAAATAAATATGTGTGGGTACTCATTTGAATATGTTTTGGTGGAGAGATAAGAACAAATATCCATTACTTTTAGAGCTATATCAATTTAAACTTAGCAAGCTATGGCCGAATTCAGCAGATGACAAACTGATATTTTTTTTTTCTCTTATTTTCACCAGAAAATATTATCGGACATTTCATGCAAATTGTTTCCTAAAGAGGCTTTTGCATGAACTATATCAGAGCCTGCTTTCTAAGTAGAATAAGAAAAAAAAAATACAAAAATGTTGTCTGCTGAAATTTTAACCTATCATGCTAAGCTTTACTGAGGGTTTGTAAGAGGAACCCACATATTTTTTTACTTCATTATATAAACCAGAAGATCCAGATAAGATAGAATATCCATGATGTCTGGTCACGATTTATGCTCTCTAGACAATAAACCTTCCCATGTTCATTGAACATTTTTAACACTTAGCATGCTCGGTAAAATTTTCAGCAGTCAACATTTTGAAAATTTTTCTTATTTTTTCAGAAAACAGGAATAGACATTTCAAGCAAAATGTCTTTAATGAAGAAAATGTGCATGAAAAGTCAAATCCTGTTTTCTGGGAAAAATAAGAACATATCACCAATTTGTTGTCTGCTGCATTAGCCCATAGAATGGTAAAGGTTAAAACTGACTGGCTCCAGAAAAAATTTTAATTTTCAAATAATAGCACAGATATTTCATTTATACCTTGAGGAAAATAACACGCTTGGTGTCATGAGGAAAGAACCCTTACGCACCAGGCTGACAATGTGGGCTTTGTTTGATTTGGAGTTTTGCAGCCCCATCAACACTGGTAAGGTCACATCAAGCCAGTTAACCTATTCACACCTTTTCATCATGAAAACACACCTATATAATTTTGACCCCCTTAAACCCCACTTTTATATAGTAAAACTGGGGTTTACAGGGGTATACATTATTTTTCTTATTTCTGCTAAAAATATAGATTGTGGGTACTTGTTAGAACCGCCTCGCAGAGGCGGTTCTAATGAGTACTCACAATCTATGTTTTGAGCAGATATATGAAAAATATCAGAGTTTTTTATCTGTAAATTTTCAGTTTTTGGAGGTGAAATTTTCTTTATATTTGAATAGGCTTGTTTTCGTAATGCCTGGGCAAGCTTAGTGCTCTTAGCGTTTAACAAGTACTTTGTGCACATACTTTAAACTGTAACAGATGATGGCCTTTGAATCCAGCCATAAAACAGCCATAGAAATTATTGCATGATCCATCTCCATGAAAATTATGTGGCTGAGCTGAGATTCAAACTTGCAATGTCTGGATCTACAGTCAGATATGTTACCGACTGTACTATCAAACCCTGTGAACATCGAGGGCCCAGACCAGCAGCACATATGACCAGGGCTCAGTTGTTCAAAACATCATTAACTTAACAAGCTCGTTAGTGGTCAAAATGTTAACTGCTCTAGTAAGTAGAGTATCTAATTCACGGGTATTTTTGCTGAAAAAATGTGAGTAGCTTTTGCAAATGCAAAAGCTACTCCCATTTTTTTTCAGCAAAAATATTAGCATACAATTATGCCATATTTAGTGATCAAAGTTTTAACAATACATTAACTAACGATATCGTTAGTTTTGAACAACTGGTCCCAGTTTAATAAGGGCTTTCACTGATCATGAATAGCTTCTATGGCACCCATCAATTCTGCAAGCAGGCAACAAAGCTACAGTCGAACCTCTGTATACCAATACTCGATACAACAACTAAATTCGTTATAATGATAATTTGATTGGTACAAAGTCTTCACTCAAGAGTGTAAGAGATAATCAGAAATTATGCAAGAACATTTTATTTAATACTTCAAGAAACATATGTTTTGGATATTTGTGAGAATTGCCTCACTGAGTATCGATGAGGATATGGATGTTAAGATATGAACAAAAATATGGATGTTTGGCGGGCAAATAACTGTCAAAATTGACAAAATTTGCCAATTAGCAATCCCAAAAAAACACCAGATCATCATCATTATCATTGCATGTTATTATGGAAATGTTTATATAAGTGTTTAATGAAGCTTATTTATGGAACTATTTAGGGAGGGAAGTGTTTATTGAAACATATGTTTATAGAAGTGTATCATGGAAGTGTTTTTTTTTTTAAATTAATTATGCATATATACTGAGAGGTAAAAGTAAGTATACAGGTAACTATTTCTTTAATTGTCACCGTTTTTCACATATGTACATTAATCTTTGATATCATAGTTAAGAACAATCATTTATGCATAATTTGCAACAATTTTCAGGAAGTTCTATCAAAGAGCAAGGAAATGACATTTACGGAAATGAATAAGGGGTCTAAATCAACATTTACCTATGAGTAGCTTCCCTTTAAAAGTGCATTTTGGACAAAGAAACTTACATTTCTGCATTTGTATTGCATTCAGTCGAAAGAAGGATAAAAATGCAGTAAGGACATGCTTCAACTTCAAATGCATAACAGAGTACACTGTCAAATTTCTATATGAAGGACATGGCGTTTTGACATTAATTGACATTGTTCTGTTAAATAAACAGTTTTAGGAGCTTTCATCTGTATGTGGTACAAGGAGGCAAAGCCAAGCAACACTTTGTTGAAAAATTCAAGGGAAAACGACTAATGCCCCTTCAGATATAGACCCTTTAAATTCCCTATATTTTTCATTCAAAGGGAGGTAATTTGAGACGGGAAGAAATTCCAATTCAGCCTGACATCATTTGATGGGAATTTCGAATTAAATAACGTTGTGGTTTTACTCACAGACATTTGTGCAAGACATTTATGAAAAGTAAAATGACATTTGTTTTATCTTGGACCCAATAATTATACGCTTATTATTAGGTCTGAGCTTTTATACAAAGCGAGTTATGACTGGAAATGCCGTTTTTAATTAAGGGCTCATAACTCTATAATTTATGATTGCAAAAGAATTACTTTTGTGATTTTCAAAGACAGACATTTGACAAAAATGACCATGAAAAACATTTTAACGAAAAAAGTACAACACGAGCCGGTACTCAAAAACTCGAAACTGTATACTTTTTATTGCCTTTGAGTATATTATCTTCCAGAAACAAAAATACTAATGAAGGGACAGAATGATGGGCAGACGGACAGATACACAGATGTCCAATGTGAAACCATCATACCCCATCACTATTATATGGCAGGGTATAAAAAGATATTCCAAAGATCACGCTGAAATACGATTCTTGCACTTTATGATCTTTCAATTTATTTGCCGCATAGGGCCTTTTCCAAGAATAACACTGGTCTACATTTTATTTATTTGAAATTGCCTGGATGCTATTCTAAGAAAAGCAGCACAGCTGAGGGAGCCACTCTGGTTATAATGATATCTGATACATAGTATGTCATAAAGTTTATCTTTTTAACCCTTGTCCTGCAGAACCAGGATATGTCCTGCTTTTGAAACAGTGTAGATCCAGATCAGTTGGCTTCTGAAGAAGCCAACTAATCTGGATCTGCACTGTTTGTCATTCAGTATGAGAATTTATATCAACAATCTGGATTAAGTAATCTGATTGGCTGATAAATAGAAATGGGCATGGCATCTTAATTTATTCTGCATGACAAGTGTTAAAATTGAGTCGCAATGTGAGAAAATGTTTCTTCTGACATGTGTACCCAAGGATGGCTCAAATCTACCCATTCATCTGCACAGTCTGATTGGAGACCTCCTTCTCTGCATGAAGAAAATTTGCTTCCTTGACTATCCAAAATGCACCAAGAGAAGATTCTGATCAGGCAAATGCACAGGCTGATCTGAATCTTGGCTGGTAGCACAAGGCCAAATGTATGCATTCTGATGTTGCAACTCAGATTTTTCACAATATCTTATTTCCAACCCTTGTTATGCTGAATAAATTAAGATGCCACACCCACTTCCAATTCTCAGCCAATCAGATTCCTGATCCAGATTATTGATATAAATTCAAGTATTTCATGGCAAACAGTACAGATCCAGATCAGCTGGCTTCATGTCGAGCGCGGTCAGTTTACCTAACCACACTTTTACTGGGCAGGCTTAGTCCTCTAAGCCGTTAACCAGTATTGTGCACATTCTTTCGCCAGAAACTGACAACTGCCCTTCTTGAATCAGTGGAAGGGAGAGAATGACCGTAGAAAGTATTTCATGATCAATCTCCACGGAAAAATGTAATTTAGCAAGAATAATTTGCAACTGTTAGTAATTTGAGATTTATTAGTAGGACAAGTTTCTTTCCAGTCCAAAATACATACATTGTACCATATTTACCCTAAATATTTCAGACACCTTAACTCCCTACCATCAGAACAATATCATTCTTCAACCTATTGGTATCCATAAAACTGCTGGATGAGCAACAAACATGCAGATATATTCAGGGCACCATAATAACCCACGTATCGGGACACATTACAAAAACACACCTATTCAAATATACAGAAAATTTCACCAAGAAAAAGTGAAAATTTTCAGATAAAAAACTCTGATATTTTTCATATTTCTGCACAAAACATAGATTGTGGGTACTCGTTAGAACCACCTCGCAGAGGTAGTTCCAATGAGTACCCACAATCTATGTTTTTGATCAAAAATAAGAAAAATAATGTATACCCCTGTAAACCCCAGTTTTACTATATAAAACAAGGGGTTTAGGGGGGGTCAAAATTATATAGGCATGTTTTCATGAGGAGAGAGCAGTGAGCAAACAGTGTAAATTCAGATTAGATGCTATAAAAATGGCATCTGATCTGGGTCTACACTGTTTGCCACTCGTCTAGCACTATCAGATGCGTGATCAGGAAGTTAAATGGGCTTGCTTAAATTTTAGGACAAGTGAACCAATTTAGGAAAATCCCAACAAAATGGCATGTGCAACCTGCAAAGCCTCAGATCAGCCGGCGTATGTGGGCAGTCTGATCAGAGCCTTTGCTGGTCACTTTGACCTTGTTTTTATTGTAAGCTACTATTAGAAAAGAAACTAAGCTTCTATGCTCAAAGGACTGCTGCACAGGCTAATCTTAGTCTACACTTGTCAGAATGTCAAACCGTTGGAAGACGCATGCTGTGGCTCAAATTTTGTAAGAAGAGTTAACCCTTGTCATGCTGAATTAATTAAAGGCTCCACATTCCTCAAAAATAGACATTTTATCATCCAAGAAAGGTTTAATAAATTGATAAATGGTACACCACAACCTCTTTATAACACTATTGTTGGGGTCCATAGCATAAACCGTGTTAGTTAAACAACCGTGTTATATCCAAACAAAAATGTATAAATTATATTGAAAAATGACCATTTATGGTCATTTTTCAATATAATCTATACATTTTTGGGAACCATCTTCGAATCCTGTTATATCCAAAACCGTGTTATAACAAACCGTATTATAAAGAGGTTGAAGTGTATTAACCCTTGTCATGCTGAACCCTGATATACCCTGCTTTTGCAAACAGTGCAGATCCAGATCTGTTGGCATCTAAAGAAGCCAATTGATCTGGATCTGCACTGTTTGTCATTCAGTTTGTGATTTTTTTATCCAAAATCTGAATTAAGTGATCTGATTGGCTGAAAACTGGAAGTGGGCATGGTATCTTAATTTATTCAGCACGGCAAGGGTTAATACAATCATAAAATGTGGCACCTGACAGCCTGTAAAATTTCACTTAGTCTCTTCTTCTTGAAATGAAATGATTTTTTATCATATCTCTGAATTAATGTTGCCAACATATGATAAAAATCATTTCATTTTTGATCCAAGTCAAAAATGAGAGACTAACTGAAATTTTACAGGCTGTCAGATGCCACATTTTATGATCATATTAATACTATATATCAATTTACTAAACCTTTCTATGATAAAAAAATGTCTGTTTTTAAGGAATATGAAGCCTTTAAGATGCCATGCCCACTTCTAATTTTCAGCCAATCAGATTACTTGATCTAGGTTGTTGATACAAATTCACAAACTGAATGGCTAACAGTGCAGATCCAGATCAGTTGGCTTCTTCAGAAGCCACCTGATATGGCTCTACATTGTTTGTAAAGGCACTGAATATCCAGGTTTAGGAAGACCAGGGTCAAGGTATGAATACTGAATACTAAGGGTAAAGAAGATAGCAAAGAACTTCAAAATAAAGAAAAGAAATGTAGTGCTAACATCCACATTATAAACATATACCGGTTATTACCTGGGTGGACTAGGGCTAACTGGTCGGTGTGGTGAGAGCAGTTTATCTTCCACACTCTGTCGAACACCATCTACACTCTTCCTGAGTTCTTCATTCTTATTCTCAAGATCTGACACAACTTTTTGTAAATCAGACATGGCTTCATCTCTGAAATTATGGAAAGTATTTTTGTCTGTATGAAAACCATAGCTCCAACCAGAAAGTATGATTTTTTTTTTGTTGTTTTTGATTTGGGTTTTATGGTCCTTTCAAGAATATTTCACTTATATCAAGCAGATTGTTCATCCAAAGTGGGTGAAAACTGGAGAACCCAGGGAAAAACCACCTGACAATCTGTAAGCAGAACTCGGCTTTCCCACATGTGACCCGAGCAAAGCTCTAACCACAGCAGTGAGAAACCTAATGGATTAAGAGTCAACTCTCCTATGCACTAGGCTATGGGGGCCTGCAACCAGAAAGTATGGATATTTTGCATTATAATTCTCCCCAAAAAAGATATGTTGTGGGTACAAATTAATCAACTGGGCCCAGTTGTTCAAAGCGTTGTTAGCTTAACGAGCTCGTTAAGGGTCATTTCGTTAACTGTTTTAGCAGATTCAGTATACAATATTCTGATATTTTTTGCTGAAAAAATGTGAGTAGCTTTTGCACTGCAAAAGCTACTCACATTTTTTCAGCAAAAACTTTCAGCATATTCACGTATCACTCGATTTAAATTTTAACGAATCGTTAACTAATGACGTCGTTAGCTTTGAACAACTGGGCCCTGGATATTTGGACATTTTAGAGTCTATAGGCACACAACAAACAGACATCAGCGATGCAGTACCAATGTACAGCTTGCTATGTTCTTCAAACTTAGTATAGTGGAAAAAGTTGGGACTTCTTCCTGCACACACCCAATACTGATATTTTGTTTCTATATCAGCAATATAACATTCTCAAAAAAAAAAAAAAAAAAAAACAATCTAAAAACAACAATATTAATTGAAAAAGTGATTAAACTATTCATTTTCTTCAAGACTGTCTTTTCATTTCATTAAACCCTGCTTTTGGTTCTATTCATAGAGCATTTGGCAATTTATCTGTGTTCAGAACCAATTTTGTAACTGTCACATTTTAACCTCTTTATTTTGGATTCACCCAATATATTTTCTGCCAATTTTCACAAGGCAGACAACTTTTGAGACTTTCTGTTTGCTTCCTTCACACCAAGCCCCTTCTGAAAAGTGGTCTACACTAAAAGGAAAGAATCTGCTACCAAAGGGAGCAAATTCTTGTCTTTTAGAGTAGACCCTTTTTGAAAGGGAGGTAAAAACAATTCTGACAGTTGCTTCCCCTGAAATTGTGTCAATTCTCCTTAATTCTCAATAAATTCATAAATGGGAAGGAATCTTTTTCATCATCGCAGGCAACAAATAACTGATTTTCCAACTTACTACCTTTCAATAGTTTCCTTGTTCAAAATACATTAATTAAACTCTCCCAAATTTTCTTCCTGAGAAATTACTGTAAATAGTGTATATATACACATAGGGCCATAAAAGTGCTTTTTCCAACCAAAAATATTGATTGATTTGATTGTGTTGGGCTTAAGGACACATCAAGCCTTGCAGGTCATTTTGTGTTGTCTCCCAGAGAAAGGGAGAAAAGAGATAGAAGAGATAGTAGAAGAGATGAAAGAGAGGAACATGGAAGAAAGAGGAACAGGAATGAAAGTGAAGAAACAGAAGAAATAAAAACGTCCCCCCTCTACCCTTACCTGATACAAGGACAGCAGGCCTTGCCCAACTGTAAGCCAATATCAGTTGGATGCGCCAGTAACGTAAGATACACGACACCTTCGCACTACCCGACCACACCCACCAAAAATTATTCATATTTTTCTTATCTCTCCATGAAAACACTTCCCAGTTACTTCTAATGACTATTAACAACTTATATTTTTGTGGAGAAATAAAAAAATATTATGCTGATAGCCCTTCTTACCTAGTGCTGCAATATACACAATTATGATTTAATTACAATGTGCTTAACTTTATAAAATGTAAAATAAAAACATGAAGCGATAATACCCAGCCACTATCCTGTGGTGGGCAAGTAACTCTGTCAATAATTAACAAAATTTGCCCATTAGCAATCCCAAACCAGATCTCTACAATATCAATGCACATACCAAGTTTGGTAAAAATCCATTGGTATTTACTTAAGTTATCAACCAGAAACAAAAATACAGACAGATAGATGTATGACAGACGGACATCCATACATTTGTATAAGTGGTTCACTATGGAACTAAAATCACCATTTTAGTCCCAAAATGTGGTCCCACAATGCAAGTCCAGTAATAACAAAAAATGTCATCACAGATGGACAGATGCATGGACACATGGATGACCGATGCGAAACCATAATACCCATCACAAAAACATACCTATATAATTTTGACCCCCTTAAACCCCACATTTATATAGTAAAACTGGGGTTTACTGGGGTATATATTATTTTTCTTATTTCTGCTCAAAAACATAGATTGTGGGTACTCGTTAGAACCGCCTCGCCGAGGCGGTTCTAACGAGTATCCACAATCTATGTTTTGAGCAGAAATATGAAAAATATTAGAAGTTTTTATCTGAACATTTGCCAGTTTTTGGTTGTAAAATTTTCAATATATCTGAATAGGCGTGTTTTCGTAATGCCCACCACTATCATGTGCCAGGATATAAGTAGGAGGTAACCAATTTACCAAATTCCCTTCCTGTACAATATTAGTTACCATGCTTCCTCAGATTTGGTAAAATGACCATCTTTCTGAAAACACCAGACTTTAGTACGAGAACAATTGAAAACATACCTAGTTAATCAAGATGTCTTCATTCTGATCTGATTTAGAGACAACTAACCTGTCTCAAGAGTCCACCCAAGGGAGTCCAAAAATGTGGTCTTTTAAGACCACATTTCTGGACTCCTTTGGGTGGTCTCTTGAGACAGGGTAGCTTGTACTTATCTTTTATTTTTACTTTTAACTGTCAAAACATTAGATTAGAGCATGAACAGGTAAGTAAATTCAAACTTCTGACTTACTTATATTTGATCTGGTCTTTTGAAGTTCTCAGCTGGTTTTCTAATGTCTCTATAGCATGATCTTTACTCTCTATAACTCCCATTAGTTTATGCAGCTCTTCTCGCATTTCATGCAGCTCTGTTCCTACATCATCCAAGGATTCCTGAAACATAAGAACACCTAAACCATGATGATAGGTATCATATTTACAGTAATTACCCTAATATGTGAACTACACCTTATAGAGAAAAGCACAGCTTGTGCAGAATGAATCTTAAATGGGCCAAGTCAAGCAAAAAAGTGCCTCGAACATGCACAAACTGTGCAGATTCAGATCATCCTGCACATGCGTAAAGTATCATCCTGGGCCCGGTTGTTCAAAGCGTTGTTAGCTTAATGAGCTCATTAAGGGTCATTTCGTTAACTGTTTTAGCGGATTCAATACACAATATTCTGATATTTTTTGCTAAAAAAATGTGAGTAGCTTTTGCACTGCAAAAGCTACTCACATTTTTTCAGCAAAAATTTTTAGCATATTTGTGTATCACTCAATGTAAATTTTAACGAATCGTTAACTAACGACATCGTTAGCTTTGAACAACTGGGCCCTGGCCTTTACTCTCCATTCATACATTCTGTAGTATCCAATAATTCTCTTAGTGAAAAAAGAAGGCCACTGATCAGACTGCATGGATCTGCAGGCTGATCTCCTTCACTGTCTGCATATGCCTGACGACACGTTTTCATATGGTGCTGCCTAAATGAGAATATTCTATAATACTTTTTCTCTTTTATTTTTCAGAGAATAATTAAGGTTTGAAATTTTCTCTATATATCTATGAAGTTTTATCCTGATATTTCATACAGAGAAATAACTATAAGCCAAAGTTTGCTTTTCAGATATGTTAAAGGCATAGAACTCAAGAACTAGAAAAGCCAGAGTAACTGCCCATGGTTATAATATGTAGCCTTTGGTTCTCTGTGGAGTTTCATCCATTTATTCTATATTGTATGGTAAACTGGGGCCAAAACACATTTCTTAGACACTGAAATTAGCCACAAATTAATAGATTTAGCACATTAACCCTAGTCCAGCTGAACCTGGATATGTCATGCCTCTGCAAACAGTGTAGATCCAGATCAGTTGGCTTCTGAAGCCAACTGATCTGGATCTGCACTGTTTGCCATTAAGTATGTGAATTTATAGCAACAGTCCAGATAAAGTAATCTGATTGGCTGAAAATAAGAAGTGGGAGTGGCATCTTAATTTATTCAGCATGACAATAGTTAACAATTCCAAACTACTCCTCTGCGATACTAATATTTATGGAAAATTAGAACAAGATCCATAATATTCAAGTTAACAACTGGAAATGTAGTATGGACAGAAAGAGAGGCAGACATTAAAGGCTATAATATAATAACTGCATCACGTTAGTGGTCTGATTGTTGAAAAAGTCTTAACACTTTTACTCCAGTTTTGGCACCAAATGGTAGTACAACGTCTTGGCGAGAGTAATCAGATGTTGTGACGTCGTGACAACGGCATAACATCTGTATTTAAAATGGTTGACAGTATTGATGAGAAGATGGTGTTGCATTGAAAGAACAACTCTCTTGAAAAAGGCTTTAATCAGCCGAAACGTTGAGATTTGTGAAATAAACTGTGCAAAAATATAATATAAAACACAGCTATTATGATATGGTTGGGCATAAAACTCAGAATATCTGGCACTGTTGTGACAAGAGCTTTAATGGAATAGTCCATATTTTTAAGTTGAATTTTGAGTTGTATGAATTAGGCAATTAAAGCAAAAGTGTAGTATCTGCGCATACACAAAAAAAATAGCCATGCCACATCCATTCAACATGGATATTCTGTAATTTTTCTGAACTAAAAGTATCATTTTAACCCTTGTCCTGTTGAACCTGGATATAACTGGCCTTTGCAAACAGTGTAGATCCAGATCAGTTGGCTTCTGAAGAAGCCAACTGATCTGGATCTGCACTGTTTACCATTAAGTATATGAACTTATTACAACAATCAGGATCAAGCAATCCTATTGGCTGAAAATTAGAAATGGGTGTGGAATCTTAATTTATTCAGCATGACAAGGGTTAAAATCTCTGCACTCTTCTCTGGACCCCAGCTAAGTTGCCTAAATTGGTTAACTAGCATAGCCCCAGATAAGAAGGGGTAGCCACATAATACTTTTCTTATTTCTGCACAAAAACATATAATGTGGGTACTCATTAGAAGTGCCTCTGTAAGATGCTTCTAATGACCACCTCAATATACAATATATGTTTTTATGGAGAAATAAGAATATCAGCATTTGAAAAAAGTGCATCATCTGGAGATATGAGTAAATTTTTTTTCATGGTGAATATTTTGATTAAAAAAACAAAAACATTATTAGTGTCACAATCCATACTGAATGTGTGAGATAAATGTGTGAGATAAAACACCTACATACATGTACATGGTTAATACAAATACAAACACATCCCTGCACAGCCAGAGTGATCTCCCTTGGAGGTATACCATATTTACCCTAAGTATTCAGACACCTCAATTCCTTATCATACTTGTTCTAAAATTTGAACAATTTACAATCCAATTTCGTGTCTAAAAATTGCTGGATGGCTGGCAAACAATGTAGACCCTGATGAGAAGCCACATTGTGTGGCGTCTCATCTGGGTCTGCACTATTTGCTCAGATCTGTCTGTCCAAATACATACTTGTATACGGTATTCATTCATTTATCTTAACACTCAGCAATCTGTGTAAAAATCTGAGCAGATGACATACTGAAACATTTTTCCTATTTTTCCCAGAAAACAGGTTTAGACACTTCATGCAAATTGTCCCCAATGCAGACAATTAGTATGAAATGTCAAATTCAGTTTTCTGGAAAAAATCAGAACATATCATCAATATGTCAACTGCCTAATTAACCCAGAGAACAGTATAGATTAAGAGGACCAGATATGCTTGGTAGATTTTCTGCCATTTCTTACAAGGGAGGCAACTTCTGTGGCTTCCAGTTTGCTTTCCTGTACACTAAGCCCCTTCTGAAAAGGGGTCTACTCTTTTAAGGGAATAATTTGCTCCCATGGGCAGCAAATTATTTCCTTTCAGAGTAGATCTCTTTTCAGAAGGGAGGTAAAACAACTTTGACAGTTGCCTCCCCTGAAAGTGTATCAATTCTTCTTAAGGCAAAATGCCATTTGGCGATGATCAATTAAAGATGAATAAATTGGAAGGTCTTTGGTAAAAGAACTGAAAAAAAGAAAAACTGCAGGAGTACCCAAATTTGGCCAGATTCTGAATAACCAGACACCCACCGACCATCACTCGTAAATATATGCTAAGCCTACCAAGCTGCTGGCACTCCTTTTCTATTTCTGTAAATCGTGTCATTCCAATCTTAAAACTTTGCATGCTGGGTAAAAATTTCACCAGATGACATTTTGAGATACTTTTTCCCAGAAAATAAGCTTTTGCATTTCATGCAAAATGTCTCCTAGAAGACAATTTGCATGACATGTCAAAGCCTATTTACTGGGAAAAATATGAAAAATATCATCAATTAGTCATCTGCTGAATTTGCCCATACCATAGTGAGTGGTAACAAGCCTTCCTCCTCCTCAAGAAACTTACTTGTTTTAACCATTAACCCTTGTCCTGCTGAATACATTAAGATGCCATGCCCACTTCTAATTTTCAGCCAGTCAGATTACTTAATCCGGATTGTTGCTATAAATTCACATACTTAATAGCAAACAGTGCAGATCCAGATCAGTTGGCTTCTTCAGAAGCCAACTGATCTGGATCTACACTGTTTGCAAAGGCAGAGTATATCCGGTTTCAGCAGGACAAGGGTTAAAGTGCCGAGCAAAATTGCAGCAGATGTCAACCTAAATTTATTTTTTAGAGAAAATAAGGCTTGACATTTCATGTGAATTATCTGCAAGGTAGATGATTGATAAATTCACATGAAATGTTAAGCCTTATTTTCCCAGGAAAAACTTCAAAATGTTGTGTGCTGAAGTGGTGTTTGACACTTAAAGGAATTACATTTGATACACTTCATGAGAAAAGGCTACTGCTGGCAAACAGCAAAGTCGTAGATCAGCATGCATGTTTTCTGTCTAATCAACTTTTACCACTCTGTGGGCTAATTAAACAGATGACAAATTAACAATATTTTCCTTATTTTTTCCATAAAACAGGATATGACATTTCATGAAAATTGTCTCCTTAGGAGACAATTTCTTAGAAATGTCAAAACCTGTTTCCTGGGAAGACTAAGAAAAATATTTCAAAATGTTGTTTGCTGAAAAATTTACCCAGCATGCTAAGTGTTAAATATACTAAATATAATGTACTTAACCCTTGTCATCCTGAATAAATTAAGATGCCACACCCACTTCTAATTTTCATCCAATCAGATTACTTGATCCAGGTTCTTGATACAAATTCACATACTTAAAGACAAACAGTGCAGATCCAGATCAGTTGGCTTCTTTAGAAGCCAACTGATCTGTATCTACACTGTTTGCAAAGGCATGGTATATCCGGGTTCAGCAGGAGAAGGGTTAATGAGTATATAGGCCTGGTTCAGACTGAAGTGATAATTAGCTAAATTAACCTTTAGCACTCTCTGGGCAAAGTCAGCAGACGACAAATTGATGATATTTTTCTTTTTTCCAGAAAATTGCATTTGGCAGTTCATGCAAGTGTCCCCCAGGAGGCAATTTAATTGAAATGTCAAACAAGCGTTTTTAGGAAAAAATAAGTAAAAAAAAAAAAAAAATATTGTCTGCTGATTTTTTTTTATCTAGAACGCTTAGTGTTATAGCTTTCAGTCTCCGTAACTGACTTATCAAGATCCTTTATCTCACGATCCAATTGAAATGTTGTTAGACCTTGAAAGACCTACGTGCAGGGACGCTCTGAGACATGCTTTAGCATGTCTGGGCTGGTTTCCCACCCGTGTGCAGATTAATGTATGCCCACTGCAGAAAAGGGCAATAACTGTCATGATAATTTCAAATTATTTTGGTTATTTTTGCATTGAAACATATCTTGTGGGTACTAATTGGAATTACCTCACTGAGGCAATTCCAAAAAGTATCCATAAGATATGTTCCAGAGCAAAAATAACAAAAAAATTATCTGAACACTCATTCTATCTGTACCGATGAGCTAATTTTAGTTTATATCAAACCAGCACACTATGTCATGGCTTTATTAGCAATATTGATTGGCATTTGTATTACTGAACTTTAATATAAAGCTGACACAAAAAACTTCTTACAATATAAATTTTTGCCATTCCCACTCAAACAGTCTTCTTGGATTATAACAACAGACAGTATGTTAAGAATTTTAATTTCATCTTGTCTACAAAGCAGGCATCTTGGGAACAAAGTCTGCATCATGGGGACTTAATTTTACCATGTCAAACATTTTAACCCTTAAAGCGCCAAGAAAAACTGCATCTGAAAATGTCGTCTGTTTATGTATTCTGCTGAATATTCTTGCAGACTTTTCAAACCTATTTTTGCATACAGGCAAACAGTGTGGACCCTGATCAGACTGCTCCTAAAGGAGCAGTCTGATCTGGGTCCACACTGTTTGCAAAAATGACTTTTAAAATCACAAGCACAACATGTTTTCCTGGGCCTAGTTGTTCAAAACTAATCATGCCGTTAGTTAACGTATCGTTAAAACTTTAATCAATAAATATGGCATAGATGCTGATATTTTTGCTGAAAAAATGTGAGCAGCTACTCACATTTTTTCAGCAAAATTACCTGAGAATTAGATATTGTACTTAGCAGAACGGTTAACATTTTGACCACTAACATGCTCGTTAAGCTAACAAGGCTTTGAACAACTGGGCCCTGGAGAAATATGAAAAAATATTTATCTGGATACTCCGCATATCTGGGCCCAGTTGTTCAAAGCTTCGTTAGCTTAACGAGCTCGTTAAGGGTCATTTGGTAAACTGTTTTAGTGGATTCAATACACAATATTCTGATATTTTTTGCTGAAAAAATGTGAGTAGCTTTTGCACTGCAAAAGCTACTCACATTTTTTCAGCAAAAAATTTCAGCATATTTGCGTATCACTCGATGTAAATTTTAATGAATCGTTAACTAACAATGTCGTTAGCTTTGAACAACTGGGCCTTAGAGTTTTGTAAATGCTTAGCCCATTGGCCTTTGAAGTATCTATCATGACTAATAAAGCTCTGTTGTAAGAAAACAGGGCTGAATTCAAATGTGCTAGTTACTCATAGGTGTTTTGCCCTGGATCCCTGCTCCTGTTGGCATTCGTCATTTGGTACAGGGATCCAGGGAAAAACATCTGCTATCACTTTGCACTTCTGAATGCAGCCCAGGTTTTCATGGAGTGGTGGTTGAATGGATTGACTGACCTTGCTTTAACAATCTTTCAGTAATACCACAACAGTGTCTGGATGTGAAAGCTCCTTGAAATATCATGCCCCAGATACAGGACATGATGCAGCCAGACATAATATTCTGACATCAGGTGGACCAGTTCTGATTCCTTGCTATACTTTCCCTGATTTTTTACATTTAACCCTTGCCATGCTGAATACATTAAGATGCCGCACTGTTTGCAGAGGCACCGTATATCCAGGTTCAGCAGGACAAGGGTTAAGATATGTCTTCTTTTTATTTTCAAAGTAGATTGATAATAATTCTCTTTCCAATGACTGTTTTTTTTGTTTGTTTTTATTTATTTTGGTTTTACAGCTCTTTCAAGAATATTTCTCTTATATCGAGCCGATCTTTCATCAAAGGTGGGCGAAAACCAGAGAACCTGGGGAAAAACCACCAGACCATCCATAAGCAGAACTTGGCTTTCCCCATGTGACCCGAGGGAGGCCTGAACCACAGCGGTGAGAAACCTAATGGATTAAAGTCAGCTCTCTTATCCACTGGGCTACAGGGGCCCGCTACCAATGACTGTTCCATAAAATGCCAAGCAAAACTGTAGCAGATGATGGTCTAATGCCTTTTCTATGATTTTTCAGAGAAAATAAGGTTTATATAACATTTTATGTGAATCATGAAATCTCAAGCCTTATTTTCTATGAAAAGTAAAAAAAATCTAACTATTTTAGGTATATATCCCCACGCTTTTGGAAGAAAAGGATATTGTGATATTCCCCGTCTGTCCATCTGTAATGTCACACCATTGCTCCTAGACTATTAAAGCTAGAATCTCAAAACTTTCACAGGTGATAGCCCTATGGATAAGGAGTGGAGGAACACATTCAGAATTTTGATGTAACCTCTGGGGGCAGGGCCAGAGGGGTGTGGTCCAGAAGGGTCCAAAATCCATTTTGTACAAAGTCATGTTGCATATCAAATCAAAGGTAATGAAGAGCAGAATACAGTAGTGCAAAAATTTTGCCCCAGGGGCATGTCTGGGGGTCACCTGAGGTCAAAAAGTAAGATTTTGGGTCCTATTTTTGGATTTTTTTGGACTTTCACACAACTCCTCCTAGGCTTTTTTAGGTAATGACTGCCCAAATCAAAACTTAATGGATGGTGCAATAAGGTTATACCACTTCAGTGAGTTCAGAGGTATTGTCAATAAAAAATGTCCTGTATTAAATTTACTGTTGCTGTGGTAACCATGCCAAAACAACCACTGGACTTAAAAACATACAATCTGAAGCGCATCACCCAATGATCATTACTGCCAAACTGGCTTCAAATTGCTTCACTGGTTATGGAGAAGAAGCAATTTAACCATTTTTCTCATAGTAAGTCTATGGGAATTTTGGCAGCTCAACACTATTTTAGTCATTTTGAAATCCCCCTATTAAAGCAACTTTTCTACCAAATTAGGCCCAAATCCTTTAGTGGCTTTACAGAAGTTGTCTTTATGAAGTGTAAACAGAAACACAAACGGACAGACAACGGGCAGAAAGCGGTTACCACAGCTCTTCTTGAGCACAGCAAAGGTGAGGTAATACAAGAGGGCCATGATCATCCTTAACACTCACCTGAGTATCATAGCACTTAGAGAACCTGAGCTAGAAATGATCAAGACAATTATTCTGGCCAAGATTCATACATAACTCAATGTAGCATGACTAATGGACCGTGAAATATAGGTCAAGGGTCAAATATGGATGACTGCACTCAAGAGGTCATGATATAATGTATGCATGTGTCAAGCATTAATGGCTGTATGACCAATATTTACTGAGGAACTGACCTAATGCAAAGACTTAACAAAGTCAGTGGACCCTGAAATATAGGTCAAGGTCAAATATGCATGACTGCATTTAAGAGGCCATGCTGAGATGTAAGCAAGTGCCAAGTATCACTGCTGTAGGACTAATAGTTACTGAGAAACTGACTTCCACAGAAAAACTTAACAAAGTCACTGGACTGTGAAATATAGGTCATAACTGACCCAATTTCGAACTTGACCTAGAAATTATCAAGACAACAATCTATGGTAGTCATCATGGATAAGATTCTGATGGAGATGTCGAAAATGTGAAAAGTTACTGACGGACATACTGGTGAGGGATGGACCATGGTCAACAGACCTTGGCATACGCTGACCTCGAGCAAAGATCTTCAAGATGGCTGCTGTAGCGGCCATCATGGACATTGTAACAATATGCTTTTAGAAATTCTGAATCTCCATGTCGCCCCAATGCCTCCAATAAGTTTCGGCTCAATCTGACTTACCACTCGGGAGCAGATGAGGCTTAAAGATTTTCAAGATGGCCACCTTGGGGCCTCTTAGATATCGGAACAGAACAATTTTAGCAATTCTGAATCTCTATTTCGCTAAGATGCCTCCCATCAAGTTTGGGTTCAATCCGCATTGCGGTTCGGGAGATGTTGTTTGAAGAATTTCAAGATGGCCACTATGACCACCATCTTCGATGTTGGAATGGAATGAATTAAGCAGTTCTGAATCCCCCCAATGCCTCCCACCAAGTTTCAGCTTAATCTGACTTACCGTTCTGGAGCAGATGTCCTTTCAAGATTTTCATGATGGCCTCCATGGTGGCCATCTTGGATATTGGAACAGAACAAATTTATCAATTCTAAATCTCCATGTCACCCCAAGGCCTGCCACCAAGTTTGGGCTCAATCGGACTTACCGTTCGGTAGCAGACGTGGTTTGAAGATTTTCAAGATGGCCACCCTGGTATCTTGGACATCAGAACAGAACGATTTTAGCAATTCTGAATCTCTACATTGCTCTGATGCCTCCAATTAAGTTACAGCTCAATCCAATTTACAGTTTGGGAGATGTCGTTTGAAGATTTTCAAGATGGCTGACATGGCAGCCATCTTGGACATTGGAATGGAATGATTACAGCAATTCAAATCTCCATGTGGCCCCAATGCCTCCCACCAAGTTTGGGCTTAATCTGACTTAGGGTTCGGAAGTAGATGTGGTTTCAAGATTTTCAAAATGGCCGCCCAGGCCACCATCTTGGATAGCCAAACAGAACGATTTTAGCAATTCTGAATCTCTATGCTGCTCCAATGCTTCCCATCAAGTTTCGGCTCAATCCAACTTATGGTTTGGGAGATGTCCTTTGAAGAATTTCAAGATGGTCACCTTGGTGGCCATCCTGGAAATCAGAACAGAACGATTTTAACAATTCTGAATCTCTATGTTGCTCTGATGCCTCCCATCAAGTTTCGGCTTAATCCGACTTACGGTTTGGCAGATGTCGTTTGAAGAATTTCAAGATGGCCACCATGGAGGCCATCTTGGATATAGGAATGGAATGATTTTAGCAATTCTAAATCTCTATGTCGCTCCGATGCCTCTCATCAAGTTTAGCTCAATCTGACTTATGGTTTGGGAGGAGATATCCTTTGTAGAATTTCAAGATGGCCACCGTGGGAGCCATCTTGGACATTGGAACGGAATGTTTATAGCAATTTTGAATCTCTATGTCACTGTGATGCCTCCCATCAAGTTTCAGCTCAATCCGACATACGGTTTGGGAGGAGATGTCGTTTGAAGAATTTCAAGATGGCAGTCCTGGCAGCCAACTTGGATATGGGAACGTAACGATTTTAGCAATTCTGAATCTCCATGTTGTCACAATGCCTCCCACTAAGTTTTAGCTCAATCCAACTTACAGTCCTGGAAGAGATGTTGAAAATGTGAAAAGCTAATGACGGATGACGGATGGATGGACGGATGTACCAACATTTTGGGATTAGGGGCTACCCCAATGTTGAATTTCCATAGAGGTTTGGGAGCTAGTTTTTGGTGGATTGGGGGCTAGTAATGCATTTTAAATGGAATAAACCTGAACACTAATTGTGTCCAAAATAGCCCCTAAGCCTTGGACGTTAGGCGGACGGGCGACGGACAAAGGCACGGCATAAGCTGGCCTGGAGCAATGGAGCTAGGCTCCAGATGAGCTAAATATGGCCTCTAGAGTGTTAACAAGGTTTTCCTCTGATTTGGCCTAGTGACCTAGTTTTTGACCCCAAGTTACCCAGTTTTGAACCTGATCTAGAAATCATCAGGCAATATTCATGATGATTACTTAAAAAAAAAAAAATTGACCTCTACAGTATTAACAAGGTTTTCCATTTGATCTGGCCTGGTGACCTAGTTTTTTTACCCCAAGTGACCCAGTTTCGAGCTTGACCTAGAAATAACCAAGACAATTATTTTTTAGCAAGATTCATGATGATTTCTTCAAAAATGTGACCTCTAAAGTGTTAATAAGGTTTTCCTTTGATATAACCTACTGACCTAGTTTTTTATCCCAAGTGACCCAGTTTCTGACTTGACCTAGAAATCATCAAGACAGACATTTTGAGTAAGATTCATGATGATAACTTTAATGCATCTTATCTAGATCAATGTCAATATTAGTGCTTAGCATGCTGGTTAAAATTTTGAAATATTTTTCCCACAAATGTCAAATCCTATTTTCTGGGAAAAATAAGGACAATACCATCAATTTGTCATTTCCTGAATTTACCCATAGCATGCTAAGTGTTAATGCCATTCCCATTCCAATTGTTTTTCGCCCAACACAGCTCCATAGGTCCAGATCAGGAAATTTTTTCAAACAAATAAATGTTGATATTTTTCTCATTTCTCCACGAAAACATATGTTGAGGTACTCATTACAAATAAGAAAATTCATTTTCCTGACACCTTCTTATCTGGAGCTATACAGCTCAGTCAATGGAAGTTCTGGTAAAATGTTAATTAAAGCAGTTTAAACAAACAAATGCAATAACCATCCCCACAAAAAAAAATACAGCATCCAATGAGTTTCCAAGGTTATTATTCTTTTCACAGCAACAGAATTAATCATTTTCCAAATTTATAATTATTTTTATCAATTCAGTAGATATACTATTTTTCAGGCTAAATGTCCTAAATTTTGTACACCAAAGTTTCTGACAAAACAGCATATGCAAGCAGGTATCCCTAGGCAAGGAGCAGCCTGGGTAGACTTTTGGCATACCTGCAGCATGAGTAGACTATTATAAATGTCCTAAGCTAAAGCCAACATTTTTGACATTTTTTCTTGGAGAACAAAGCTTGGTGTTTCATTCAAAACCACTTGTGAGAAAAAATGTCATGTTTTGCTTAGGCTTGTCGGTCTGAATACTTTGAAATCTGTAGTTCTTACACATCTTTAGTTTAGCTTTAACCCTTAAACTGCCAATCACAACAATTGTCGTCTGCTATGTCGTCTGCTTGTGATTTTAAAAGTCATTTTTGCAAAAAGTGTGGACCCAGATCAGACTGCTCCTCTAGGAGCAGTCTGATCAGGGTACACACTGTTTGCCTGTATGCAAAAATAGGTTTGGAAAGTTTGCAAGAATATTCTGCAGAAAACATAAACAGACGACATTTTCAGATGCAGGTTTTCTTGGTGTTTGAAGGGTTAAATAAGATTTTCTTGTTTATTAATATTTTTCTTATTCACCACAGAACTTATGTTGTGAAATGATCATTAACCCATTGTAGTCTGGAGACCCCTAAAAGGGTAGCTGGCAAACAGTGCAGACCCAGATCAGACACTGCAGAATGCAGCCCCTAATCAGGGTTTTCACTATTTGCAAACAGTTTAGCCATATTTCTCTAGGAATATTTAAATCACATAGCCTGACATACCTAAAATTGAAATTGGACTCTTCCCATTACATATAGTGGGGGAGAGTTCGTTCAGTATAAAAGAGGTAGAAGCTATCAGTGTTACAAAGTGAAAAAAGCTGCAATGTGGGAGAACCTTTTGACTTGAGCATCCAATGAAGACTCAAATCAGTCTGTGCATCCTAACAGTCTGATCAGTCTTTGTTGTCTGCTTGAAGAAACTTTGCATCTAGATTCTCATCAGACTGTGCAAATGTTCTGGCTGATCTGTATCTTTGCTGGGTGCAGATGTCCAAAAGTACCTTTTCTGATGTTGCAGCTCAAATGTATTTCAATGAAATTTAGAAAATGACATCCCAGTCACCACAAGATACCTACTAGATCTAGCTGCTGTAAGTAACAATAATTAGATTAAAATATCTCCAAATGCCCTGTTAGCAACAACTATAGCAAAAACACATAGTGCAAAAACACAATACTATGTGACTATTAAGACAGTTTTCGTAGTTCTTAAAAGCCCACTAGCAATTATAATATCGCCAAAACAATATACACAGAGAAATCAAGTCAGTAGTAATACAGATACCCCTCATCATGTTACACATTTTGTAAATGTTTTTTTGTGAACAAAAAACAAAGAAAAAAATTAGTAAATTTCTTGAGTATAAACTATGAATACGACTACCTCAGGCCAAAAAAAAAAAAAAAAAAAAAAAAAAAAAGCATTAGATTCTCAGGCACAGTGTATATATGATTTTTTCCCGAATATATGATTTTTTCAGTGGTAAGTTTTTTGCTGACCCACGAAAATACGTGACACTGGATTTTACTCGCTAATCTGGGTACCAAATTGCAATCTAGACCACAAACATATGGCATTCTTACTTACTTCCTTAAAGAATTGGTAAATTATGACCTGTTAATGTTGTTTGAGATTTTAAACTTGCAGATAGATAGATTTTACATACTTCCTGTCGCCATTTTGTTTAGCCAAACAAACCTAAATGGCCAAGAATTTACCCAACCAGAAAATAAAAGTAAAAATAAAAAGCCGCCCGCATGCATCGTTTTTTTGAAAAAAGTGTCTGAGAATCTAATAACTTTTTTTTTTGGCCTTAGAAGACTCAGAAAAAAAGCTTCGAAAAAAGTTGTTATTTGGCCTTATTGTATAGTTGATTGGTCCACTTTCAATTGGACACAACAACTGGAGTAAGGGCTATACTTCCAGGTTTGGGCTGGTTTAGAGCTTTACGGCACAGTCAACACTATCAAGGTCATGTCAAGCCAGTCAGTTTACCTAACCATACTTTTCCTGGGCAGGCTAATTCCTCTAAGGGATTAACCAGTACTTGCGCATATTCTTTCATCTGAAACTGACAATCATCCTTGAAACAGCCCAGCAGGCACATGACGTTTATACGTCGCCTCAACATTGATGCAACGTCATGACGTTGCATCGACGTTGAGCCGTTATTGTATAAACTTCATGTGCCCGCTGGGAGCAGAAGGGAGAGAGAGAATGACCATAAAAAATATTTCATGATCAATCTCCACGAAAATTTATCGCCAGACCCAGCGGGCATCTATCTGGCAACCTCCAGCAATATGATAACCAGTCCAACACACATTAGATTGAGGCCAGCAGCAAACTGACAGAATGATGGACTGGGTCCACTTTTGGTTACACATTATCTGACCTTTAGTATAAACTACCTACATAACTAGACAATGAGGTTTCAAGACAGAAACTGATTGGTCATACTGGATGATAGCTGGGTCCATTTTTTCATTTACACATTGTCTGGCCTTCGACACAACTATATAAATGGCATAACAAAACCATGAGTTGAATTCCAAGCAGGGCAATAGCATAATACCCAACAGTGGTTCCAGAGATGAAGCAATAAAATTTCCTATCACTCCTTTACCACTCTCTGGGCAAATTCAGCTGATGACAAATTGATATTTTTTTTATTTTTCCCAGGAAATAGGCTTGATATTGCATGCAAATTGTCTCCTTTGCATGAAATATCAAAACCTAAATTCTTGAAAAAATAATAAAAAAAAATTTAAAAATGTTGTCTGCTGAATTTTTTACCTAGCATGCTAGTTCTTCCTGCAAATATTCAGATAAGATTTAATTTAACAAAGCCACCTGGTTGTTCTGGAGTAGAAGTAATAATGTTTTGTTTAAATAAAACCATGAAACAAAAATACCCCACCACTATTGTTTGGTGGGCAGATAACTCATTAGCAATCCCAAACCAGATGTCTACAATATCAATGCACATACCAAGTTTGATGAAAATCGATTACATTTATTAGAGTTATCGTCCGGAAATGAAAATATGGATGTGTGGCAGGCAGATAACTGTCAAAAATTGATAAAATTTGCACATTAGCAATCCCAAATCAGATCTCCAAAATATCAATGCACACACCAAGTTTGGTGAAAATCCATTAACATTTACTCAAGTTACTGGCCAGAAATGAAATACGGACCAATGGACATACGAGACTGACGGACATACAGACAGACACATGGACATTCAACTTGAACCCATAATACCCTGCCACTATCATAAGGCAGGGTATAGAAAGAATCAAAGATTGCTGCAGTCAGCCAAATATGTCAGACTGGACCATAGATGGATGGATGAATGGGTAGATGGATAATGGACATAACAACACATTACGAAAACATGCCTATTCAAATGTATAGAAAATTTCGTCTAAAAAAACTGAAAGTTTTCAGATAAAAAGTTCTGGTATTTTTCATATTTTTGCTCAAAACATAGATTGTGGGTACTCGTTGTGGGCCTCACCGAGGCCATTCTAACGAATACCCACAATCTATGCTTTTGAGCAGAAATAAGAAAAATAATGTATACCACTGTAAACCCCAGTTTTACTATATAAAAGTGGGGATTAAGGGGGTCAAAATTATGTTTTTGTGATGAGCTCTTAAGGACTAAGTCCACTAGAATTATTAATATTTTGGGTTAAGAATATAAGAACAAAAATCATTTTGGGAGAGTGGCTAACGAATACCTTCTGAATATGTGCAATATTTGTATCAAATGCTAGCAGATACAGAACAGATAACAAGTTTAATGTCTTAGCAGTTTCTTACCTTGACAGAATTGGTCTGGGACAAAAACAAGGTTCATAGTATTTATCAAATCCAGTAGATACTCTACCCAAAGCAATACTGTACAAAGAGCTTTTAACATTTACCACTGTCTGGGCTGATTCAGCAGACAACAAATTGAGGCTATTTTTCTTATTTTTCCCAGGAAACAGGATTTAAAATCTCATGCAAATTGTCTCCTACAGAGACACTTTGCATGAAATGTCAAATCTTGTTTCCTGGGTAAAATAAGAAATATATTTCAAAATGTCACCTGCTGAAAATTTTACCCTGAGTGAGTGCTTAGCATTAAAGTGTAAGGATTTTTACCCCTTGCATGCACTACTTACATTCTAAATTATTTTCATTACTTTTCAGAGAAAATAAGACTTGGTATTTCATATAATTCACGCAAACTGTCAAGTGTTATTTCCTCTGAAAAATACAAAAAAAAAAAAAAAAAAAAAAAAAAAAATCAAAATGTAATTTGCTGCATATGTGATTAGCACATTTAGGATTAAAACGTAAATTCTGCTGATTATGCAATCCACTAGAGGAACTTTTATTAGATTGCTAGAAGACTTTACCAAGCTTAATTCTTTCCCCACTAATGGTGACTTTTGTCATCTGCTGATAACCTTTGCAAACAATTTTGACCCAGGTCAGCCCCACAAAACATCGGGCCTCATCTGGATCCAAACTGTTTGACACTCTGATGGTACCACTCTGATGGTATTCCTGATAGATTTTTTTGTTTTAAAAAAAAATCCACAGACGACAAAAATGCCTTTTCAGCCAACTTTAAAGTATTGAATTTTTATTTTTATTTCTCCATGAAAACAAATCCTGTTAGTACTCATCAGAAACGCTTTCCTCAGACACTTTCAATGAGTACCACATCATATGTTTTCATGGAGAAATAAGAAAAATATTAGTTATGTAGGTAAGATTCATTTTTTTTTTTTTTTGACTATTAAAGAATGATGATTTGGAGTTCTACTTCCCTTTCAACATTATTTAAGTCACATCAAGACAATGTAAGAGTGATAATGAAAAGCAATGAAGGCAATTTAAAATGTTTTTTGCAGAGAAAATATGGCAAGACATTTTATGCAAATAACCTAAATCTGCCTAGCAGATAAATGGCATGAAATATCAAGCCTTAATTTCTCAAAAAAACAAAACAAAAAAAAACATGAATAATTTCAGAATGTTTCCTGCTACAACTTTTGAATGATGCTTTAACCATTACCACTCTCTGGGCTTATTTAGCAAAAAATAACTTTATAACAATTTTCCTCTCCTTTTTCCATTTAATAGTCTGGATTCTTGAGAGAATATACTTATTTTTCCCAGACAATAGGCTCATTTTTCCCAGAGAATAGGCTTTGACATTTCATCAAAATTATCTCAGAAGACATTTTGTGGGAAATGTCAAATCATATTTTCTGGCTGAAATAATAAAAATATTTCAAAATGTCATCCGCAAAAAATTTTACCCAGCATGCTAAGCATTAAGGATCAATGCCTTGTGCAGATGTCATGATGACTGAACACCATATATTATATACTTCTGTCTCTAAATAAAACACTAAACATTCTAAAATTATTTCTTTTTTATTCATCAGAGAAAATAATGCTTGACATTTGATGTGACTCATCTGCCTAGCAGACAATTCACATGAAAAGACAACATTTATTTTTTTCCCTGACAAAAAAATGAATAAAAACAACATACAAACTGACTGTTATCTGCTGCAAATTTGTTTGGCACTTTAAGGGTTAAGATTAAGAGCTGAGATTAGATTTCTCAAGACTAAATTAATTCAAAAGTCAATATTCTTGAGACATCAAATGACACCACAAGCCTAAGTCAGAGTAACCCAATGAGGACCTTTTAATCTTTTCCACTCTCTGGGCTGATTCAGCAGTCACTTACTGGGGATATTTTTTTCTTATTTTTCCCAAAAAACATGATTCAACATTTCATGCAAATTGTCTAAGCCTTTAAGCACAGCCTTTAGAGACAGAAGATGATACTTAAGAGTGGAACTTGTCAGTAGCTGATACACAAGATTTATTTGACCGTATCATCAAATTTGGTTTTCAAAAATGAAGTAATACAGTACTGTAAACACCATTTCAAGGCAATAGTAGGCCCGCACTTCAGTTAGTCAGTAATTTATTAACCCTAGTCTTGCTGAACCCAGATATGCCCTGACATTGCAAATATATAAATCCAGATCAGTTGACTTCTAACTGATCTCGATCTGCACTGATTGTCATTTAGGATGTGAATCTGTATCAACAACCTGGACCAAGTAACCTGATTGGGTGAAAATTAGAAGTGGGCATGGCAACTTAATTTATTCAGCAGGACAAGTGTTAAGGTCAATGAATACACCTGGTGGACTTCCTGTCATTTTTTTTAGAAGGGAGACAACTTCTGTGACTCCTTGTTTGCCACACTACTGCACATCAATCCCCATCTGAAAAGGGGTCTACTCTAAAGAGAAGAATTTGCTCCCAAAGGTTAAGAAGACCCTTTTCAGAAATGCAAAAACAATTTTAACAGGGTGCCTTCAATGAAAGCTCACCCATTCACCTTAAATCAGATAATATAAGCCTATGATTTAAGAGAACAACCATATGGGTTGCACCATGCAAAAATATGTGTTTGGGAATATGCGAACAGCAAAAGCCCAGATCAGCCTGTACATCTGTGATCAGGGCCTTCACTGCCCACTAACATAATCATTGGGTACTATAGAATGTTTCAACTGAGAGCAAATGCCCATTTGAGACTATGCACATGCATGAGATGAATCCGAATCTGTGCATTTTGCGCAAGTTCAAAGATATTTTTTCACTTGGAGTGACCCATATAATACTGTTATGGTCTGGATAATTAAAATGCATGTAAAATTGTCAAGCATTAATATAATTTGTCCATGAAGTTTGCAAACAACTGCACCTGATCAACCATAAACTAATGGCTGTATTGAGAATTTTAATTGAACAGAATTTTATCTTGGGCTTAAAGCAATAATTATGTTGCAAGGTCTATTGTAAAATATATCCAGAATTTCATGTCATAGTCTGAATAATATGTTACATTATTCCAGAACTGCATGTTATGGTCTGAATAATTGTGTAACATCTTTCCAGAAATTCATGTTATGGTCTAAATAATTTGCAACATCATTCCAGACATTCATGTTATGATCTGAATACTAAGAGTCCATGCATAATCTTTGTATAATTATGTCGAAAGTTTATTGTTTTGTTTGTGTTGAGATTTTATGGCCCTGTGAACCAAATTTTTACTGGGTATACTTAGTCCTCTAAGCAGTTAATCAGTATTGTGCATATTCTTTTGCCAGAAACTGACAACTGCCCTTCTTGAATCGGCAGAAGGGAGAGAATGACCATAGAAAATATTTCAAGATCAAATTCCCAGCAGGAGTCAAACCCACAACTGCCTGACCACTAGCTGCATACGCATCCAACTGAGCCACTGAGGCCCGCTAAAGTTTACTGTAACTAGCAGCATGCTTCAAAGTACAATCATAAAGAAATTCTGACTACCTCATCTGAAAATGTTCAGAAGAGTTGTTAAAGAGGTGTATTTTGTGATGATTCTGGGATAATTCTTCTTATTTCTCCATAAAAACTTATGTTGTAGGTACTCATAACAGCTCTCCTCAATGAGACACTTCTTATGAGTATCCACACTATGTTTTTATGGGGTATTAGAGAAAATTATCCCAGAATTATTATCAAATACCACTCCTTAAAAACTCCTCTACTATTGTAATAAACTAGCCTACTTTCCTTAAATAAATTTTCCTGTTGTGTCTATGTGAAATGCTTGCTAACAGACTTTATAATATACACAACACTGTTGGGTTTGCAGTTTTACTTCTATTTTTACAGCAATAAAAAGAAAAGAGAATGTTTTCATATTTGTCTTTCGAGATATTATGATTGAAATGTTAGAAATGTTAAACAATATTTTCTGAGAAGATGACTTTCAAATAACTATTTCTTTTCCTTATACCATGTAAAAGGCTAAACAAAAGTACAATTGTGGAAAAGTATTGTCAAAATATCATAAAGAAAAAACTATAAATACGAAAACAAATATACTGTTCTAATGTGCCAAATATGACGGAAGATAGTAAATATTATAAATCAAATGTCAAATATTCTTCTTTTGCTCCAACAATATTTTAGGCAGCAGAAACCAGAAACAAAACAAAATAAGAATAACAAAAATAAATATTTTTGAAAAATGAAAAAAGAAAAAGAAACCTATATAATATGCTGATCTAAAAGCAATCCAAAACAATGTAGTTTTCAGAACACACTTTAGGACCAAGATTTATACAGCTAACAGTATAAAGAAAGCTAAACTTTAGAGTCCCGATTATCAGCAGACAATGACAGTTAGAACCAAACCAGGTTATCTTTACTTGAGGAATATAAATGTCAATACATTTCTTATTTCTTCAAGAAAGCATTTATCATGGTGTCTCACAGGAATCATCTCATCAAGATGATTTTATTGAGATGCCCACACTTTCATAAAGAAGTAAGAATATTAAACTGAATACTTCACCCAACTGCAGCCATATGTAGACCCAACTCCATATTATTTTACACAAAATGAGCAGTTTATATGACAGTTAAATCTGTTACTGGGAGGTAGCTCACACCCAAGCAAGCAATGTTACTTACTCGCAAATGATTAGGCTTTTTGTTTCTCTCCTCATCAAGGTCCTGACAACCAAAATACTAAATTTGTAACAATCACATAATGGAATGATAATGAAAATGAAACTTTTGACAGTGATGGAATGAACATGATGACAGAGCATAAATAATTAAGAACAATTCAGTTGACCCCCGGTCCACAATCCACAAATAACTTTCTTTCAGATAATTGTATAAAAAATGAGATAAAACTGCAACATATAAAGCCTCCTATTCATGAATAACTAAAACTATTCCATCCTTTCAAGGTAGCAGTGATTTTAGTCAACTTGATACATTTTCTACAGTTTTTACGAAGGAGACACTATTGTGACCTCTAGTTTGCATTTCTGCCCAGCAAGCTCCTTCTGAAAAATGGTCTATTCTAAAAGGAAAAAATATGCTCCCAAAGAAACCCTTTTTCAAAAAGGAGTAAAAATAGTTAAAACAGAATTGTCTCCCTGAAAGTCTATCTATTCCCCCTAAATAATACCAACTTAACTTGAACAATACTTATCTTATTTGAATATGTTACACAAATAGCTAGGGTAAATGTCCTAAAATTATGAACTCCAAACTGTCTGACAAAATGATATATGCAAACAATGCAGACCCAGATCTGACTGCTCAGGATCTACACTGTTTGCCATTCCACTAAGTATTTTAAGAAACAGCTGCATAAAAAGCACAATTTAGGCCAAAACAGTATGAAATAAAGTGTTTGAAATTTTAGGACATTTACGTATGTTAAAAATTATACTAAACAGTTAGATGAACATGTGTCATGAGAACAATTAGGATGAGTTATGAAAGGTTGAAAAACAAACAGAAGCTATTAATGAAAAAAACACTAAGAGTTCCAACATTTAAAATCTGGGGACAACAACAGTTCAATCTCGATAGCTTGTTTAGCTGGGCTAATTGGAAGTTGTGTTTGAGTCCCAAGGAAATTCTTCTGACAGCTCAAGAAAACAAATATTTTTTTTCTTATTTTATCATGAAATTGTATGTTGTGTGTATGCATTAGAATTGCCTTATTGAGGCAATTCTAATGAGTCCACACAACATACCATTATTGTATCAAAAAGACTTCCCTAAATTATCGTCATTTGCTTCTTTACCTGGCACCATGATATGCCCTCAGTGGCACAAACTACCCATATCTGGAACAAAGTTCTGTGGTCACAAAGACGTTCGAGTCATGAGGTTTGACTGTAACTGGCAAATGACATCTTTCTACATTTCAATATGAATTTTCTCTAATATATCCAGAAATTTTACTTACTATGACAGTAAGTCAAATTTCTGGATATGTTAAGAGACAGTTTGCTGTGAAATGTGGATAATCTAAACTTCTTTCATGACATCTTTCTATCTTTGTAGGTATGAGAAGTAATAACCCATTTTTGCAAACAGAGGTAATTAATTGCCTCCCTTTTGCAAAATGGATTTCTTCCCTAGCATTGGTTATGTTAATCAATTCATAGCTTATAACTGTCCATATTCATAGGGTAATTACTGTATGATCAAAATTTAAACCTACAAAAAAGTATGCAAGCATCTCAGCATCACCATGAGCACTAGAAATAAGTTTGGATGAGTAAAAATCTCCATATGGGCCACATTAAGCAAAAAAGTGCTTTCGAACATGTGCTAAAGCTGCAGATTCAGATCATCCTGTGCATGTGCAAAGTATCATCCTGGCATTTGCTCTCCATTCATACATTCTGTAGAATCTAATGAATCTTTTAGTGAACAGGGAAGGCCCTGATCAAACTGCACAAATGTGCAGGCTGATCTGGGCCTTTGCTCTGCATTTGCACCAAGACACATGTTCCCATGGCATGGCCCATATACAAATGTAGTTTATAGTTTACCATTGCATACACTTTGATACCCTGTTCTTGCAATTAGCATTGAACATGGAAGAATAAATTTTTTTAATGTTACTGAAGAAAACTCCATAGATCTGGGTATCACCTACATTGTTTGATTATCATGATTATCAAGAACTGCCTAAGGAGTCAACTAGTTTTCTTATTTCTTTGTTGTGACTTTGGTTGTGATGTTGTTAATGACATATCAACCCTTGTGGGACATTTTGCATTTGTCTCACAGAGAACGGGAGCAAAGGGATAAAAAGAACAGCAGAGGCAAGGAAACAAGAGATACAGAAGAGACTGAGGGAAAAGTGAATGACAGTAGTGTTACAGATAAAATAAAAACATACCCCCTTCACCCACCTGCTGCATGTGCAACAGGCACACAGGCACTTAACCCGCCAAAACCACTGTTCTTTGTTGTGACATCTCATCTGGGATTATCTCAATTGGTCAATTCTAACATAACTCAAGGTAAAGCACTTTTGATAGTAACAGAAAGCTTTTCTCACTTTGATTTTTTTTTAAGTTCCACTTTCAGCTGTGATTCTATACAGATTTTAGCATACATGTAAACCATGACCATTTTAGCAATTAATCTTTTGATGGAGGCTCCACATGAAATTTGATAAAAACTGGCCAAGTGGCTTCAGAGAAGCAATGGATGGACAATGAATGGATCACTGAAGGGAATTGATCACTATAGACAGCTCCAGATAAGGCACTTTTTTTAAATTAACTGCACTTATAGTTATCTTATTTCTCCATAAACACATATGTTGTGGGTACTTATTCCAAATGCTTCGCCAGTGAGGCACTTCTAATGAGTACCCATAACATATGATTTTGTGGAGAAAAATATCATGTGGATACCCCTCTTATCTGGAGCTATGAATGACTACAGCTGATCCCAAGCTGGCTCAGGTGAGTTTACAAAGCATCCAACTGACTGGACAAAGGAAGAAAGGAAAAAAGACATACGTCTTTCAACTGTTGTATGAGCCTCCGCTGTTTGTCTTGCTCATATTTAGATTCATCTAACTGTTCAGTCAGGCTGTCAATATGTTCCTGCATTGCTTCATATTCTGGACCGGACAACGTCTGGTGTCTGAAAGTAATAGTGGGTGGCAATTAGGGCCATGCCAAGTGAAAACTATGTCTTCAAGCATGCACAAAACACACAGATATACAGAGCTCCAGATAAGGTGCATTTTTCAATAGAAATTTTCGGTATTTTTCTTATTTCTCCACAAAAACATATCTTGTGGTACTCACTGGAAGTGCCCTGGCAAGATGCTTCCAATGAGTACCCAAAACATATCTTTTTGTGGAGAAATAAGAAAAATATTTTTGGGATACTCCCAATTATCTGGAGCTATGGGTTCAGATACATACCATGCTACCACAAAGTCTTGTATAGGCATTTGCTCTCCTTTTAGACATTCTTGAGTATCCAATGATTATGTTAGTGGACAGCAAAGGCCTGTATCAGACTGTGCCAATGTGCAGACTGATCTGTGCCTTCCGTGACTGCATATGCCCGAAAACATATTCTAGCATGGCGCAGCCCATTATCTGTCAGTTGTCCCAAAAGCAGTGCTCCAGATAAAGAAACTCCTCCAGAGCACCAAGAAAGAGAAGAATCCAGATTGCAGTATTTGCTCTAAATACTGGGACATCTGAAGTTCTCACCATAATTGTCCTAAAATTTGAAGAATACCTGATGTATATATATACAAACTACTGGATTTGTGGCAAAAACACTGTAGACCCAAGATCAGATGCCAGAATGTGGCATCTGATCTGGGTCTACATTGTTTGTTCAGGTCTGTCTGTCCCAACACTTAGTGTTATTTCAGGCATGTCGTTTTCTTCTTTTCCAATGAAAACATTACATCTTAAATAGTATCTGGAGAAAATTCTTTCCCTGGATACTACAATATACTTTAATCAGTCAGAAAAGTTAAAACACATTTCTGATTTCCGAATGGTAAATGATAAGACAAATACCAATACATTTTGAAGAAAAAACAACACATAAATATATATATATAAAAAAAAATCCTCTACACAAAATAGTCTAATGTGAGGTATTGCAAAATTATAAAATTAAAAGATGCACTTGGAAAATTTTGGATATAGTTTTAAAGAAAATAAAAAGGCAACATAAAAGAAATGCCCACTGACAATTCATTTTATATGAGACAAAATTGTTACAAAAATAAACTTAACCCTTAAACTGCCAATCACAACAATTATCGACTGCTTTGTCATCAGTTTGTGATTTTAAAAGTCATTTTTGCAGACAGTGTGGACCCAGATCAGACTGCTCCTTTAGGAGCAGTCTGATCTGGGTCCACACAGTTTTCCTGTATGCAAAAATAGGTTTGAAAAGTTTGCAAGAATATTCAGCAGATGACATAAACAGAAGACATTTTCAGATGCAGGTTTTCTTGGCATTTTAAGGGTTAACTGCAAACAGTCATGCTTAGCATGCTGTATAAAAATTGAGCATATCTGTTTTTTTTTTGTTTGTTTTTTTTTTTTGTCTCCTAGGGAGAAATTTTGAATCCTATTTTCTGAGCAAATGACAGTCTTATCTTTTTTTAGAAGTGTACTTTGCAGACACACAGATTGGTTTGGATATTCCATGTTTGCATACACTTTCAGCTCTCTCTCAGCAAATTCAGCCAACCACAAACTATTATTTTTTCCCAGATAATAGTGGTTGACATTTCATGCAAAGTGTCTCCTTTGGAGACAATTTACATGAAATGTCAAACAATATTGTCTGGGGAAAAAAAGGAAACCTTCAAAATGTAGTCAGCTGAAATTTTACTTAGCATGCTAAGCATTATCTTTTTCTGCATGACACAGATGAAATTATAAATTTAAATTGAAATGTATTAATTAACTTGACAGTTTATGTGAACCAATAAATGACTCAAAATTCAGAGAAAATGAAATCAATAAAGCTGATTTAGAAGACCATGACAACTGTAAAGTAACTAATTTTTTAAACAAGTTTTATGTAAGTTCTTACTGAACCACGTGATTAACTGGCTCAATCAAACAAATGCCTTACTCTACTAGAAAACAGAACAGATCCAGTTGTTATAGCATTCACGCTGTCTGTATTAGTTGTTAACCTCATACTACCATAATAACCATAAATACTGGGACACACAGGCCTGAGCAAACAGTGTAGACCCAGATCAGAAGCTGCAGAATGCAGCTTCTGGTCAGGGTCTGCACTGTTTGTCACTAATCCAGCCGTTTCTTAATCACATCTACAGGAAAAATTTTCTGGACAAATATAGCAAGGAGTTATATGTTGTACCAATATTTAGGGTTAATATGGTATGAGGAGACTTAAAATGTGTGTGTAAACAGCACAATAAAGCAGTTTGCAAGTCATACAGCCTTGTTTTAATGTGAGAATTTAGGCCTATCAAAGATGATGAGGATTATGGTTTGGTATTTTACTTCCCTTTCAACATTACTGGTCATAGTGAGATAATATGAGGGTAATAATGAAAGGCTCTGTGCAATAAAGTGCCATACAGTTATGAGCTGAACTCCAACTCCAGTGGGATTCAAACCTGTCAATCTTGTGATCCAAAGTCTGAAGCGCTTAACCACTTGGCCACCTGGGCCCAGTTGTTCAAAGCTAACAACGTCGTTAGTTAACGATTCATTAAAATTTATATCGAGCGATACGCAAATATGCTGAAATTTTTTTTACATTTTTTCAGCAAAAAATATCAGAATACTGTATATTGAATCTGCTATAACAATTAACGAAATGACCCTTAACGAGCTCGTTAAGCTAACAATGCTTTGAACAACTGGGCCCTGGATGCTTCAGTCTATCAAAGACCCAAAGAAAACACAACAGCTTAACTCTTAACAAAAATACTTTTTTAACTAAAAAGTACTGACATTTTTCTCATTTCAGCACAAAACGTGTTGTGGATACTCATTAGATGCCCCTTAAAGAGGCTGTGAGTACCCACGTGTTTTCATGGCAAAATAAAAAAAACTATTTAATCGATAATTTGTCTTAGATAAAGCAATGACACTGTACACATAATTTTATATATCATGGGAAATAACTTTATCTAGCCTTCAAATTTAACATGCAGTAAGTTATTTTCCCTCTATCTATCTGTCAACTCCATCATTATATTACTGGGGTGCATGGCTAAAGTTAGAATTTGGCTAAAATAAAACCTGGAAATTCCAACTGGGTTCACTTTTACAAAGAATTGACATCAAGGCTGACAAAGAAAACTGAAAACAAAATGATGCTGTCAAGATATCAAACACTAAATCTACAAGAAGTTGCCAGATAAGTAGAAACACTATCTATTGTAAGGTAACTAAAATTAATTTCAAATGAAATGAATGAGACATGTTTTATAGATCAACTTTTGTATAACATAAATCGAGACAAAACACTTTTTTCATACAAAAAGAACTGGGCCCAGTTGTTCAAAGCTAACGACGTCGTTAGTTAACGATTCGTTAAAATTTACACCGAGTGATACGCAAATATGCTGAAATTTTTTGCTGAAGAAATGTGAGTAGCTTTTGCACTGCAAAAGCTACTCACATTTTTTCAGCAAAAAATATCAGAATACTGTATATTGAATCCGCTAAATCAGTTAACAAAACGACCCTTAACGAGCTCGTTAAGCTAACGACGGTTTGAACAACTGGGCCCAGATATTTTTCTTAATTGTCCATGAAAACATGTTATAGGTACTCGCTAGAAGAGCCTTGATGAGGCGCTTCTTAAGAGTACCCACAACATATGTTTTTGTAGACAAATAAGAAAAATTATAAATATTATCTGGATACCCTCTCTTATGAGGGGCTATTGTATTATCTGCATGGATAAAAACTTAACCCTTGTCCTGCTGAGCCCGGATATACCCTGTCTTTTCAAACAGTGTAGATCCAGATCAGTTGGCTTCTGAAGAAGCCAACTGATCTGGATCTGCACTGTTTGTCATTAAGTATGTATATTTGTATCAAACTTTTGGATCAAGTAATATGATTGGCTGAAAATTAGAAGTGGGTTTGGCATCTTAATTTATTCAGCAGGACAAGGGTTAAATTCTGGATAAGGCACTGTTTTCACCCAACAGAAATGATAGTCTGCATATTTCTCAATGAAAATGTAAGTTGTGGTACTCGTTCGAAGGGCTTCATTGAGATATAGTATTGTTTATACATTTTAGTGGCAAAACAAGAAAACTATAATTACTTTTTAGTCGAAACAAGCACCAACTCTACAGGTATGATTCCAGATTTGCCACAATCTTCACTAGACTGCATGCCTAGTTGTCAACCCAATCATTGTTGAATGCTATGCTTCACTCTTTAATTGCATGATGGCGGTTCAGGCTTCAGACCCAATGATGGCCTCTTCGTAAAACTTTAACCAGTGGGTTGGGGCTTGATGATATGTCTTTGGCTTGGCCCGCCGTGGTTCAACTACTGGTTTTCATTTACTCTGGCATACAGTAGAATTAGCCATGAGTACTCATCTTTGTTTATTATAGTGATTAATTTGATTTTTGTGTTTTCGCTTTGATGCATTGACTGAGTTCGGAGCCTTTATGCGAACTGAATTTTTATGTGTTTCTATTAAGAGTAGCATCAGGACCCAGGGTGAAGTTAGCTAGCTGTAAAAGTGCTTTAAACACACCCCACCCCCCCCCCCCCCACCCCCTAGTGGTTTACTCTACTGACCGTTCTAAGGCAGTGGTCCCGGTGTTAGTCTTACTCTTTGTTGCTTTGTGGTTTATTCTACGAGGCGATTTGTTGTATGTCTTTCCATGTGTCATTTTGTTCTTGTGTTTTTCAGTCCTTTTAGTATTGCGATTACCTCGCTTGGGGAAGAGAGAGCTAATCTTAGTGCTTTTCGTATGTTTGTTCGATTTGTGCTTGTTTGGATTTGTCGGTTTCCTCTTCCTCTTGGGGTCTGGGAAGGGCTGCGGTTTGTGATTGTGGCACTCCCTGGACTTTTCTCTTACCTTTCTTTTTTAATCCCTAAAGTGCTAAATAAAATTGCAAGGGATGATCTTCTAAAGTTTTGTTTTTATTATTTTTTCTACAAAATAAAACTTGGCATTCATGTGAACTGCCTGTATATGAAATGCCAAGCATTACTTTCTCTGAAAAATAGATGAAACAATCAATGTTGTCTACTGCAGTTTTGATTTCAAAGAACTTAACATTTCATGTGAATCATCCTCTAATTCACATGAAATGTCACCTTATTGCCTATTGTCTCTGAAAAAGAACAAATAAAAATAAAAATGTTGTCTTTTGCAGTTGTGAATAGCACTTTAAGGAATGCAAAATATTTTTTGTGTATGAAATAACTAGTACAGTCACCTGTTTATATATTGCATTTTCAAAGTATTCTGACAGATAGGCCTGTGCAAACAGTGTAGACCCAGCAGAATAACAGTTTCAGGTAAGAAGGGTATAAGGAAAATCATCTTCTTATTTCTCCATGAGAACATAGGTTATGGTATTCATTAGAAATGCCTCTATGAGATGCTTCTAATGAGTACCCACAACATACATTTTTGTCATCACATAAAACATGCCTATATAATTTTGACCCCCTTAAACCCCACTTTCATATAATAAAACTGGGGTTTACAGGGGTATACATTATTTTTTTTATTTCTGTTCAAAAACATAGATTATGGATACCCATTAGAACTGCCTCATCAAGGTGGTTCTAATGAGTACCCACAATCTATGTTTTGAGCAGAAATATGAAAAATAATTTTTTTTATCTGAAAACTTTCGTTTTTTGGCGGTAAAATTTTCAGTATATTTGAATAGGCGTGTTTTCGTAATGTGGAAAAATATCAATATCTTTTTATTGAAAAAAAAAAAATCACCTTTATCTGGAGCTATGAGAATGCAACATCTGATTAGGATCTACACTGTTTGCCATTCATCTAGCAACTCTTAGGCTGTTCAACAGGGCCCAGTTGTTCAAAGCTAATGACATCGTTAGTTAACGAGTCGTTAAAATTTACATAGAGTGATACGCAAATATGCTGAAATTTTTTGCTGAAAAAATGTGAGTAGCTTTTCACATTTTTCTGCAAAAAATATCAGAATATTGTGTACTGAATCCGCTAAAACAGTTAACGAAATGACCCTTAACGAGCTCATTAAGCTAATGATGCTTTGAACAACTGGGCCAAGGTAGTCAAATGAACTTGTTTAAGTTTTAAGAAAAGTATGGTAATGGGTAAAGTACTTGCTCTAAATACAGTTATCATTATAGGAATGGTTTTCTGGGATGTGAATCCCAGCATCTTTAGGCAACTCCTATTCAACCACTATATGCTTTATTTATGTGCCTCAAGCAAGGAAGCTCCCCCCTCTTAACCTTTACAACTCTCTGGGCCAATTCACCAGAAAACACTGATGATATTTTTTTCTTTTTTATTCCATAAAAAATAGGTTTTGCCATTTCATGCAAATTGTACAATCTGCAAGAAATAGCTAAACCTATTTTCTTGGAAAAAAAATAAGAAAAATATATCTCTGCTGATTTTTTACCCAGCATGTCTTGCATTAAATGCATGCATAATAGCATTTGGCATGCAAACCAACTGACTAATCCAATTTATGTGCCCAGCTTAACCAGTTCCAAGCGAGGAAAACACACAACCCATTTATGCCTAGCATCCCATGCTAAGGATATTGGCAGACAATGTAGACCTAGATCAGATGCTGCAGAATGCAGCTTCTGATCAGGGTCTACAGTTTGCATTAAAATACAGGAATTTCTATAAAATATGGTAAAAATAAAAACCAACCAGACACCCTTCTGTTGGAAAAGGACCTGTCCAAAGAGTTGAGCTAGCAGAGTGTGCATGGCATAGATGGGTTAAAACATGCAAATGCATGCATATTAGCTTTTGAAAGCTGACCGATTGCCCATAGAATAGAATATCACCCAAAAGAATCTAAAAAAAACACTCAAAATGGTTGGTGCATTTCACAGCTTTTCCCTAACTACACAAACTCATTTATGAAAACTTATACAGGAAAAATGAATTTTAATGAATGTGTCACATCAAACAAAAAGAGACCTAAACTGATGTGCAAACACAAAAGGATCCAGCTTGGACTACATATCTGTCACATCTGATCAAGGCCTTCACTTTATAGTAGCAGATTATGTAATATCCAGGACTGACTAAATAAAAAAGGCTTGCCATAGGTCCAGATAAGATATATTTTTCGATACAAAAGTATTGATATTTTTGTTATTTCTCCATGAAAACATATGTTGTGGGTACTCATTAGAAGCACCTCAGTGAGGCACTTCTAATGAGTACCCACAACATATGTTTTCATGAAGAAATAACAAAAATATTTATCTGATACCCACTCTTATCTAGACCTATGCTTGCATAAGACTGCAAGGGTGTGTAGACTGACTGGGACTTTCAGTGTTTGCATATACCATATTTACCAAGTACTGGGATAGACAGATCTGAGCAAACAGTGTAGACCTAGACTAGAACCCACAGAACACAGTATTTGAACATGGCCTACTTCGTTTTCCACTTGTCTGGCATTTTTTACACAACAGACAGTAGAAGTAAAATGTTCAAATTTTAGGACAATTATGATAAGAAGTCAAGCTGTCCCAATATTAAGGCTAAATATGGTACTCAGTCTCACATTTGTATGACATGGTATATACATAACAAACATGCTCAGCATATTTTACCATACATAACAAACATGCTCAGAATATTTTACCTCTAGTGAAAGGATTTCACACAAAAAAGCTTCAAATGTTAAATGCTATAAACCCACTTATTTCATACTCACCCAGGACTACTGATTAATTTAATAAAAAGAAAACCCAACAATTAATATATGGTTGATTAAAATTACACTTTTTCACCACAATGTTAACTTCATATATTGACTGTAAAAATCACACGCTAAAATATATGCAGCTTTTGAGAAACAATCTGTATATTGTCACCGCCACCATTTTAGGAATTAACAGTCCAGGCAACAACTGTGTTTAGAGGCCTAGGAGCAGCATTACGAAAACACGCCTATTCAAATATATTGAGAATTTTACCACCAAAAAATGAAAACTTTCAGATGAAAAATTCTAGAAGTTTTCACATTTCTGCTCAAAACATAGATTGTGGGTACTTGTTAGAACCGCCTCAGCGAGGCGGTTCTAACAAGTACCCACAATTTATGTTTAAGAGCAGTAATAAGAAAACTAATGTATACCCCTGTGAACCCCAATTTTACTATATAAAAGTGGGATTCAATGGGGTCAAAATTATATAGGCATGTTTTCGTGATGATGAATTTTAAATAATGACTAAATGAGTATACCATAATACAGTATTTCAGATAGCTGCATATGATGATGCTTTTGTTGTTAAGTTAGAATGAACATAACTTTTCTACAAAATATACAGTGGGACAATGCATTATAATGACTATCTACAATGAGAACATTACTTTTCCATAAAATGTACACTGTGGGCCAATGCATTATAATGACTATCTACAATGAGAACATTACTTTTCCATAAAATGTACACTGTGGGCCAATGCATTATAATGACTATCTACAATGAGAACATTACTTTTCCATAAAATGTACACTGTGGGACAATGCATTATAATGACTATCTACAATGAGAACATTACTTTTCCATAAAATGTACACTGTGGGCCAATGCATTATAATGACTATCTACAATGAGAACATTACTTTTCCATAAAATGTACACTGTGGGCCAATGCATTATAATGACTATCTACAATGAGAACATTACTTTTCCATAAAATGTACACTGTGGGCCAATGCATTATAATGACTATCTACAACAAACCTATTTTATGAAAGAAAAAAATCTAAATACTGTAATAATCCTAAGAATTGGGACAGATAGGCCTGAGGAATTGAGGAAACAGTGTAGACCCAGATCAGAGACTATAGAACACAGCATCTGATCAGGGTCTACACTGTTTGCCACTCAGCCAGCAATATTTTAAACACATCAACAGGTATTGGCACAGATTGCTACAAGCTAGAGGACAAGTATGGTAAGGAGTTAAGGTGTCCCAATATTAAGGATAAATATGGTAACTGTCTTTTCTCAAGCCCTGGTATTTGCTAAAATCAGACATATTCTATGATACTGAATTCCAGAATAACAGTGTAGTAATTTTGTTGGCAATTTAAACAAAAAATAACTTGTATATATGTTTGTATATAAAAAAAAAAGGTAAGAGAAAAGTCAAGGGAGTGCCACAATCACAAACCGCAGCCCTTCCCAGACACCAAGAGGAAGAGGAAACGGACAAATCCAAACAAGCACAAATCGAACAAATGCACGAAAAGCACCAAGACCAGCCCCCCACCCCCTCCCCTCTCCAAGCGAGGTAATCACAATACCAAAAGGACTGAAAAACACAAGAACAAAATGACGCAAGGTAAGACATAAAACAAATCGCCCCGTGGAATAAAGCACAAACAGGCTTTCAAGTGCCCTACATCAAAAAAGTAGGGATAAAGTAGGGCTGAAAATTTTGAAAAAGTAGGGCAAAAGATGGAATTTTAATCATGAAAAGTAGGGACAGTAGGGATGTTCTGAGTGTTTTAAGACTTAGAAAAAGATATACTAAGCAAGCAAAGTTTTCACTGAACAATAACACTGCATTACCAGGGAAAGGAAATATCAAAATAAATGTTCCAAAAAAGTTACAACTGAAGTAAAATTATTTTATAAACTTCTGCATCGTGGCTGCTCAGATTAAGTTGATCTAATTTTTAGAAACTGCGAGGGAGCAAAGACAGAGTGGAAAAAATTACAATTTTTGGTCACTTCAAACATTTTTGGACTAAAAAGTAGGGATAGTAGGGCATTTTCAGAAAAAAGTAGGGAAAGTAGGAGCACATAAAAATAGTAGGGAAAAGTAGGAATAGTAGGAAAAGTAGGGCCCACTTGAAAGCCTGCACAAAGTAACAAAGAGTAAGACTAACACCGGGACCACCGCCCTAGAACGGTCAGTAGAGTAAACCACCAGGGGGTTTAAAGCACTTTTATAAAACTCTGACTACAGCTGATTACCTTTTAGTTTGAACACTCCAATAATTCGAACCCTTACTGTTTTGAAATCATCTGCCGAACATTGCTCTATTAGTTTGAACAGCCACTTTTTTTTTAAAACTGATTTTCAAATAGTTTGAACATGTGAAAAGCTGATGTTAACTGATATGTTTATATATTTAATGATTTGGTTTGCCCACTCTCTTTCTTATGATTTGCCGACTGTACATATATACCGAAAGACCACAATAAATTAATAGCCAGATTCTCATTTATTTTTTTTTCAAAATGAGGGCGGGGGGTGAAATTTTATTATTTTTCAGGACTACACAGAAGTTGGAGATGGGTGGCTGAAATTATATTTATTTGCTGCAAACCACCTGTATTTGGTGGATAAAGAAGACTTTTTCATAATTCCAATGTATTATGAAAAAACAAATGTTGTGTGTAATAATCAGAATAGCCTTGAAAGAGAAATTTTAATGAATAAACATGGCATATGTCTATATAGAACTGAAGAAAGTTAATATATCTATAATCAAATACCCACTTTTTTCAGTTTCTCTGAGAACACTGTTGGACAAAATAAAAGTCATCAAATTATTCTGTTCTGTGTGATTTTTCCTTTCCTGTCAAACGCTCTCTTTTGTATAAACGGTTTTTACCTGTCAGACACAGTTCACAAACAGCATATATTTTTTTATCTCCCAGCAATTGCCTCGATTCTTGCCGACTGGGAAACAGCACCGCTTTATCAACTGCCCCTGAATTAAATACATTGTGGAGGTTGAGAAGATTTTGGGTATCGCTGGCTTTAAATCCATACCAGTCTTTTATTACAGTTTGATTGGCAATGATTTTCATGATCACGAACTCTATTTTCAACGTGTTTTTTTACCTGGATTCGAAAATGAAAGTAGAAATCGACTGGTTATCTGACCGGACGCAATTTATAATGAAGCGCATTTGCAACAGGGATCCAGTACACTTCGAACAATAACGGATATTAATCATAGTTTAACTAACTATTGTGTGTTGGTAATTACACCTGAAGTGTGTAATTTGTTGTCTTACCTGCGCAATTTGAATATTTAATGTAGATTTAAGTGGAGCAGAACTTGCCAATCGGTAAACCGTAAGATTTTTGATAAAAACTGGAACATCGGAGCAATACCCGTACTAAGAAAAAAACGTCAATAAAAAAAAATCGAGGCGGGGGTTAAAACTCGAGGCGGGCAGTAATGAGAATTTTACAATTATTTTATTATGGCCTAAAAATCCGCTAATCAGAGATTTTTTTATGCAAAAATGACTAAGATTGTGCGTTAACCACTAGGCCATCCAGCCCACAAAAATGACTAAAAAATTCAGACCCATCTTATAAACAAGGTCTTTGGCCATATCGGTATTTTCGGCAAAGTCCGGTGGCACCATGTGGCAACGGAAAATGATGATCATCAAAGCCGGGAGAAAGCTATAATGATGTTTACCTTCGAAATTTCCTCCGTTTTCTTGACAGAAATTTACTAATCCAGATTAATTAAAATCACATTACATTCCAAAATGTTATCCACCCCCGAAGATTCAAAACTAAAACATATATATCTATTGAACGACGTTTTTTCTTTACAATGGACACCTGAATTTCCGAAATAATTACACAGATTTTTTTTTATTGGTCCATTAGGTAAAACCGGTAAGAAAATTAGATGAAAGAAAGGATTTAAAGCTTAGCACTCTGAATAAAACTACAGCAGACCAAATTTAAAAACATTTTTTTCTAAAATGCCCCGATGCCCCAAAAACAGGTTTGACATTTCATGCAAATTGTCTCCAATTAAGACAATTTACGTGAAATGTCAAATCCAGTTTTCTCAAACAAATGTCATCAAATTGTCATCTGCTGAATTAGCCCACAGAGTTGTAAAGGCTAACCATATTGATTCCAATGATACCCGCCTGGGGCATATTCACCAACTGACCACATGATTGACGTATGAACAAACCAATTGCCATTAAACGAATCGGCAACTTTTATAATCCCTTTGATGTTACTAGAAATTTGAACTATGAAAAAAAATATTTTGTTCATACAAATTACTCGTGACCCAATCGGCTGTGCAGGCTACTCAGAATAATAAAATGCTAATATTGTATATAAAGAATGTCAGGCCTTGTAAGTCTGCACAATAAATAAAATTGACCCTTATAGGACTGCGCAGATGCGTACACTAATCTAGATCTGCCCTTTTCGCATTTGCGATAAGGTACTTGTTTTTTACATGTCGGAACTGTTATTGTAAGCGTGTCAATCTGCATGGGATTAACAAACAGGTAGACTCCTGATACGCAAAATACCAACTTACTTCTTTGGAACGATATGATAATATAGACCAGTCTGCGCATAAATTGTTTGAAAAGGCACTCTGTTTCGAGGCCCTGCAAACTCTGTCAAGCAAACTGCGCAGGTCCTGATTGGAATAAGCGGATGAGACATCCTGCCCTATTTTTGGCTTTTTCTTTTTTTTTTTTTTTTTTTTTTTGTTTAGAATCACTAAGATACCTTTTTTTTGGTTTAAGTATTTAATGATCACCTGCACAATTTTCCGTGACAGCAACAAGGAAAATTGTACTTTATAACCTATGCAAAATACAGAGACCCAAATCAGCCTGGGCTTAAAAAAATGGAATTCCAATTTGTTTTTGGGATCTTCAGAATCAGTTTTACAAATTACATAGGTCCTCAACTGACTGCAAGAATGCGTCAGCCCTGGTGCATCCATCACTGTTTTGATCAGTCGCATAAGCAGCAAGGTACTTTTGTTGGTGATTATATATATATACCGAAGTTGCAGCAAATACTGATGACAACTTTGGTCAAACGGAATGTGTCAATCGGCGAGTGTACGGTCATAGCTAACGACTTTTTGGACTGCTGAGTTCTGTGGAAAAAGGGCAAAACTTTCATAGATATGTAAGCAAAATGACTGTTGCATTATTATGTTAAAACATTCTAGCTAAAATAGTCAGACACATCACCAAGGGGACTGTAGTTATTGATCATGTCTCGTTAAGACAGTCTTTATCGGAGATTTCCACAATTTCAAATAGTTCAGACAGTGCTTTTTTTTCCTGAAACTGATTTTCTTATAATTCGAACACCCAGGTCAATATTCATTTTTTACCTGTTCAAACTAAAAGGAAATCTACCATAACCCTTATTTCCCAAGCATTGATATTTGCAAAAAAGGCAACTTTCCAGCCTTTGCTTCAACTGCTTTTACATACAATGCACAAGCCTCTTAAAATCTATATTGTGACTGACGTAATACTATCAGAGTGTGCAGATAATGTATATACCATTTACATATAAGTACAAAGGAGGTATTTTTCTTTGTACGAAGCTTACATAACATAGTTAGATTTGTCTGGAAATAAAGTTCTATTCCATTTGTACCCTCGTTTTGATGAACTGCTGCAGTCATTTTAAACCTTTGATGTCTCTGATGGGAGGTGTGGGATAATTGTATCAGTTCCTGATCATTGCCTTCCCTTCTATTATTCAGCTCCTTTTGGAGGGCTGTGTTCTGTGACTGAGGCCTTTCCTGAAAATATCTGGAATTTCTGTGTTTGTAACCCACCCAAAGCATCAACCATATTTTTTTCTGCCTGTGGTCCTATTATATAAAACTTCTGTATCTGTAAATGAGACAAGATATCAGCAAAGATATTGTTTTGCCTCTGACATGTGAAACAGGTGCCCGCCTTGAGAATTTAACTATATGTTAAATGCAAGCTTTAATATAAACAGATTGACAAACTGACAGATGAAAAAACAGTACAGCCCAACCAAGATGTTGGCAAGAGTACATAATAGTTATATGTGTTGGCCCTTATTAAGAACAGTGACTGGTGGTCCCGGTGTTAGTCTTATTCTTTGCTGCTTTGTAGTTAATTCTACGAGGCTTTGTTTTATGTCTTACCTTGTGTCATTTTGTTCTTGTGTTTTTCAGTCCTTTTAGCATTGCGATTACCTCGCTTGGGGAAGAGAGAGCTAATCTTAGTGCTTTTCGTAGGTTTGTTTGATTTGTGCTTGTTTGGATTTGTCGGTTTCCTCTTGCTCTTGGGGTCTGGGAAGGGCTATGGTTTGTGATTGTGGCACTCCCTGGACTTTTCTCTTACGCTTTTGTTTTCTTGGGCCAGCTGACAAAGTTGAAAGCAGGTGTCTTTGCAATAATTCTGCAAATAAGCCTAATTTGATAAATAAAAGCAAATGAATAAATAAAATTTATGTTAGCAAGTTGCTTCAGGCATGCTGGTGAACTTGTTTGAACACCTTCCAGTTTCAGCATTTTTCATTAGGCTGGGTATAATACAAAGCATAGCAATGCTTCTCAATTTTGCTTTGATTTCAATAGGAATAAAACTTTTGACAAAAACAAACCTTATCATATAAGAAGTATTCTATAATTCAGATGTTTGGAAACTCAAGTAATAATCAGTTATGTCCTTAATATATATATGTTTTATTTTATCTATTTTTGTAGCAAGATGACTTCATATTTTATGTTTCTTTCAACATTATTGATGAAGATGATGAAGAAAAGATCATGAAAGGCTCTGTGTAATGAAGCACTGTAGAGTCGTGGGCTGAAATTTGCCTCTAATGGGATTTGGATTTGAACACAGGACCATGTGACCTGGTCAGGGGTGCTAACTGCTTGGCCACATGGATGCTTTGTTTGTTCCAAGAAGTGATGGCTTTGTAAAAGAAGATAATTTACTGAATTCTGCATTTTTCACCTGCAATGGGTGAACAAAGGAACCTCTACAAATGAGATTAATCTCAATACAATAACACCAAACAGCAATCAATGTTTTTTTTTTTATCTCCGGAACACAACAGATTAGATACCTTCCCAAGTTTGACTGTTGTAAGGTAGTACATGTATTATGAAAACTGCACACATAGGTGTAGAGAAAAAGAACCTGAATTGACAATACAGGCATGCATTGCGATTACCACGCTTGGGGAAGAGAGAGCTAGTCTGTGTGCTTTTGGTGCATTTGTTTGTTTTGTGCATGTTGGTTTGTGTCTTTTTCTTCTTCCTCTTGGTGTCAGGGATTGACTGGAACTTGTGATTGTGGCACTCCCTGAATTTGTCTTCTTACCTTTATGCAAAGTAAATAAAAAAATTCAGGTTAATTTTGCAAGCTGATTTAGATTATAATATCTGACAATCATTACAGTCAATTGCCTATCATTCATTCATAAAGCTACCTTTCTTTACTAGAAACCAATCCACTGAACAAAAACAAATAAATCAGCAATAACAAAAATTCTAAAATAAATACTTCAGTCAGTGATAAACGTGATTAAAGCTCTAAAATAAATAAATAAATAAATGAAATTTAATTCTCTGTGTGTTGTTGAAATGAAAAAAACTTCTAATTCCAGCAAATTTATCTTATATTTATAACAAGCAACTGATCAAAGACATCAACACTATTTGTCTTAAGATAACTACCAAAATGAAGGGCATGGTTTTGCTGAAAGCAAGCAAAATATAAAAACAATATAATATGAACAAAATGCTATTTGGTCAATGATAGCTAAGGAAGGCATCAAAACAATACAGACACTATATTTTGTAAGGAACTTGGTCAAACTCAAAATTAAATATGACCCACTACAAAAAATACAGTGTCTGGGTATTTGGTCCCTGCTACAGGGTAACCACCTCACCCTATTCTCATTTTGGGAAATACTGGTAGGTCTGGTTTATGCCACTGCTGCTCCATTTGCCTAGTATAAAAATATATCTTTAAGTTTCAAAACATATAAGCAGAAATGAAAGAGTACTTTTAATGCACAGAGTGTTCCATTTATCAAAAATGTGTCCTGTATATACCCTTGGATACACTAAACATTTAGACAGTTAAATATACTGAGAAACGTGAAATTAACTGTTAACTTATGTAGGAAAGGGAAGTAACCATGTTTTAAAGGCAGTCAATTTAACCATAAATTAGTTGCCTTTGCAAAATGATTACTTTCTGTCCCTACAATAATTAAGTTTTAGCACTCTCTGGATAAATTTGGCAGACAACAAACTGATGAAATATTTCTTTTTGTCTCAAGAACAGACACAGGCATTTCAGGCAAACTGTCCCCATGGGAAACGTATGAAATGAGGAACCCTATTTTCTGACTAAAATTAAGAAAGCTATTTAAAAATGTTGTCTGCTGAAACTTTTTACTAGCATTCTAATTATTAACTCATAGTTCTAGTATTCTAAATATTATCTCATAGTTCTACTGGTTAAAGTTTAGGACATGTATGGTAAACTCTTTTTTAATATTTTTAATATATTTTGTCCTTAGACACTTACATGAACAGGCAACAAAACAAGTCATTCAAGAGTTAATTCTACAGAATCTCATTTACTCAAAATAACTCCTTTCAGCAGAATGTTGAAATTGTTGGGTTTAACCCATTGAAGACTGGAGACCCCTGAACATAACTGGCAAACAGTGCAGACCCAGATCAGACACTGCATTATGTGGCGCCTGATCAGGGTTTCCACTGTCTGCAAATAGTTCAACCATTTTTCTTTAGGAATATCTGTATCATACAGCCTGACATACCTAAAACTGAAAATGGATTCTTCCAATATATAGTGTGGGAAAGCTTATTCAGTCTTAAATGGGTTAAATATAACAAGTAAAATTCAAAGTACATGATTGTATATGAGTCTTTGTCTGATTTTTCCCTATACATTGTACTCAGGACTTCTGAGATGCATCTTGTGAAATATTAAGCCATATTTTAGGGAAAAATAAGACAAAATATTATTCACCTGCGTTCATTTAATGTCACAATCAGTTTACTATTCATTAATTCAGATCTGGTAAAGTTTAAAAGAGTTCTCTTATAGAGGATTTTACTTTGCTTTTTGTTTGTTATGTAAATGCTAAAAGTTCATTATATAAATTATGAAAATAGTCATTAACCTGTCCAACCCTGCTAACAAAAATATATGCCTCTGCAAACAGTGTAGCTCCAGATGAGGACCCATACTGCTTACCATTTGAGTTTGGAATTTCAAATGACAACTCCATCTGCACAGATGGATGTGACCAAACTCAAAGACAGAGGAGTCAACTACAGAAACTCTGGGGTGAAAGTTCCTACTCCCCATTTTATGGAGATTCTTCTCTCCAACATAGCCACAGAGACTTGATTCTATATGAACCTGCAATTCTGCAAGCTAACATGGCCATGGACATGTGGATTCTGCAAGCCAGCATAAACAAAGCTGTAAGCTATGAATGTTGTAGTAATCAAAAATATTTGGTGGAATTACTCTGTAAATGCTGACCTGAGCCTGCAATATTTGCAAATACATTAACTCTTAAAGTACCCTGCAAAGTGTAGCAGAGGATATGTCTAAAATATATATATATATATATTTTTTATTTTTTTTTTTTTATTTTACTGAGTAAATGGCCTGCACTGGCATTTCATATAAACTCTCTACAAGGCAGCCAATTCATATGAAATGTCAAGCCTTATTTCACTCTGAAAAATACGAAGAAGAAAATTGAGAATGTTGTCTGCTATAATTTTGCATGTTATTTTAAGGGTTAAGGATGGTAAAAACCAGGGCCCAATTTTTCAAAAGTTAATGAAGTTGTTAGCTAACGTGACGTTAAAATTTCCATCTTGAAATATGGCAAATACATTGACATTTTTTGCTGAAAAAATATGAATAGCTACTCACATTTTTGCAACAAAAATATCAATGTATTTAAAAACACCTTAGCTACAACAGTTAACGAGTTTATTACTAATAAGCTTGTTAAGCCAACAATGCTTTGAACAACTTGGCCATGGTAAGGTGATCACAAATATCATGCTTGTGATGTTTAAAGCATGGCATGCATATCCTAGGACAATGCTAACCATGCATTTTAAACTAGAAATATGTTTCTAAACACAGAAAGCAGAATATATTTATTTACAAATCCAGGATGATGAACTCCTATACCCCAAACAGCCTCTAGGATGAATTCAATTCAACCTACTCCCATTCAGAAATCTATAATTTGGAGGAATTTGATCCTGCTATCAGTCAGTGTACGGATAATAATAAACTTCATGCTTAGTAAGTTCACATTTTAGATTTAGTATTGTTTTAGATGAGAGGGTGATAACAGCACAAAGAAATCTGAAAACAGACCGTATTTATTCTACACTGCAAATATTGATGTTGTGTCCTAATTTAAACAGCCACTTCTGAAAATAACTATCAGAATTTTAAAGACAACTAAGTTTATTCAAAATCTTTTTTAGAAGCTGTTAGGGTCTTACTTTTTCTGATTGATACATATGATAGGAATTGAGCTTTCTTGTTTAGTGGGACCTTATTACCTTTATAGATTATGGGCAGATAAATCACTGTAGTATCTGAAGCTTTGCCGGGGTGAAACAAGTTTTCAATATGCCATAAGAACCCTAAGTATTGGGACAGACAGGCCTTTGTGATAAGAGATAACACAAAATGTGGCATTTCATCAGGATCTACACTATTTGCTACTCATCCAGCACTATTTTAGACACAACAACAGGTAGTAAAATTGACTTTTTTTTCAAATTTTAGGACAAGTATGGTAGGGAGTTGAGGTGTCCCAATACTTAAGGTAAATATGGTTTTTGTGTTGGGGTTTAACGACACGTCAACCCTTGAGGGTCATTTTGTGTCGTCTCCCAGAGAAAGGGAGAAAAGAGACAGAAGAGAGAGTAGAGGAGATGAAAGAGAGGGACAGGGAAGAAAGAAGAACAGGAATGAAAGTGAAGAAACAGAAGAAATAAAAACATTCCCCCTCTACCCTTACCCACTACAAGGATAGCAGGCCTTGCCCAACTGTAAGCCAATATCAGTTGGACGCCCCGGTGATGTAAGATACACAGCACCTTCGCACCACCCGACCACCCATAGGTAAATATGGTAATTTACACATTGGCAAGCACATGGTGGTACAATATGAGCTCCAGCAAAGTATATTTCTTGTTTCTCCATCAAAACATATGTTTCGAGATCTCTATTAAATTATTATGCAGTTATTCTAATGACACCTCACAACAGTTTTGGTGAAGAAATAAGAAACTACTATCATTTTTTGTATTAGATAACGTAACTGGAGCCCTGCATGTATAAAGGGTTCTACATATGAAATTGTGCAACATCTTTGGGCATACATAAATAATGTGATGCTTTTGACATTTTAACACATGCTTACTTGTGCACTGCTACATGCATGCAATTTACTGCACATATAATTATCTTAATCCCCATCAAGCAGAGCTTTTTTTTTTTTCTTCTTCTATTTTAGTCATTATTAACCCTAGTCCTGCTGAACCCCATATGCCCTGCCTTTGCAAACAGTGTAGATCCAGATCTGCACTGTTTGCCATTCAGTATTTGAATTTGTATCAACAATCTGGATCATGTAATCTGATTGGCTGAAAATTAAAAGTGGGCATGGCATCAATTTATTCAGCAGGACAAGGGTGAAATCAGCATTTCAGGCAAAAAGCATAAATATATCATATTAGGTTTTAGTCGATCATATTTTATAACATAATCATGATTATACAGCGCTAAGCCCTGTAGTTAATCAATGTTTCAGATAGTACCACAATAACCCTAAATACTGAGACAGACAGGCCTGAGCTAACAGTGTAGACCAAGACAGGCATTTGCAAACAGTGTAGACCCAGATTTGCAAAACACGGCATCTGATCAGGATATACACTGTTTGCCACTCATCCAGCACTATTTTAGACACACACATCAAAAGGTAGTAAAATAGTCTTTTTCAAATTTTAGGACAAGTATGGTAAGGAATTAAGGTGTCCCAGTACTTAGGGTAAATGCGGTAGTCATGATTATACAGTTAAGCAATTAAGTTAAAATGAATCTTAACTAGCTGAAAAGAAAATACAATTATTTTAATTTGATAATTAATTTTAAACCAGAAATCTAGGTCAGTTCAAAAGCTGAAGTAAACCAAGTAAGAGGTCTTTCATACTGCAATGTTAAAGCAATAAGAAATGTAATGTAGAAACAGACAAGACACCAGCAGAACAAAAATGTTCTATTCCACAAAAATCTCCTCCTCAACAACTACTTTTCAAATTTCCATTTAAAGTTCATGTGTTAAGAAGCATTTAAACCACAACCATTTAAGTAAGCATTATAATTTACTTGCTGCATCAAATTGAAAAGATGCTCTGTATGTTCAGAAACCAGCATAGACCATATCTTCGCCAGGTAGGCACACACTTTAGTGACTCAAATATTGTGTATTTTAAGCAGGCTCAGAGATTATAAAGTTTGTTGTTTTTTTTTGTTGTTTTTTTTTTTTGTTTTTTTCATGCTCATTAGCTGAGCAGTGTTACAACTATTCACAGCAGTGTTATGGCTTTTATATGCTTGTCAAAATTTAGAACATAACTGTCTCCAAAAAATAAAATGATATGAAAAAATGCTACTGGTTAATAGAACCCTTTCCAATTTATGCAGCTAAATTTACATTGCCATTTTAGTTTTTACTTCTCTCCTTGGGGTTTAGGGATTAAGACTAAGTAAATACATTGGCATGCAAAGTCTCTTGAAGATGGGTTTAATTAAAATGATACTGTCAAAGACAACTATTACACTAAGACTGATTTTGGATAAATGTTCATAATGCAACTTAAGACAAAATGAATACAAAACATAAACGTAACCTTGTGAATAAGCTTCCAGCAAATGGTATTGATATATTTCAATCTCTGTTTAATACCATAAACTCAAGAATATATTACTCTCCAATGTAAACAGTAAATTGCTAACAATTTAATGACAGGGAAAAGGCAAAATGCTAAAATGAACTTAAATGATAAATTTTGGAAGGACAAGAAAAAAAAACCTATATGACACTTAAAATGTGATCAATGGAGGATACTTCCAAATTTTTCTATACCTGTATATATGCCATTAAGGATGAGGTTTTCAATTAAAATTCCACAACTGCTTACTACTGCATGCACTATGCATCTATGAATGGGCAGTGGAATAAAAAAAACACTCTGTATATGATAAGATACAATAGAGTTGCTAAAAACTCTACTATTTTCTATCATATATAGATTGTAAATTGTATACCTCAGAAACTATATAGATCTAGACAGTGGTCTTGACCAAAACATAATAAAACAGAATTTCCTTTTATATCAAAAGCTGAAACCATTTGACCTGACAGTCAATTCTTCAAGAGACTTTGTATATAATTCTGGATTTAGAAATAAGGCATAATAAATACTGATTAAGAAGCATATCACCTTGACACAGGACCTACCTGTCACTCTGTTGTTTTTCCTTATTTTGTAAATCCTGAAGTCTTTACAGAAATGAACAAATTATTTAATAACTCATCCTCTATTACAAAGTACAGCCATAGCTGGCCACTTCATATATGTCAAAAACAACTACTTTTGGAATTGTTATTCCAATTTATAACTGACTACCAACTTTTTGTTATCCTGTTCAGGGCACCAAATTAATATTTCAATGAGATGGAAATCAGAGTTCAAGTCTGCAATGATCATGTTATATCTCCTTAGACTGATGGCACATTTATACTTTTTATTATTTCTTCTGTATCTGGTATACATAAGCTGTTTGCAAATATAAAATCAGTGAAAGCTCAATATTCTTCTAAAACTACATACTATGCTGCACAAAAGTAACCTAAAATTTGTTTCTATATAATCCTTCAAACTACTTGAGAGTGATGTACATCACAAAAACATGCCTATATAATTTTGACCACCTTAACCCCCACTTTTATATTGTAAAACTGGGATTTACAGGGGTATAGATTATTTTTCTTATTTTTGCTCAACAACATAGATTACCCTCATAGTACCCACAATCTATGCTTTGCGCAGAAATATAAAAATATCAGGGTTCTTTTTTTATCTGAAAATTTTCAGTTTTTGGAAGTGAAATTTTCTATATATTTGCATAGGCATGTTTTTGTAATGCTTCAAACACAGAATATCTTTTCTTCTGAGTTTGTAAATGTTTTGTTCTAATTATTATATTTGCAGACAATATGATTTAACAGAGACAGAAAGACAAAATGCTGACATTATAAACACAAACAAAATAAACATTGTTGTGATATTTATCTGAAAAAGAAAACTTATTTAAACTGTACTAAAGCAAGAATACAATAAGCAAATCATGAAAAAAGGGGGAAAAAAAGAAAAGAAAAAAAGAAAGAGAGAGAAAAAGACAGAATAGAGCAACTGAGTTGCAAACAGAAGTTGCATGTGTAGTTTTAAAGATTATTTATTTTAACAGTGCATGGAAAACATGAAATAAATTAAACAGTGAAAAACTAAAATTGATTACTTGTTCAAAGTTCTGCAAAATTATTCATATTAAGCAAGTGTAACAAAATTACCAAACTTAATGACACAAAGGAACCGTAAAATAATCTGAAAGACTTGATGACTGGCATAGATAAAGGCAACCCAGTGGGCACATGACGTTTATACAATGTAACATTACAATGCCATGACCTTGCATTGATGTTAATGCACACTGTATAACTGGGAAGTCTGTATTATTGCAATCAGCTATGGTCTATACTCCCAATAACAACAGTGACTGGAATAAACAGAGAGTCAATATTTTTTAAGTATTATTTGCCTGATGCAGGTAAAAAAAAACAATGATCACAAAAAAATTTTGAATATAAGGTTTGGCATCTCATAGGCTCCTTCTCTTAATGGCTACCATTACTCCTAATGGTTACCATTAATTGGAAGCAAAAGCACAGAATACTGTTTGAAGAAGTCTCCTAATTTTGCTTACATTAGGTTTAAAACTTTACTGTATTACCCTTGTCTTGCTGAACCCGGATATACCCTGTCTTTGTAAACAGTGTAGATCCAGATTAGCTGGCTTCTGAAGAAGTCAACTGATCTGGATCTGCACTGTTTGTCATTCAGTATGTGAATTTATATCAACAACCTGGATCAAGTAATCTGATTGGCTGAAAATTGGAAGTAGGCATGGCATCTTAATTTATTCAGCATGACATGGGTTAAATTTAAAGTGCCAACTGGAAAAGCAGCTGACAACATTCTAGATTTGTTTGTATTTGTCAGAGAAATAAGGCAACCTTTTAGATTTTATTGACATTTAATGTGAATCACCTGCACGCCACATGACCCACATGAAATGTTAAGCTTTATTTTTCTGTGAAAAAGGCTGGACATTTCATGTGACTTATCTGCACACATGACTAATAACAAATGTTAAGCCTTATTTTCTGTAAAAACTAAGATAAAATATTTCAGCGTTTCAACTACTGTAATTTTGATTTGCACTTTAAAGAGTTTATATCTGTCAGTAAACTTTTCTTTCTGATGTTCACTGAATAGGCCATCCAAAATATGAATGTATTTTTCAGCATCTGCCTGTCTGTGATCAGTCTGTGCATTTCTGCAAAGTCATCTATGAGCATTGACATTTAAGGGAAATGGCCCAGCGGGCACATGACGTTTATACAACATCGTCTCAACGTCGATGCAACATCATGACGTTGCATCAACATTGAGGTGACATTGTATAGATGTCGTGTGTCTGCTGGGGATACACTAGGTAGATTTTTCTGCCATTTTTTGGACAAGGGAGACAAATTTCATGACTTCCTGGTTGCTTTCTGTGCACCAATTCCCTTCTGAAAAGGAATTTACTCTAAAAGGAAAGAATTTGCTCTTAAAAGAGCAAATTCTTTCTTTTTAGAGAAAATCCCTTTTCAGAAGGATGGCAAAACAATTTTGAAAAAGTTGTCCATAGAAAGCAAAGCCCAAGATCAAAGTCAAGACTACTCAAAGACCTCTTTTGTTTAGTCCAGCCTAAATTTTACAGTCCTTGGTTTCACTCTTTTTTTACTTTTTTCTTTTTGCCTATATCAACATGGTGTACAACATGAAAAAAAAATCAAGTATTAAATCAAGTAAAGGGATCAAAGTGTTGTAGAAATTTAACTTCAGGGCCCAGTTGTTCAAAACTAAGGTTGTCATTAGTTAACATATCGTTAAAACTTTGATATTTAAATATGGCATATATGGTAATATTTTTGCTGAAAAAATAGATGCAAAAGCTACTCACATTTTTTCAGCAAAAATACCTGTGAATTTGATATTGTGCATATATGAACATTAACAGTTTGACCACCAACAAGCTTGTTAATCTAACGATGCTTTGAACAACTGGGCCCAGTATGCTATCTAAACTTTCAAGCTCCCTCTTAACCTTAAGCATACACAATTCAAATATCAGCAGTTAACCTATTTTCACATTCTCTGTTGTTTTTTTTGCAATTGCTAACTTCACTGAAACATACTATATCATATCATAGTATCACTATAGGTGAATATAACCAATTAACCAAACTATCATAAAAAAACTCTTCTTTAGACCAAAAATTTAGAACACTCTGCTTCTTCAGAAAATAGTGTCTGGCATTTAAAGGACAATTCACATTAAATGTTGTCCTATTTTCTACAAAAAACATAAAAAAGCGTACCTCATATGGCATCTGCTGAATTCACAATCTAGCATGCAAAAAGTTAATAATTGCCTAGCAAATATCCAAAGTAGCCTTCCTGTCCAGTCTGTTAGGGTCCTGTCTGTTTACCAACCAACTGTTCATAAACAGTATAGTTCTCATCAGACTGGGCAAGGATGTAATCTATGCCACAAATCTTCTGTTTCCATATAACAAACATGTGCCACACTTCAAGAAAGAATGGTGTGCAACTAAATGGACCACATCAAATAGACTGGAATCGTGTTAAAGCTCAGCGATCTAGGTAAAATTTTCAGTAGACAACATTTTGAAACATTTTTTCCTCTTTTTCCCAGGAAACAGGATTGGACATTCAATGTAAATTGAATTCCAATGAAATGTCAAATCGTGTTTTCTGGTAAAAAAAAAAGAAAACTGTCATCAATTTGTTGTCTGCTGAATTAGCCAAGAGAGTGGCAAAGGTTAAACTTGGCATATACATTGAAAAGATTCCATTTTATTTGGTGCTGTCAAAATTATAGTCTCAGAACTGCTAATGCAAGTTTCTTTATATGTGAATAGATGGGAAATAAACAAACAGTGCCTTGTTCAGAAAATGAATTAACATCAATTCAGCTTTGGCAAGCATAAACATACCTTTTTGCACAAGTAAACAGTACAAATTCAGACCAGACTGCATATTTTGGCCCAGCAGCATTTCTGTAGCTACACCATTACAGTCAGGATTTCTGTTTAGTGTAGAAAATCTTCCCTTGTTGCCAGGAAATTATGGGACCATGCATGACATGTTAACACATACCATGCTATGGGCAAATTCAGCAGATGACAAACTAATGATATTTGTCTTATTTTTCTTAGAAGACAATTGCATGAAATGTCAACTGGAGACAACTGCATGAAATGACAATCCTATTTTCTAGGACAAATGAGAAAAAATATTTCAAAACATCTGCTGAAATTTTTACCCAGCATGCAAAGTGGTAACACTGAAACAGGCATTTAAGGTTGCTTCCCTTGTTCAGTAAACAAGGGAAACCAATGATAAACACCACTTCTTACAGAATAGAATAAGCATTCATGGCAATGGGAAAATAAATGGCATCCCAGGCTGCATAAATGCATGGGCTTATCTAAACATTACGAAAACACGCCTATTCAAATATACTGAACATTTTAACCACCAAAAAATGAAAATTTTCAGATAAAAATTTGGATATTTCTCATACTTCTGGTCAAAACATAGATTGTGGGTACTCGTTAGAACCGCCTCAACGAGGCAGTTCTAACTAGTACCCACAATCTATGTTTTTGAGCAGAAATAAGAAAAATAATGTATACCCCTGTAGACCCCAGTTTTACTATATAAAAGTGGTGTTTAAGGGCGGTCAATATTATATAGGCATGGTTTCGTGATGTTTGGGCTTTTTTATGCTGCAAGGTACATTTCTGCATGTTGTTCTCACGATTTGCTTTTAGCAATTTCATGTAGACATCAGTCTTAAAAATTTAGTATCAAATTTTTTCAGTGACAATGTGAATGGTAGAGAAAATGGTGATGAAAATCAGAAACTGGTCATTGAAGTGTTACTACTGTGCACTGGTATGAAAAAACAAAAACATAATTTTTATGTGATAATGAATTCTTTGAAACTGAAAACATACTTTTTCTCAGCTTCCTCAAGCTGTTGTCTAAGGGAGACAATCTCTGTCTGCAAGTCATCAACAACATCATCCAGTCTCTTTTTACCTCCCTCTACCAAAAGCATCTGTCCATTTATCAAGGCCACCTGCTTTTCAAGAGCTTCTTTTTCCCGGTTGAGTCTTTCAATTTCATTTTTATCTGTAAAAAAAAAAAAGAAAAAAAAATGTTTATATTAGAGTTGTTTTAACCTTCAGCACTCTCCAGACAAATTCAGCAGATGACAGAATGACAATAATGTTCAGAGCTTCTCAAGCAAAGGATCTGACTCACTTGTGTTCTTCGCAGACCCCAATAAGCAAGCCCCTATTTTTTTCGTGTTTAATTTAACTGAGCATGAAATGTTTTCTGCTTATAAATTTCAAATTACTAACAATTGCAAAATCTTTCTCAATAAAAATAGCTGAGCATGAACATTCCTTGCTAATCAATATGAAAATGCCAACTATTGTTGGCATTTTCATATCTTATTGGCAGAGAAACTTTCATGCTCTGCTGAGTTAGCACAAAAATGCTTTATAACCTTGGAGCCAGATAAGCAGTTTTCTAAAAGGATGGTGTTTACAGGAATAGTTTCCATACTTCCTCCCAAAAAACTAATCTGAGAGATATTTACGAATAAAAAAAAAGAACAAACGAGATTACCAGGAAGTGGCCGAAGTCCACTGCCACATGTGGAAAGTCAGATAACTCAAGAATCAAAAGGCAGGAGTTGTCCTTCTTGATCGCAATGTATTGTCTCATCAAGCTGAGTATGTGGATGAAGTTCCATGAAAATATTCCTGAGGTTAATGATTTACAACTGGGACACAAAATGTAATCAAACCATAGACAAACAGACAGAGAATCCTACTATAACTAATGTCCCCTACTTTGCTAATAGCGTGGGATAAAAAACTACAGATATCAGTATTTTTCTCAATTCATGAAAGCAAATGTGTTGTGTTATCTTTCTCAACCAAACTGCAACTTACAAATTTGCCTACATTTCTGTGCCAACATAGCAATAGTATACATGTATCTGACCTCTCTTAATTTATGGCTATCCTTCTCCGCCTCTGTGTGATATTACTGACTTCTGCTATGCCTACCATTTTGAAACTCTAAGTCAACATGACATCATGATATAAGCTATCTCATATGAATTGTCCTTGCCTTTCTGAGACAGAATAAAATACAACAGCTCCAAAAAAAAGGAGGTATAAAATAAATATAGCCAGTGAGCTACAAAACCTACAATAAGACTAGTGACCAGTGAAGACTCAGATCAGCCTGTGCATCTGCCGGGCATAACTAGTACCATTTTAAAAGTCTTTGGCATCATTGGCTGGGGATCAAACCCATAACTTTCCAGTCTTAAAGCAGTTGCTCTACAAATTGAGCTACTGTGTTGGCTTATATTATAGAGCTACAATGAATTACCTTTCTGTGCCTCTGAACCATCATGACCATACTGTATTATAAATCTCTGATGTCTCTCTTCTAGATTTTCATGATCTTGTTTCAATCGATCAAAATCACCTTCCAGTCTATCTTTCTCCCTTGCAAGTCTGTCAATAAACAAACAATTTATAAAGTGCTTTAAACTCCCTGGTGGTTTATTCTACTGACCGTTCTAAGGCGATGCTCCCAATGTTAGTCTTACTCTTTGTTACCTTGTGGTTTATTCTAAGAGGCGATTTGTTTTAAGTTTTTCCTGGTGTTATTTTGTTCTTGTGTTTTTCAGTCCTTTGAGCATTGCGATTACCTCATTTGGGGAAGAGGGAGCTAATCTTAGTGCTTTTCTTACATTTGTTTGATTTGCCCTTGTTTGGTTTTGTCTGTTTCCTCTTCCTATTGGTGTCTGGAAAGAGCTGTGGCATGTGATTGTGGCACTCCACTGGACTTTTCTCTTACCCTTTTTTTTTATCAAAATGATGAGTGCTGTGCAATTTATACAAAGGGTTATCTAAAATTCATAGCTGTTAGACAACAGTGGAAATTAGGTAAAATATTTGCTTATTCTTCCCTAAAAACATATGTTGTAGGTACTCATTAGAAGTGCCTCAGTGAGGCACTTCTAATGAGTACCTACAACATATGCTTGTAGAGAAATAAGAAAAATTTCAATACTTTTTTGGTTGAAGGAAGCATCTTATCTGGAATTATGCTTATTCAATGTTTTTGGCATGTCATTTTAGTATACAATCCTGAATTTTCAAACACACTAAATAGGCAATTATTGCTGAAAGAAATGTCTGAAATGACACTAATAAACAAAATCAAGGCTATCTTGCTCTACTCCGATTTTTATAACTTTGAACAACAAGAGCTCCGCCAAGCGGGGCATTATACGCCCGTAGCAAGTAATAAGATGATGCACATTAACTGGCTCCTGTATAATTCAGTGCTCCAGATATAAACTGTAAGTGGAATTACAAAAAAAAAAAAAAAAAAAAAAAAATTTAAAACAAATTCACTGGGGCATAATCTCTGCTAATATTTGGTGAACTGTAACCTATGGGTCCAAGCTGGCCAAGAAATTAAGTGAGAAGTTTGCTGCTTCTAGGGAGAAGTGCTTTCTGACGGAGGACACACCACAGAAGCATGGCTATATTATAAGCTCATATGAGCCTTTGGCACACTATTACCTCTAAACAATATGCTGTGAAAAGTTTACAAAAACTTTCAAAGGGGCATAAATCTGCAAATATTTGGTGCACTGTAACCTAAAAATAATATGTGCTGCTCCACATCATCATGTAAGTATTTATGAAGTTTCAGCTTGATCGGATGTAAACTGTAGGAGGATTTAGCCGGAAACAAAAAATGAATAGAAATATTCAAAGGGGTTTAACTCTGCTAATATTTGGTGGACTGTAACCTTGAAACAATATGCGCTGCTCCACATCATGATCTTACTACAAATCAAGTTTCAGCTTGATCTGATGTAAACTGTAGGAGGATTTAGCCGGAAACAAAAAATTAATAGACATTTTCGAAGGGGTTTAACTCTGCTAATATTTGGTGGACTGTAACCTCGAAACAATACACGCTGCTCCACATCATAGTCTAACTGTACATGAAGTTTCAGCTTGATTGGATGTAAACTGCAGGAGGATTTAGCCATAAACTAAAAATTAATCAGAATTTTCAAAGATGTATAACTCTGCTAATATTTGGTGGACTGTAACCTCGAAATAATATGCGCTGCTCCACATCATGGTCTAACTATACATGAAGTTTCAGCTTGATTGGATGTAAACTGTAGGAGGAGTTAGCCAGAAACGAAAAGTCTACTGAAATTTTCAAAGAGGCATACCTCCGCTAATATTTGGTGGACTGTAACCTCGAAACAATATGCGCTGCTCCACATCATGGTCTAACTATACATGAAGTTTCAGCTTCATCGGATGTAAAATGTAGGAGGAGTTAACCGGAAATGAAAAGTTTACAGAAATTTTCTAAGGGGCATAACTCTGCAAACATTTGGTGGACTGTAACCCTGAAACAATATGCGCTGCACCACATCATGGTCTAACTATATACCAAGTTTCAGCTTGATCGGATGTAAACTGTAGGAGGAGTTAGCCGGAAACGAAAAGTCTATTGAAATTTTCAAAGGGGCATAACTCTGCTAATATTTGGTGGACTGTAACCTCGAAATAATATGCACTGCTCCACATCATGGTCTAACTATATATGAAGTTTCAGCTTGATTGGATGTAAAATGTAGGAGTTAACCGGAAATGAAAAGTTTACAGAAATTTTCTAAGGGGCATAACTCTGCAAACATTTGGTGGACTGTAACCCTGAAACAATATGCGCTGCGCCACATCATGGTCAAACTATATACCAAGTTTCAGCTTGATCGGATGTAAACTGTAGGAGGAGTTAGCCGGAAACGAAAAAGTTTACAGACGGACGGGCGCCATACCCCGTAACATAATACGTCCCGTTTTTCAAACGGGCGTATAAAAACCTATTTAAAAACAAACTTCTAATAACCGTATCCTGCAATGAAAGTTTCTGATCAAGGTCTTTGGACCTTTAACTGCCCTTACCTGACCACATGTCATTTCCCTCATTTTCCAAAGATTTAATTCACTTGCACATGTGATGTATCAATGGACTGGCTTACTTAGTCTTAGTATAATATGTCTAATTCCACTAATAGTAAGTCTGTTTATCACATGTATGATTATGAATAAACTTGGTGAAAAACAAGCGAAACAAGGAGTACTCAGATTATGGTACCCCTTTTGTAGACCAAGATCAAAAGAAAACTCAGCAGGATAAAGTTTATGGAGACTGAATAAACATAGTTGATTTTCTTCCATTTTTTGTACAAGGGAGACGACTTTTTGACTTCCTCTTTGCTTTCCTGTCCACCAATCCCCTTCTCAAAAGAGGTCTACTCTAAAGGGAAAGAATTTGCTCCCTTTTAGAGTAGACCCTCTTTCAGAAGGGAGACAAAAACCTCATCCCCTGAAGTACAGACCTTTCAAGCTCAATTCTAGGCACCACTGAACCATCACCACCAATAGCATCTTTTAGGGTTGTGTTTTCCTGCAAATATATGTAGACATCATTAATGTTACATGCCTCTTTAATATTTGCCAATCAGCATTGCCCCAGGAGCACTTTATGAAAGGTCATGCACTGGTCCAATGCTATTTTCCATGGACTGCTCAATGTTATTTATAACCAAGTTTATCGGCTTTCACAAAAAGCTTGTCTAATACTTGTGGCTAAAAATTGTAGCAAAAGACATTACTGGCTTAACCTTTAAACCACCAATCTCAACTGCAGCAGACGACATTCAGTGTTGCTTTCAGAGAAAATATGGCTTGACAATTCATGTGAATTGTCTGCCTATCAGACAATTCACATAAAATTTCAAGGCCCATTTTCTCTGAAAGATAATTTGAATGCCATCTACTGCTATTGTGACTGGTGCTTTCAGGGCTCACCTTAACCCTTGTCATGCTGAATAAATTAAGATGCCACGCCCACTTCTAATTTACAGCCTATCAACTTATTTGCTCCAAGTTCTTCATACAAACTCAAATACTTAATGACAAACAGTGCAGATCCAGATCAGTTGGCTTCTTCAGAAGCCAACTGATCTGGAGCTACACTGTTTGTAAAGGCAGGTATACCTGGGTTCAGCAGGACCAGGGTTAAGTCTGCTGAAACGAAATATGAGCAGACTACATTTTAAAATATTTCTCTAAAATACTGATTTACAATTCATAAAATCTGGTACTGACAAGAAAGTCAAGTTTGGGGCAAATGAAATTTTCTGAGGAAGATATCATTGAATTGCAGATCAGATACAATGTACCTTCATTATCTAAAACCCCACGAGACTAGAAAGTTCAGTTTGAGATAACAGTAGTTTGAGATTACAGGAGCTGAAATGTAAAGAACATACGCAAAACTAAACCAACATTATTAAAACTTTAGTTTGACTTAAGCAGTAGTTTGAGTTATCAGTGTTTGAGATAGTGAGAGTGACCTGTTTTATTTGTGAAGCTATTATTTTGCAAATGCCTTCTGATAAAATGTGTTCATTTCGAGGGTTGAGCGCAAGACTAGCGTAAGTCAGATGGTTGTTTTTCCCCAAACCTAATCCCCTCACCATGAAGGCGTTATGAAGATTACAACATTTCTTTCTGTAAACAATGAAAATTTAGGTGCCATTGCTCGTATGAGCAATGGCACCTAAATTTGCATTGTTTACAAAGGGGTCCAAGTTGCCCCTAAACAAGGGTTTCAAAAATATGTTTGAGTTACAATAGTCTTGCGCTCAACCCTCGATTTGTAAAATGCTGTCTATTTCTTACTTCTACATTCAAAAGTATTCTTTATTCTCAACCAAACTTTGAATTATCATAATAACCCTAAGGACTGGGATAGACAGGCCTGAACTAACAAAGCAGACCCAGATCAGATGCTGCAAGACATGGCATCTGATCAGGGTCTATACTGTTTGTGACTCATCCAGCATTTTTAGGTATAAGAACGGACATTGAAGGATAAGTATGGTAAATTGTTACGGTGTCAGAATACTTAGAGTAAATATGGTCCCTTTTTTCCAGTGCCATTTAACCCATTAAAGACTGAATAAACTCTCCCACACTATATATTGGAAGAGTCCATTTTCGATTTTAGGTATGTCAGGCTATATCATGTAGATTATTCCTAAAGAAAAATGGTTGAACTACTTGCAAACAGTGGAGACCCTGATCAGATGCTGCATTCTGCAGCATCTGATCTGGGTCTGCACTGTTTCGCAGTTACCCATTTAGAGATCCCAGAGCCTTCAATGGGTTAATTAATATAAAAATGTCATTGCCTATCATAAATAAGAGGGTCTGTTTCTATAGTTACCCAAATTGTCTGAGACAATTAAGTTGACCCATACCTATACTGTTTGCCAGTCTGACAGCACTCTGAATCAAGTCAATAGTAAATTTCACTACGAAAGAATCCAAGCTGGCATGGAAATAAACAATTGTTTTCCAAAGCTATATCCATGATAAAAATACTGACCAATCAAGTGCTTGTGAAATTAAGCAGGGGCACCCATGAATCCTCAATACAACCGGAATAGACATTGATAAAGTGTCATCTAACTCCATTGTTAAAAGCTGCAAATCATATACAAACAGCAATGGGTGTTTCTATTGCCTACCAAGGAGGACTGAAAAAGTTTGTATGCAATGTCTAATTCAAGCTGGGAAGATGGAAAAATAACTAGCATGTGTCATTGTTTACTATCAACAGATGATTGGTCATATGAGCAAAGTCCATATGACTATTTCCAATCAAATTTCTGAGAATTACCAAACTGCTATGGAACTGACTGTAGCACAGTAAATGGCTTTGTGGATAAGGTGTCAGAATGCCAATCTGGGAATAGATGCGGTTTGATCCCAATGGTAGACTAGCTGGGCATTTACACACCTGTTAGGCCATGTAAAGTCAACCCTCTTTATACCGACACTCAATTCATCACAAAAACATGCCTACCGTATTTACCCTAAGTATTCGGACACCTCAACTCCTTACCATATATGTTCTAAAATTTTAACCAGTACAATTCACTACCCGATGTTGTGTCTAAAAATTGCTGGATGAGTGCCAAACAGTGTAGACCCAGATGAGACGCCACGTTATGCGGCGTCTCATCTGATCTATACTGTTTGCTCAGGCCTGTCTGTCCAAATACATATGGTAACTACGGTATATAGTTTTGACACCCTTAAACCCCATTTTTATACAGTAAAACTGGGGTTTACTGGGGTATACATTAATTTTCTTATTTCTGCTCAAAAACATAGATTGTGAATACTTATTAGAACTGCCTTGCTGAGGTGGTTCTAATGAGTACCCACAATATATGTTTTGAGCAGAAATATGAAAACTACCAGAATTTTTCATCTGAACATTTTCATTTTTTGTTGGTAAAATTCTCAATGTATTTGAATAGGCAGGCATGTTTTCGTAACTAAATGATAAAATCTGTTGTAATGATAATTTGATTGACACAAAACCTTTGCTTAAGAGGTGACAACTAATCATAAATTATGCAAGAATATTGTATTTAATACTTCAAGAAACATATGTTCTGGATATTTGTTAGAATTACCATTTAGGGTAAATCGAGGGTTGAGCGCAAGACTAGCGTAAGTCAGATGGTTGTTTTTCCCCAAACCTAATCTCCTCACCATGAAGGCATTATGAAGATTACAACATTTCTTTCTGTAAACAATGAAAATTTAGGTGCCATTGCTCGTATGAGCAATGGCACCTAAATTTGCATTGTTTACAAAGGGGTCCAAGTTGCCCCTAAACAAGGGTTTCAAAAATATGTTTGAGTTACAATAGTCTTGCGCTCAACCCTCGAAATATGGTTACAATTACACACTCAACAATGGATGTAAATTTTACAAAACTCTTGCACAATATTAACTTACACTAAAACTACATGCAACAAAGAGGTTCGAAGCATTATTCTTACTCATGTTACTGTAGTTAAATAACAGCAAAACAATGTTTTAGATTCAAACCAATTATTTTAAGCATGAATTCACTGGACATTTAAACTGTAATTGGCTTATAAGCTACAGATCAAAAACCACTGCAAGCTACATTAACTTCACAGGTAGTTTGTCCACAATATACTACTCAAAAAAAGTTTTCCATCACTTAGACTTTGATATTTTGTAGTAAACATAAAAATCTGGACAAACTTTTTGTTTGTTATTTTATACGCATCCCAGAAATGCACCAAGTATTTGGAATTGAACATCCACAAATGTTCAGCTAGTTAGTACTTGAAAGAAAGATCTCTCCAGGAGTCCCTCCCTCTTAACCCTTCCCCCCCCCCCCCCCAACCTCCCCCTCCCCTACAATGAAGTTTGTAAAAGCATGGTTTCAGCTCATACTGTGTAAACAAAGGTTAAAATCTAATGGTAAATAAAAGGGCCCAGTTGTTCAAAGCTAACGACGTCGTTAGTTAACAATTTGTTAAAATTTACATGGAGTGATATGCAAATATGCGGAAATTTTTTGTTGAAAAAGCTACTCACATTTTTTCAGCAAAAAATATCAGAAAACTGTGTATTGAATCCGCTAAAACAATTAACGAAATGACCTTTAACAAGCTCGTTAAGCTAACGACGCTTTGAACAACTGGGCCCAGAATATTAGACAAACATTAAATACTGATTTCTACCAGTATATTTTAAAGGTAAACTTGTAAAATTTGTCTAAGGAAAATTAAATGCTATCCATGTGGGTGTGGTTAAGTATGCTCTGCAATGGAGTAAATATAATGTGCAGTAAGGGAACTCAGAAGACAGAAGGCAAACCAATGTGATTGCAGTTTGTCTTTTTTTTTTTAATTTTATTTTATGTATTTATCAATCAATTTTTGGCAAGAGAAAAATTGTAATTTTACTAATTGTGGAGACATCTCTAAGCTGAAAATTTCATTTTTTAAGTTATTTTGTAAAGTAATGTATAATTCCTTGGAGGAAATATCTATTGCAAAGAAATATTTCCTTTAGGTCTCTATCATGCCATGTGACATGATGTAATGTCGCAAAATTTATTGATTTCATTCGAAAGCATCAAAAGAGTATAAACAGAATCTGAAGAAAAAATATTTTTATGATATATAATACATAAGTTAATACACCTTGAGTTTAAAATACAGAAACTATTTCCCTAAAGACTTGCAAATCTTATAAACAAATTTGTGTTAATGCACTCAGTTGCTAATCGGATTTGCAAATCTCTCAGGAAATATTTCCTGTATTCAGGACTCTATTTCTGTACTTAGGGTGCATTAACATCTATGTATTTATTAGATTAACAAGAAATATATCATTTATTCTGCATATATTTTCATTTAATAAACTAATACAATGTTAATAGGAATGGATACGCTTTCAGGGAGAGTCCATGTTGTTTTACCACTCTTCTGAAAAGGGGTCTACTCAAAAAGGAAAGAATTTGCTCCCTCTGGGAGCTAATTCTTTCCTTTCAGAGTAGACCCCTTTTCAGAAGAAATGGAGTCCCAAGCGTTCAAGAGAGCAAACTAGATATAAAAATAGTTGTCTTTCATGAAAAAAGGGCTGATAATCCATCAAGCATATCCAGTCCCTTATATTCCGTCTAACCCATGCCACAAGGAAAGCTGTTTTATGTCACATGCAAACCATATAGACCCAAGCCAGCTTGTTCAGTCTTTCTGAGGCATGTGGTTAAAAAAAAAACTACGAGTAAAACAGACTCAGAAAGAGGCTGGTGGGATCAGGGTATGCTACCCTGAGAAAAAATACGATACCTAATGCAAAATACGTCATTCTGGGGCATGGGGCATTCAGAACATGCATTTTGTAATTATAATATATATATATATATATATATATATATATATATATATATATATATATATATATATATATATACACTGGAGATCCAATACATCGCGGTCCGTTATTTCGCGATATCCAGTATATCGCGAATCGTCCGTGGACCCCAAATTTACCATGACCATAAAAAAAAATAATAAGTAAATGTTTTTTTTACTTAATTTGAAAAAAAAAAAAAAAAAAAAAAAACTGACTGTAATTCGTTGCGGTATTGATTTTTCGCGCATATCCAAACGCAAAATCGCGTCACGCATTATGACCAAACAATCCAATTAGTGTCAATCAGTACACAGATTGATAATAATTGGCAATCAATTAATATTAATCGCCGCACTTGTCATAATCAGTGTCATAATTGAGTACATGTTCTCAGTGCTCAATCAATTAACGATGTCCACGCGCCGTCTATTTAACTTGCATTCATGCAGAGCGTCCTCATTGTGATCTATCACGCCTTTCAAGTGAAAATGTCAGCTATGAACAAGCCCGAAAATTCAAGAAAGAGGACCCAGTTCGTAGCCCTCCCACTTTACACTTTCCCAGCAAGTAATAATTTAACAAATAAAAATAAATAAAGTATGAAAGAATTAAAAAGATCAAAAGATAAATAGAATAGTTTTTGGGCCCGCAGCAGACGAAAGAAGCGAAGGGAAGCAACCCGAATTGCCTCAGCAAAAGTCCGTGATATTCTATTCTATTCTATCCTTAGGATATGCGAGTTGCCCCCCCTTCATCCAAAATGGCGTCCTCGCTTGACATTTCCGCGAACAAATGATTTTAAACGTCGTTTATCAGCTAGTCTCGATTAAAGTTAATTGGTAGACATAATCTCCCAGTGTAAATACTGCCATTGAGTAATTCTAAACCTACTATACTGATGTAATGTGGCCGATAGCTTTACTGACAGCCGTTTGGTGTTGATTGATTAGCGGCGTCTCAGCAAACTACCACCCCAGCTTATATCGCGATCCGGATATATCGCGGTAGCGGAACTTGGACCCCAAGCACCGCGATATATTGGATCTACAGTGTATATATATATATATATATATATATATATATATGAGAAGGAGCATAACATCTAACAAAAAAAGGGCATAATCTTTTATTTGTAAATTTTACATTTTTATGTCATATTTTAAAATAGAAAACCTCTGAAGAAGGCAAAAGCCGAAAGGTCTCAGGTAAACAAATCATTTGCACTGTTAATGATTAACTCTCAACATATATATATATATATATATATATATATATATATATATATATATGGAGGATATTTGAACAAATATCAGGCCTACAAAAACTACCTACTGACACCAGACCAAATATGCATTTTGAAAAAAGTGGGGATGTACAAAGATATTTTTTACATTATAGCAGGGAAAAGAAAACTACTGACAATAGACCAAATATGCATTTTGAAAAAAGTAGGGATAGAAAGATATTTTTAATACACAGCGGGGTAAAAGAAGGGGACATATTCATATAACTAGATCTGGCAATGCTCTTCACACACACACACACACACACACACACACACACACACACACACACACACAGAGTACAGGCTTTGACAAGACTGAACAAGGGACAAAGGTAAGAAAAACCTTTGCTGTTTGCATGTAACATAAAATAATAGTTGTCTCCCACTGCTAATTTTTATATGTACAAGTAGATATTCCCTCACCATGTTACATAGTTTTACTCACAAAATCTAGAGTGAGGTTCTTTGGAGGTAAACTTTCAAAAGCATCTTGTAATAGTTTTAAACCCAGAGGATCTCCATCCTTAATAAAATTAGTCAGTTGTCAATGCTAACTTAAGTCCATAGCTCTAATTAGGAAGGCTATTCTGACAAACAGTTTTCTTATTTCTCCATGAAAAAAGTTGTGGGTACTTTGTTGGAGGCAACCTTAAGATTTTTATTTTATTTCACTACAGCTAGTGTTCAGTGCCATGTGGCCACCATGAAATGTCTCCCAGTACTTCACCGTAGTGCAGGTGATATTTTTATTTCCTTTGGGATTTATCATTGAGCCCATTCTTGTTACACTGAAAATCCAATACTGTTTAAGTCCATGCTGATGCATTAACAGCCTTGCAAACTAATAGCTGTATATTAACCCTTGTCATACTGAATAAATCAAGATGCCATGCCCAATTAGATTACTTTCAGCCAATCAGATTACTTGATCCAGGTTTTTCATACAAATTCACATACTTACTGACAAACAGTGCAGATCCAGATCAGTTGGATTCATCAGAAGCCAACTGATCTGGATCTACACTTTTTGCAAAGACAGGGTATATGCGGGTTCAGCAGGACAAGGGTTAATTAAGAGACTTATTAAAACCCCGTCTCTGAATTTTCATTCTTTTTTGTGTTCTTTGTTTCCAAAGGAAACTGTTTAGAATTTTATTGTTTAATGACACATCAACCCTTATTGGTCATCTCTAGGAGACAAGGGTCAGGAGAACTGATAGAGGAAAGTAAAGAGTAAAATTAATAGATGATGATGATGATGATGCTTTGGTGTTTTATGTCTTTTTCAACATTACATAAGTCATATCACGACCATGGAAGGGTGATAATGAAAGGCAATAAAGTGCTGTACAGTCTCCAGCAGAATTTGAGCCTGGGACCTCGTAATCCAAGGTTGGGAGCACTAACCACTCCATTGTCTGGATGCTTCAAAGAGTTAAAGAGAGGAGGATGAGAGAAAAAGTGAATGACTGTGCAGAAATGAGAAGAAATACTAGCATGCCCTCCTACCCCACCAGCTGCAAATACAGCAGGTCCTGCATTCGAAGCTCCTTGCAATGCAAGGCATGGAGAGTTAGCCACTCCACTGTCTGGATACTTCAAAGAGTTAAATAGAGGAGGATGAGCAAAAAAATGAAAGACAGTGCAGAAATACCCCTCCCCCACCTGCTGCAAAAGAGCAGGTCCCGCATTAGAAGCTCCTCACTGTAACAAGACCTGTCGCCAGACAGGATAGCTCGCCTGATACTGTACATTTTGTTTCTGAAAATCTCTAAGTCCATGACCTTGATTTTGACATGACCTGGGGTGTGGGGAGACGGGGATTGCACTGTGCAAAATTTTCATCAAGCAAAAAAGACGAATCCATTTGGTGATAAGATTAGGAAATAATTTTTAAAATTCTAAGTCTGTGACCTCAACCCCGAGGTCACCGTCATGAGTACTGATGGTGCTGATAAAAACTTTGGACTAGTATATATCATGATACAAAATATAAATTAAATCCATCGTTTGATTTAGAAATATAGGTCCTAAAAACTTTCTTAAAATTTTAACATGAAAATTTTGACATGACTGTGACCTTGACCTTAACCTGAACTAGGGGGTGAGGATGATACTGGGCAAAATTTTGGACCAATATGTATCCTAATACCAAAGATGATCAAATCGGTGATAAGGTTAGGAAATAATGAGGTCTTAAAAACTTTAATGAAAACTTTAACATTTACATTCTAAGTCTGTGACCTCAACCTCAAGGCCATGGTCATGAGTGCTGATGGTGCTGATAAAAACTTTTGACAAGTATTTATCATGATACCAAATAGGAACTAAATCCATCATTTAGTGTAGAAGTAATGAGATCTTAAAAACTTTGCCGTGAAATTTTAACATGAAAATTCTAAGTCTGTGACCTTGACCTTGACATGACCTAACGTCATGGGGATGGTACTGCACAAAATTTTGGACCAATATGTATTATCATACCAAGGATGAATCAAATCGGTGATAAGGCTAGGAAATAATGAGGTCTTAAAAACTTTAAAGAAAACTTTAACATTTGTGGACGTTGACACCAAAGGTAGTACAATAGCTGTCCGTGAACGTTGTTCAGGAGAGCTAATAAGTACCCACAACAAATTTTCATTAAGAAGTAAGAAAAAATGTCAATGTTTTTTTTTGTTGTTGTTGTCATTGTTGAAAAACAGTGCCATGTCTGGAGCTATGACTAAAGTTCAATAAAAACAACTCAAAATTAACTCGTGAGACAATACAGGAGACATTATACATACAATAAATAAAACAAAAAAAAAAAGAGACAACAGTAAGGAATACAAATCTCATTTATACCTCATTAACAGTACGTGAAAATTTCTTCCCTTGAATTCTCAAAAGCCCAATTCTTATTACTGTTTACCCAAGGATGGGTTATATTTTAGGTCATATTTTGCTGCTTAACACTTGCCACGCTATGAGCAGATTCAGCAGAGGACAAACTGATGAGATTTTTCTTATTTGTTTTTTTTTTTTTTTTTCTAGAAAATTGGATATGACACTTCATACAAAATGTATGAAGTGTCATACCCAATTTTCTAGGAAAAATAAGAAAAATATTTCAAATGTCCTCTGCTGAAATTTTTACCCAGCATGCAAGCCTTAATTGTTAATGTCAAGTTTTGGCAAAAGCAATCACTTTTTGCATTTGCTTCATACAAATTATACACACAGACAAGACACATCTGCATTATGGACAGTCACATAAGCAGTGAATCCATCTCAAATTGCCTTTAAGGTGACAAACACTAAAATGAAGCATTACAATCAATGAAGACAAAATCAAAGCATCATGCTCATTGAAAAAAATCAACCATATACCATAACTCTCGATAATGCCTTTTTTCAACCACAAAAATATTGATAATACTCTTATTTCACTATGAAAATCTATGCTGTGGCTACTCATTAGAAGTGCCTCGCTGAGGCACTTCTAATGAGGTGCTTCTTGCTGAGGCACTTCTAATGAGTACCCACAACATACAGTCAAACGTATTAACCCTTTTCAAGCTGAATAAATTAAGATTCCAAACCCACTTCTCATTTTTAGCCAATCAGATTGATTGATCCAAATCGATGCTATAAATTCACATACTATATGGCAAACAGTGCAGATCCAGATCAGTTGGCCTCTTCAGAAGCCAACTGATCTGGATCTACACTGTTTGCAAAGGCAGGGTATATTCAGGCTCAGCAGGACAAGGGTTAAGCAAATACCAGTCTTAATAGGTCACTATTTCAGATCCAATTAAAGGCAGAGTAGTGGAAATGTACCTGTCTTAAGCGACCACTTTTTTTGGCTTTCCCATAGGTGTTTGCTTAACACAGGTTTGACTGTAGGATTTTGTGGAGAAAAACGAAAAAATATTTATCTGGATACCCCCATCATTATGAAGAGCTATGCATATACTCACAACTCGGGTAAAATACACATGCGGGACCAGAGTAAAAGAATCAAGAGACGAAATATCATCCCAGTCTGGCTGTAGATGACAAAATAATCAAAGTACTTATAAATTACATAATATATCCATTACGAAAACATGCCTATTCAAATATATTGAAAAATTTTTCACCAAAAATTGAAAATTTCAGATAAAAAAATTCTGATATTTTTCATATTTCTGCTCAAAACATAGATTGTGGGTACTCGTTAGAACCGCCTCGCCAAGGCGGTTCTAACGGGTACCCACAATCTATGTTTTTGAGCAAAAATAAGAAAATAATGTATACCCCTGTAAACCCCAGTTTTACTATATAAAAGTGGGGTTTAAGCGGGTCAAAATGACATAGGCATGTTTTCGTGATGCATAGCTCTTGATAAGGAGTAACCAGATAAATATTTTTCTTATTTCTCCATGAAAACATGTTGTGGGTATTCAATAGTGCCTTGGTGAGTACCCACAACATATGTTTTCAAGTTGAAATAAGAAAAATATGAACACTTTTTTGTGGAAAAAAAGAAGCACTTTATCTGAAGCTATGATATGTTTTTATAGGGATAAAATAAGAGAATGCTGATATAATAAAGCTGAGTTCCTTTAACCCTTCTCATGCTGAATAAATTAAGGTGCCACGCCCACTTCTAATTTCCAGCCAATCAGATTACTTGATCCATGTTTTTGATAGAAAATCACATATTTAATGACAAACAGTGCAGATCTAGATCAGTTGGCTTCTTCAGAAAGCCAACTGATCTGGATCTACACTGTTTGCTAAAACAGGTTATGTTGTGTTCAGCAAGAGAAGCTTTAAATTGTCCTTTAATCAATTTTAGACTGAATAAACTCCCCCCTACACAATGTATTGGAAGATTCAAATTTCAATTTTAGGTATATCAGGCTATGCGGATTAGATATTCCTAGAGAAAAGTGGCTCAATTATTTGCAAACCATGCAGACCTTGATCAAATGGTGCATTCTGCAGCATCTGATCTGGGTTTGCACTGTTTGCCAATTACCCCTTTTCAGGGTCTCCAGATTAAAATGGGTTAAAATTGTCCTTAAAATTCAACTAATGTGGAAACAATAATAAAGAAATGAAGATTATGTACCTTGAAAAAGGCTTTCAAGTTCTTAAAAGATATAGGAGTTGACCATATAAATTGAAAAATATATTTACCATAATTATTGGAACAGACAGGCCTGAGAAACAGTGTACACCCACATCAAACATTGCTGAATGCAAAATCTGATCAAGGTCTACACTGTTTGCAAGATTTTAGACATGTCAACATGTAGCAAAATTGACTGAGTTGAGGTTTTACAGCCCAGTCAACCCATTAGGGTCATGTTGAGCTGGCTAGTTTACCTAACCAAACTTTTCCTGGGCAAGCTTAGTCCTCTAAGCCGTTAACCAGTATTTATGCACATTCTTTCACCAGAAACTGACAACTGCCCTTCTTGATCCAGCAGAAGGGAGAGGGGAAGCAAAACGGACATGCTCAAATATTAACCCTTGTCCTGCTGAATCAATTATGATGCCAAGCCCGTTTCTAATTTTCAGCCAATCAAATTACTTGATCCAGATTGTTGATATAAATGCAAATACTTAATGGCAAACAGTGCAGATCAAGATCAGTTGGCTTTTTCTTCAGAAGCCAACTAATCTGGATCTACTCTGTTTGCAAAGTCAGGACATATCTGGGTTCAGTAGGACTAGGGTTAACAGGAGCACAGCTCCAGATAAGAGGGGGTATCAAGTAAACATTTTTCTTATTTCTCCATGTAAGCATATGTTGTGGGTACTGATTGGAAGCACTTTGGCCTTCGTGAGGTGCTTCTAATGAGCACCACAAGTTTTCATGGAGAAATAATACAAATATCAGTACTTTTTGATTAAAAAAGCGCCTTATCTGGAGCTATGAAAAAGTACATGGAAAGGGGTTTAGGTGTCCAAATGATTTGGGTAAATACATTATTATATCTAATGGGATCATGGTAAGACCCCTTTTCACCCAGACCGTTCTGAGTTCTACAGAGTTCTGTCATATTTTAAAACTATTCTAACCCGTGCATTTCTGTTTATAAATTTGTACAAAACTGGCACTGCTATCCAAGATAACATTCACAATTAATCCACTCATTTAAAATGTTAATAATATATGATAATAGAAAAACTGAGAAAAAAAAGCATGCAATTACTACAACCAATAAATAATAAATTAGAAAATTCCTTTTTATGTTTGAAACATGCATATATTAACCACTGCCATGCTGAATAAATCAAGATGCCATGCCTACTTCTAATTGGCAGCCAATTAAATTATTTGATCCAGATTATTGATACAAATTCAAAAACTTACTGGCAAACAGTGCTGATCCAGACCAGTTGGCTTCTTCCGAGGCCAACTGAACTGGAGCTTCACTGTTTGTAAAAACAGGGCATATCCCTGACCAGCAGGACCAGGGTTAAGTTTGAAACATGCATATATTAATAATTTACAGAATGGAAGCTTTCATGACACTGCAAAGACTACACCCACCCCATCCTATCCTGGTTTGCTCATTTCAAGGCGAGACAATTCTGTCTTAAGGTCTTACCTGCCTTCTGATTGGGGGTCAATTCTTAAGTACCAAAATTTACTTCCTGTGTGAGTAAATTATTTGCTTTTTGCGCAGACTCTTTTCAAAAGTGTCCTGGTGTGCAAAAAAGCAAATAGGGAATAAAAAATTTTGTCTCCTTTGTACAAGATGTCAGAAAATCTATCATGCCAACCCAGTCAACTGGAGAGAACCATAAAAAAAAGTTGATATTAAGAGAGAAATTACAGTGCTTAGAGGTTGTTATTCTGTATACTTGTTTACACTTTTCTCCATCCAAGATCTTCTTGAACAAGAAAAAAGGTTTGCAGTTTCATTAAAACAATTTTAAAAAATCACCGATTATATAGCAACAAGGATGTGAAAAATCTGCTTTATGCCGCATACAAACAGCCAAGATCCATATTAGACTGCAAAGTCTAGGCTTTTGCACACACAATACTACTTCAGCCACATGGAAAAGGAACCTGACCATTAGTTCCAATAACAGAGTATACACTGGGCTCCATTTTACAGTCTAAGCCCTGTGGTGACCTTAAAAATTGGGTCAAGGTCACCTAAACCAAATCATCATTTCAAGCTTATCGCAGTTAGATTATATGCAAAGTTTGCCCAGAATCTATTAACTGGTTCTGGAGGCACTTTCACTGCTCATAATTTGACAATTTGCATGTCTGTAACCTTGAAAATATGGTCAAGGTCACCAAAATTTAATCAGCTATTTTCCTAACCCAGTGATATATCTGTTTAATGCTTAATACTGGGTAAAATTTTCTGTAGAGAACATACTGAAATGTTTGTCTTATTTTTTCCCCAAAACAGGTTTTGACATTTCATGCAAATTTTCTCTCAACAAATGTCAAATCCTGTTTTCTGGGAAAAATAAGAAAAATGTTAGCAATTTGTCGTCTGCTGAACCTGCCTTGAGAGTGGTAAAGGTTAACTGGTAAAAGCCATCCTTTGGTTAATATAAAGTTATGAATTATATCATTTTATAGGTTGAGTATAAATGTCTTCATTTCAGTAATTGTGGGTGGGCACTGGCCAGACAACATTAACATCCAGGCTGATCGGTATATTCAAATTCACTGACATAAAGCAGGTTTTCTCATGCCCTGATGATCAAAGGCAGTATTCCAGATTAACAGAGTACTGAAAAAAAAAACTCATTTCTCCATGAAAATACATGGTAATGCAGAAGAACGCTTGCAAGATTTTCAAGAAGAAATATGAAAGAAACCAGTGAGATGAGCAATGTGAAAATTGTCTCCCAAGCATATGCCAATATCAAAGGTCCAGATTAGCTTGCCCCTCCACAGTCTGATCAGGGTATTTGCTGTGTGTAGACAAATCTTTAGATAAGAGGGTATCAGGATGTTTTTTTTTTCTTGTTTCTCCACAAAAGTATATGTTGTGGGTACTCATTAGAAGTGCCTTGATGCAGCGCTTCTAATGAGTATCCAAAACATATGTTTTTACGGAGAAACAAGAAAAATATCAATTTTTGATTAAACTAGAATTCCGAGAATTGGATGTGTCGCCTGATATGAAAAAAGAAAAAAACACTTGTCCTTATAACCGCTCCTATCTCTAAAGGCAACCCCTCTATGCTTTGTCTAAATTTTATTAATCAAGTAAATAAAATGCTAAAATTCGACCCAAATTTTTTGGATGATTACAAAAATCGAACTTGACCTCTATGCTATCATGATATACCATTCTGCAAATTTCAAATGAAATCAATGCATCTCTTCAATAGTTAGTGAGGGGAAACAATATCTTTACCTTGTATTTTACCCCAGTCGAAAACGGGCCATTACTTAGCCAAAAGTTGGCAGATGATTACTAATATCGAATTTGACCTTATTTTACAATGATATACCCTTCTGCAAACTTTCAATAAAATCAATGCAACCCTGCAGAAGTTATTGATCAGAAACCAATATCAACACACCAACAAAAACTAAGTCGAAAAAGGGCCATAACTCAGCCAAAATTTTGCAGATGATTACTAATATCGAACTTGACCTGAATTTTACAGTATAAAGTTCTGCAAAGTTTGAATGAAATCAATGCATCCCTTCAAAAATTATTGAGCAGAAACGAACAACAAAAACTAAGTCGAAAAAGGGCCATAACTCAGCCAAAATTTGATGGATGATTACCAATATCGAACTTGACCTGTATTTTATAGTGATATAAAGTTCTGCAAAAATTTGAATGAAATCAATACATCGCTTCAAAAGTTATTGAACGGAAACGAAAAGTGTGAGGACGACACCGTTGCCACGCCGCCAATGCCAACGCCGACAACAACGTGGACGGACAACATGATCCCTATGTGTCTGCCATGCTACGCAGGTAACAAAAAAGTGCCTTATCTGTTTGTTTGATTTTGGGCTTAACGTCGCTTTCAACCTTTTTCAGTCATATCGCGACGGTGTCTGGATGTGGCAGGGAGCTCAATGCTCACTTTTAGAGTGCTGCCTCACTGAAATATCACGCCCCAGACACTTTGACATGATATTCCACCCAGTCACATTATACTGACACTGAGCTGACCAGTTCTAGCTCTACTTTCTTAATGCTGAGCGCCAAGCGAAAGAGCAGCTAGTACCATTTTTAAAGTCTTTGGTATGACCCGGCCGGGGATCGAACCCGCAACCTCCCGGTCACAAAGCGGACGCTCTACCACTGAGCCACTGTGCCGGTCGCCTTATCTGGAGCTATGATGTAAATGTAGATATATTCTCTAGCATCCAATAATTCTGTGAATGGACAGGAAATGTCCTGCTCAGACTGAATGAGTGCACAGGCTGATCATTGTCTGCAAATGTCGCAAAGGCATATTTTCCCATGGATCAGCTCACATACACTATTTACCGTAAGAATGTATTACCAAAATACCCATAATTATAACTATTGCGACAGGCCTCAGCAAACAGTGGAGACCCAGATAAGATGCCACAAAATGTGGCATCTGATCATGGCCTACACTGTTTGCCAATCATTCAGAAGCTTTTAGATATATCAACAAGTAGTAAAATGGCTTTGTTCAAATTTTAGGTCAAATACAGTAAGAAGTTAAAATGTAGCACTATTTTGAGAAAAAAAAGGTAATATACTTTATGTAAAACAGAAGCACCCAATCTGAAGTACTGCCCTGAGGTTATGTTGCAGCAAAATAGCACAAAAATTACATCTTTTTTCTCTGTATTGTCCTCAGGCTCTTGTTCAGGTTTGACCTGTGACACTGGTATCACAGGATGAGCCCGAAAGCCAACCACTCGGATCTTCCCCTGTCATAAGTACATATACTAGCATAGTCATAAAACATCACGTTGTTTGTAGTCAATAGCTTTGAAGTAATTTAAATTATGGCTGACACTAGACAAATAATTTCGAAAACAAACCTATAATCATAATGTTCAAGCTGCCCAAATCTGACAATAATTCTAAGACCAATGTTTAAGGTAACATTTTAGAAAAAAATAGGTACAGTAGATAGGGGTGTTGTTTTTTGTTGTTTTTTTTCACCATTTTTTATATGGAATTATATCATAATTATCAAATATAGCTGCATTCTGTACCATAATTCACATAAAATCTTACCAAGACTGACTATTTTTTGATGTGTCTAACAAGTACAGATAGAATGGCAAATAGTGTAGACCCGATCAAATTACTCCTAAAGGAACAGTTTTATCTGGGTCTACACTGTTTGCTCAGACCTACTTGTCCCAATATTTAGCATGAATATGGTAGCATAAACATGGTAACACCATTTTTTTAGAAAACATGAAAAAATAAAATTGCTAGGAAAAATCACAAGGAAAATAAGGTAGGGTAGGAAGACCCTGAACACACTTATTGTTTTTGTTTGGCATAATTATAGCTCCAGAAGAAATGAATTTTTTTCTTATTTCTGCATGAAAACATGTTGTGGGTACTCATTTGAAGTGCCAACATGTGTTTTTGTGAAAAAATAAGAAAAATTTTATGTGCATAGCTCCAGATAAGTCATTTTTTTCATTCGAAAATTATTGATATTTTTCTTAATGAGTCCCCACAATGTATGTTTTCATGGAGAAATAAGAAAAATTTTGTGTGGATACCCCCTCTTATCTAGATACACTCTCTTATCTGGAGCTATGATGTGGCTACCCTCTTTTATCAGGAGCTAATCCTTTGGGAACATTTCATGCTTTCCATTTAGCTCTATGAATTCTTTCTTCAGATTCATATTGTCATTTTTCTTTTTTTTCTTTTTTTTAAAAAGTTCTGGGCTAAACTAACAAAAGATAACAAAAGGCAATGTTAGCAGTTAAACAGACTTTCAAGTTTTGCAGTTGATTCAGTGCCATAATAATAACATGAAAAAGTGAAAAAAAAAAAAAGAAGCTATAACACGATAAAATTTTTGCCAAACTTTAAGACACTTCTGTTTCTGAAACACAAATTTGAATGACACAGTTTCTATTTCTGCAACACAATTTAATTTCAAGAAATTTCTGATTTTGAAAGACAATAGAATTACAACTCACCTGGCCCAACATTTCAGCTTTTTCATTAACTTGTTCATTAATCTCTCTAAGCTGTCTGTTGGCATCTCTTAGCTCCTCTATTTTGGCTTCTAGTTCTTCTAGCTGTGGTTTCTTGTAAATCAACTCACTGTTTGCCTATCAATGAAAAAGTCATTTCAAGTTTAGGTGACTACTTTATGGTAAATGTCCTTAAATTTTGAACACATTATTCCATATTATTTTAGCCTAAATTTTGCTTTTTATGCAGTTGTTTCTAAAAATACTTAGTGGAATGGCAAATAGTATAGACCCTGATCAGACTGCTCCTTCAGATCTGGGTCTTCACTATTTGTGTATGCCATTTTGTCAGAAAATCTGGTGTACGAAATTTTAGGAGTTACTGTAAGCAGTTTTTAAGGGGACTTGATATATTTTGTAAATTTTCTGCCATTTTTTACAAGGGAGGTAACTTTTGTGACTTCCTGTTTGCTTCCCTGCACACCACATCCCTTATGAAAAGGGGCCTAACGCTAAAAGCAGGAGCAAATTCTTTTCTTTCAAATTAAATCTCTTTTCAGAAAGGGAGGCAAAAGCTATCTGACAGGGTTGATTCCCCTGAAAGTGTATAACTTCCCCTTAATCCTTCACTTTAGCATTTTTTTTTTAAATTTTATTCATTTATTTATTCTATTTTATTTATTTATTTATATATTTAAAAAAAGAGAGATAATTTTCTGACTTTGTTATTCTTTAACAATCTCTGGACTAATTCAGCAGATGACAAATTGGTGATATTTTTCTTATTTCTCCATGAAAACAGAATTTGACATTTCATGCAAATTGTCGCCACTGGAGAAAATTTGAAATGTCAAAACCTGTTTTCTGGGAAAAATAAGAAAAATGTTTCAATATGTTGTCTGCAGAAAATTTTACCCAGAGTACTTAGTGTTAAATGACACGTTTAGCTCTGTTACAAGGCTGACAGGTCTTGGCAGTGTGACACTGCCTTCCATGGAATTCTTAAAATGACAAGATGGCAGGTACATATATACGGAAGGATAATAATGAAAGACTCTGTGCAATGAAGTGCCGTACAGTCATGAGCTGAATTCTGCCTCCAGCTGGGTTTGAACCCGGGACCTCATGATCCGAAGTCAAAAGCACTAACAATTTGGCCACCCTGATGCTTCACACTTATCTGGAACAATGTTGAATATACATATTTCATATGAAAATCTTTACCAGTAGTTCTTCCTTCTGTTTTATCAGATTGTCTCGGACTTTCTCTAACTCCCCTATTCTGCCCCTGAAAAAATAACACAGGAATGAATTTTATTTTTGTGGATTCTATCATTAAGTAAATGTCGAGGAATCACCAACAAACTAATTAAAGCCTGAAAGTTTGTGTGTGATTCACCAGTGTTTAAAATCGGAAAAAATAAAATTAATTTCTTAAATATGTAATTCCTACTAGGTCATATTTGCAACGAAAATATGACTAAAATAGCTCTTTGTAGGAATTTGAGCAAAGAAAATAGTTCCAGGATTCTTGCTCACGCACTGGATTTATCAAATTATCCCATTTTCAAAAATTGCTCTTTGCCAATCAGACTGCGCTAAATAATTGTATGCTTGTTGAGATGGAATCATTATGGTATTAAAGGGACTGAATATACTTGAATACACCGGCTTGTTCAACCACCATTTTGTACAATGGCGGTACTTACTGTGACTTTTGTCTGCTTTTCTACACATCAACCCCTTCTGAAAAGAGTCTACTCTAAAAAGAAAGAACTGGCTCCCTTTTCTAGAGTAGACCCCTTTTCAGAAGGTAGTGCAGACCCCTTTTCAGAAGGGATGCAAAATCAATTTTGAAAATTGCTTCCCCTGAAAGTAAATCAGTTCCCCTTAACCCATTAAAGACTGAATAAACTCTCCCATACAATATACTGGAAGTATCCATTCTCGATTTTATATATGTCAGGCTATATGATGTAGATATTCCTAAAGAAAAATGGTTGAACTATTTGCAAACAGTGGAGACCCTGATCAGATGCTACGTTCTGCGGCGTCTAATCTGGGTCTGCAGTGTTTGCCAGTTACCCATTCAGGAGTCTCCAATCTTCAATGGGTTAGTTGGCACAGAGACCAAAAAAAATCAGATGTTTCTAAGGCAGAGAAGAGAAGCAATATATTTTGTAAAAGGAGACAAACTCTTTACTTTTTGTACTTTTTTATTTCCTTTCCTTATATTGGTAACTGATTGGGTTGAGGTTTTACAGCCCAGTTAACCCATTAGGGTTATGTTGAGCCAGTCAGTTTACTAAACCACACTTTTCCTGGGCAGGCTTAGTCTTCTAAGCATTTAATCAGTATTTGTGCGCAGTCTTTTGCCAGAAACTGACAACTGCCCTTCTTGAATCAGCAGACGGGACAGAATACCGTAGAAAATATTTCATGATCACACTAGGCTGACCATCAACCATTTTGTACAAGGACAGTAACGAAACTAGTGTGACTTTGCTTTTCTATACGTCAACCCCTTCTGAAAAGGGGTCTACTCTAACAGGAAAGAATTTGCTCTCAAAGGGAGCAAATTCTTTCCTTTTAGAGTAGACCCCTTTTAAGAAGGGAAGCAAAATCAGTTTTGCAAGTTGCTTCCCCTTAATTAAGATAATGACCAAAAATAAACCAGTAGCAATAACTACAAGTTACTATGGCAGGGAAGGAAGCAAAAAATTTTGAAAAGGGAGACAACTGCCTTACTTTTTTTGTACATGTATATTTGATACTTCCTTTCCTTATATTGGTAAGGTAATTTGATCATTTGGTGTTTTACATACCTTTTGTTATTATTCAAGTCATATCGGGAAAATGGAATGGTTATAATGAAAGGCTCTGTGCAATGAAGTGCTGCACAGTCATGAGTTGAATTCTGCCTCCAGCGGGATTCAAACCTCAAGTTCCGAAGTCGGGAGTGCTAACCACTCGGCCACCCAGAAGCCTCAATTTTTGTTGCAGTCAGAATTTTAGGGTATGTATAGTAAGATAAGGAAGACCTTTAATGTACTATTAATGCAATTATTCTAAACCTTCAAACTGATCAGCTAGTGCAAACATGATACAACCAGCTTTTTCATCGGGATTTACACAATCTGTCATTCAGCCAGAACACTTTACACACTTCCCCTGGTTGTCTTAGGATAAGGAGATAAGAAGTTACAGTGTCTGAATATGTGCATTTTTTGTATGACCCTTTTTAGACTGAATAAACTCCGCCACACCATATATTGGAAGAGTCCAATAATATTTCAATTTTAGATTTGTCAGGCTATGTGATTCAGACATTCTCAGAGAAAAATGGCTGAATTATTATTGATCTGGGTCTGCAGGGTTTGCCAATTACCCTTTTGGGGACCTCCAGACTAAAATGGGTTAATCTTTATTTCTCCCTTTTTGGTTTTTTTTTTGGACTGAAAAACTATGTTCAAGTACAGACTGCAAGTACTTTTGAAAACATCTCCTTCTACAGGTTTACACGGATCATAGAACTTTGCAAATGTTTTGTACATGGGATGAAGATATGCATGTGATTTTTGTATAATCTTTCGATTACATTTTCTAATGTAAAGATGCCAAGTACTTTGCGATATCATCTCCTCTTACAGCCTTGCACCGATCATTTTAACCCTGGTCCTGCTCAACCTGGATATGCCCTGCCTTTGCAAACAGTGCAGATCCAGATCAACAACCAACTGATCTGGATCTGCACTGTTTATCATTAAGTATGTGAATTTGTGTCAACAACCTGGATCAAGTCATCTGATTGGATGAAACGCAGAAGTGGATGTGGCATCTTAATTTATTCAGCATGGCAAGAGTTAAAACTCTGAAAATGTTTTGTGCATGGAATCACCGAGTGCATGTGGTTTTATACATTCTTTTGAGGACTTTTCTCCTAACTTTTTTTACTTTATTCAATATTGACTTAGATGTTTTTTTTCTATCCGCATTAAAAAAAGATGTTTTTTTTTCTATCCGCATTAAAATAAAAACAATTTAACCTTTAAAGTGGCATGCAAAATTCTAACAGACAACAATGAGAAAACTTAAGGCATGACCTTTTATATGAATTATCTCCTATGCAGATGATTCGAAGTGAAATGTCAAACCTAATTTTTCTCTGAAAAACAAAAAATACATTTCTATATTATAGCTCCAGAGAAAGCACTTTTTTCAACAAAAAATTGTCGATATTTTTCTTCTCCATGAAAACATATGTTCTAGGTACTCATTAGAAGGGCCTTGCCGAGATTATATATGATATATTCTACAGTTTTAATTGGCCTTTAAGGATTAAGGTTATTACCTTAATTGCTCATTTTCACTTCTGTACTGGTCTATCTTCTCTGTGAGTTTCTCAATGTCCTGCAGTTTCCCCATATTGGCTTCGGCCTACAAAAACATGAAACAAAGACTTCACTATAAATTTCCATAAACGCACATTTCAATAAACACTTCCCTCTCTAAACAGATCCACAAATAAGTTTCTTCAATATATACTGCCACAAACAAAGACTTCAATTAACAATTCCATAAGAAACTCTAATAAACAGTTGGATAATTAAGCTTCAATAAATGCTTCCATAAATATATAATTAAGTTCCAATAAATATTTCCATAATTTCAATAAACACTACCAAAAATAATTCCACAATTAACCTTCAATAAACACTTCCATAATAAAACACTAATACACAGTTTGACAATTAACCTTCAATAAACACTTCCATAAACACACAATGCAATAAACACTTCTCTCTCTAAACAGATCCACAAATAAGCATCAACATATAGGTCCACAAACAATTCCATAATTAAGCTTCAATAAAACACATGTTGTGGATTCTAATTAGATGTGCCTCCCTAAGATATGTTTTCATGGAGAAAAGACATTAAATATCAATAATTTCTGTCTGTTTTATGGTGGTTGGACATTCATTCCTACAAAGGAACAAAAATGAACTTTTATCAGCTAAACCTTATTGTGCAGTATAATATCATTTTTTTGGGTTCTTAATGACTGAACTGTTGTCAATTGGCTGTAAAACCAAACTTGCAGTCATCAATAAACTTTTATATTTATTTGTGACAGTATATACAACAACTGCCTTATCGAGACAAAAATGTACCCTATAGTGCTATAAAACAGGCAGAGAGTGTAGACGCAGATCAGCCAGAACATTCTGCCTTTACCTTTCACAAAAATACAGCTGTTCTATATGCAGACAGAGAAAGCTTTGACCAGCATCCCAAAAACATGCCAATATAATTTTGACCCCCTCAAACCCCACTTTTATATAGTAAAACTGGGGTTTACAGGGGTATACATTATTTTTCTTATTTTTGCTCAAAAACATAGATTGTGGGTACTCATTAGAACTGCCTCGGTGAGGCAGTTCTAATAAGTACCCACAATCTATGCTTTTAGCAGAAATATGAAAAATATTAGAATTTTTTTATCTGAAAATTTTCATTTTTTGGTGGTAAAATTTGCAGTATGTTTGAATAGGCATGTTTTCGTAATGGTTGTGAGTAACACACAAAATGATCCAAGTTTTCAGCATTCCTATATATTCTTTTCCCATGACAGGGTTTAAATGAGCTTGCCTATGTAAAAATGGGTCTTGCACCTAAACTCAGGCTTATCAAGATGTACATGTCCTTAGTTACAACATCAAGGGATTTTACTGGATCTAAGGTAGAGATTAGGCTGTGCAGCTAGACAGGTTGATCTGAGTCATCAATGTTTGCATATGCTCCAATCTGACAACCTTCACTGTTTGCTTACGCCTTAAGATCCCTTTCCCTCAATCCAGCCCATAATATTCCATAGCTCCAGATAAAAATGGCATCTAGGTAAATATTTTAACCCTCAAAGTGCCAATCACAACTACAGCAGAAAACAATTTTACTTTTTTTTCAGAGATTAAAGTCTTGACATTTCATGTGAATCATCAGCCAAGCAGATGCTTTACATGGAAGTTTTAAGACTTATTTTCTCTGAAAAATAAATAATAAATAAATAAATCAAAATGTTGTCTGCTACAAATTTTGCTTGGCACTTTAAGGGTTAAGGGAATGGGCACACCTTCAAGGGAGATAATAAGCTATGGTAATATTTGCCATCTGGCTTACTGGGGGCTACTCTTCTTTCCTTTAAGAGTAGCTCCCATTTTTAGAAGTTTAGGAATACAACTTCTTGTCTGTAAAAGTTGTCTCCCTTTCCAAAAATGGCAGAATATTTACTTCAGGTGTAACCATTCACCATTATCTTATTGTTATAGAAAACCTATACATTAACCCTTGTCCTGCTGAATAAATTAAGATGCCATGCCCATTTCAAGTATTCAGCCATGCCCATTTTAAGTATTCAGCCAATCAGATTACTTGATCCAGATTGTTGATATAAAATCACATACTGAATGACAAACAGTGCAGATCCAGATCAGTTGGCTTCTTAGAAGCCAACTGATCTGGATCTACACTGTTTGCAAAGGCAGTGTATATCCGGGTACAGCAGGACAAGGATTAATATGGTACTCAGCAAGGCATATTCTAATGCATACCTACATCTTAAAAGGCATGGATACACTTTCAGGGAGGCAACCCTGCCTCAATTGTATTACCTCCCTTCTGAAAAGAGATCCACTTGAAAGGAAAGAATTTGCCCCCCCTCCCCGGGAGCAAATTCTTTACTTTTAAGAGCAGACACCTTAGGGGAGCAAATTCTGTCCTTTCAAAGTGGCTAGCTTTTCACGCGGAGCTTGGTGTGCAGGAAAGCAGACCAAAGTGACAAAAGTTATTTCCCTTGTTAAAATTATGGAAAATATACCACAAATATCCAGTCCCCTTAAGTTTTTGCGGAAAAGTCAGAAAAGGTGGTTGGTTTGGAGTTTAACAGCATAGTCAACACTATTAAGGCCACATTGAGCTGGTCAGTTTACTAAACACATTTTTGCTGGGCAGGCTTAGTCCTCTAAGCTGTTAACCAGTACTTGTGCACACTCTTTCACCAGAAAATGGTAACTGCCTTTCTTGAAAAAATATCAATACTTGCCATATCTATATATAGTTAAGACACTGTGACAATTTTGGATCAGTGGAAGGAGTCAATGACCCAAGAAATTCATGAGAAAAGTCAGAAAAATACCAATACATGTAGTTGTGATTCATAAGAAGTGTCTTATCTAGAGCTAAGACATTGTGGCATATTAATTCATTCATCAATAATTTCATCTTTCTGTCAATATTGCTATCATTTTTAAAGGACTCCATATAGCCAATTAAGCCTTATATTGATCCTATCTATTTAGCAAAACATAAAGGTTAAAGCTGTATACTGATAACACTAGTAAAATTGGACCTCAAAGAAAGTTGGTCTGTTTGGCCTTTAATTGCCCCATCAACACTATCATGGTCATGTTGAGCTGGTCAGTTTACCTAATCACAAGGCAGGCTTATATCACTGCAGTTAACTAATACAGTTTCAGATTAATTCAGTCTAATTGTTTGCTTTTCTGCACACCAACTCCTTTCTGAAAAGGGGTCTATTCCAAAATGAAAAAAAAAAACACAAAAAAAACTGCTCCCCTTGTTGTCTGTTCTAAAAGGAAAGAATTTGCTCCCAGGGGTCTGTTCTAAAAAGAAAGAATTTGCTCCCCTAATTTTTTTTCCTTTCAGAACAGACCCCTTTTCAGAAGGGAGGCAAACATGATTAGATGGAGTTGCCTCCCCTGAAGTGTACCCATTCCCATTCCCCTTAAATGCACACACAAACAGTAAAGGCCTTGATCAGAATGCAAGCTGTTCTATGAGTTAATCACTTTTCTTGCTCGAAAAGGTCTCCAAGTTTGGCAACCACATCTTCACAGTATTTCATAAGGTAACCCATTTACGTTGAGTGGACCATTCCATCACAATTCCTTGGACAGGTCTATTTCCAATAGCAGGTTATCTGATTAGTTTTTAATATTACTGTTTTATAGACATTATTTAATGCAATCAATGTAGACCCTGATCAGATGCCATATTCTGTGGCGGCTAATCTGGGTCTGCACTGTTTTCCAAATTTCCAGACTAAAATGGGTTAAAGAATTTTTTAAACACATCTTCTATGGTAACATAAATGGTAAACAGCTTCAGATCTGAAATTGGTCTTCTAAGCAAGTATATAACAGCATCCATGGATAAATTTATGTCCATCTTCTATGTGAGTATAAACATCAAAAGAAAACAAAACGAAATGGGGGTTGGGGTGAAATACATTTTCACTTTTTCTATATGTGTGTGTGTGTGCTTATACTTTGCGACATTCATTTTTCTTTTTTTCCAAATCAAAATTCAATTAAATTTTGGGGATCTGTTTTCTTCATTTCATTTTAGAAAAATTTCATATGACTATTTTTTTTCTCAAGGGGACTGAATTTGCTTGGCAGTTTTTCACATTTCATAAGGGAGACAACTTTCATAACTTCCGGTTGGCTTTCCTGCACATAGATCCCCTTTTTGAAAATGGTCTTCTTTAAAAGGAATGAATTTGCTCCCAGTAAGAGCAAATTACCTTTTAAAGTAGATTGCTTTTCAGAAGTGAGGCAAACCAACTTCAACAGAGTTGCTTCCCCTGCAAGTGTTTCAATCGCCTTTAATTAATATAATTACTGAAACAAATGAATGTTGCAATTATATTTAATAAAATATTATTTTTTGTTAAAAAGCATTTTCATTATTTTTGTCATTAGAAATTACTTCATTCTGCACTAAACTATGCACTAAAACTTATTTTTACAAATATCAAATAAAAACCGCTACCTTTAACTAACACTATATGCTAATTTTACCCTTGGTTAATAAGGCTAACAAAACTGACTTATAGGCATGTATAAGCCCTTATATCAAAAATCAATCTAGTTGTCATAAGTATCAATATCAACAATATGAAACTTTTCCCAATTACTATAAAAAAATCTCACAATCAATTTGATAATATCGGCTCATCTGGAAGGTCAATGCAAATAATACTACACCCATACTAACTACTTGAGAGTTTCCCACTCAGTAAGTCTATAATTATCTGCTGCCTATTTGAACTACAAATTAATCCAAAGACTTGTTAAGGAGAAGTATTTGGGATAATTTTTCTTATTTCTCCATAAAAACACATGGGGTGCGCTATGCGAAAATGTCTTCAGACATATGTAGATAGTGAAGGCCCAGATCAGACTGTGCATCCCTTCATTGTTTAGACATCTGCTCAGGCTGATCACGGTCTGCTAACAGAAACATTAGGTACTACAGATTTTATGCATGGAGAGCAAAAGCCATGACAATACTTTGCACATGCACAGATGATTTAATTATGCTCATTTTGTGCTTGTTCAGAGACACTTTTTGGTTTGATACGGCCCATATGATGTGGGTACTCATTTGAAAGGCCTCAGTGAGGTGCTTCCGATGAGTATCCACAACATATTTTTTTATGGAGAACTGGAGTAAACTATCCCAGAATTATTTCCAAATGCTCCTTCACAAGGTCTGATTTATTTCATGAAACTCTTGGTGGAATGGCAAACAGTGAAGACCCTAATCAGACTGCCCCTGCACTGTGATGAATGTCTTGGAAACCCAATAAACAGACAAAGAAAATGTGAACCTTTAAGGTGCCAGTCACAACAGCTGCAGACAGTATGCTAAAATATTCTCCAGTCACAACTCACTACCATTTGCATTTTTTAGCACTCTCTGGGCAAGCACTACCATTTGCATTTTTTAGCACTCTCTGGGCAAGCACTACCATTTGCACTTTTTAGCACTCTCTGAGCAAAATTTGCAGAAGACAAACTGATATGTTTTCTTTATTTTTCCTAGTAAACAGAGTTTGACATTTCATTCAAGAACAGCAGGCATACCACCACCCTTCCACCCATCATTCCAATTAACCAATTTCAGACTAAATTAAATCTTCCCACACCATATATTGGAAGAGTCCAATATCAATTTTAGGTATGTCAGGCTATGTGGTTAGATATTCCTAGAGAAAAACGGTTAAACTATTTATAAATAGCGGAGACCCTGATCAGATGCTGCAAGACCTGTACTGTTAGCCAATTACCATTTTCGGGGGTCTCCAGACTAAAATGGGTTTAAAGACAAACTCTATCCTACAGTCCTGTATCTAACAGCAAAGATGATGACAAGATTTTACATCCCTTTCAACATTATTTAAGTCATATCTAGACTATGAAAGTGTGAAAATGAAAGGCCTGTGCAATGAAGCACGGTATAGCCATGAGCAGAGTTCCGCCTCCAGCAGAAAACTTTTTTCATGCTCAACTCAGCTGAGCATGAAATTTTCTCTGCTAATAAATATGAAAATGTCAACAATAGTTGGCATTTTCATACATTATTTATTAGCAGAGAAATTTTCATGCTCAGCTATGTATAGCAAGATAGAATTTGCAATTGTTAATAACTTGAGGTTAATTAGCAGAACAAAATTCATGCTCAGCTGAGTTCAGCATGAAAAAAGTTTTATAACCTCGGGGCCAGAATCTCATGATCCAAAGTTGGGAGTGCTAGCCATTTGGCCACCGGGACACTTTTATAAAGCATGGAATTATTCAACTTGGTGCAGATATAATAGTGGCATGTATATGGTTTGGGAAGAAATATAAAGAAAAAAGGTCAACAATTACTTATACAATCTTGCCAATAATGCCCTCAAAAATTTTATTTTGTTAACCTTTAAAGTGCCAATCGCAACTGCAGCAGACAAAATTTTGATTTTTTTTTTTTTTTTTTTTTTTCAAAGAAAATAAGTCTTGACAGTTTATGTGAAATTTTGCCAAGCAGACAATTCACATGAAATGACAATACTTATTTTCTTTGAAAAAAAAAAATAGAATGTCATCTGCTTCAAATTTTGCTTAGCACTTAATGGGCTAATATCACTTATTTGAATAAGTAATTACACTGAATTAAATCAGTGAAGCAACTTTTTTTTATTTGAACAAATGACTGAGGCCAAGGCTTTTTTTCTTTCTGCTAACAGTAAAATTTCAGCAGACAACATTTTGAATATTTTTCTTATTTTTCCCACAAAATAGGCTTTAATAGTTCATGCAAATTTTCTCCTCAAGAGATAATTTGCATGAAATGTCAAAGCCTATTTTCTGGGAAATATAAGAAAAAATATCATTGTCATCTGCTGAATTTGGTAATACAAGAGATAGAGTGGTAAAGGTTATAAAAAGAAAGCAAGTCTTATGACTTCAATGAACAAAATGAACTACAAAAGGCACAACCCAAAGCGTCCTTTTTTAAGCCAATTATCAAACCCCACTTTGAAGATGCAGTGACTTGAACAGATTTATTGCCTTTCAACATCTAACATGGTTATTTGAAGTCATTACGGCACCAGGCAATAAGAAAACCAGGGCCAATACATGACCATAATGAACATGCAATGACTCTTAACAGATTTATAGCCTTTCAACATCTAGCATGGTCATTAATAACCATTATGATACCAGGCAGTAATGAAAACTAGTGCTAAAGAAGATATGAATGAAATTCTCTGTCCTATTTTCTGGGGAAAACAAGACAAAACAAAACATTTTAAACTAATAATAGTGTTTTCCTAGAAAACAGATGTCCCCACCACTGTGAAATTTCAGTTTTTCTACTCCTGTGACCTTGAAAAAATTAGGTCAAAGTCACCAAATCAAATCAGTTCTTTGTTATGTCCAAATTATATACCCATGAAAATTTGGTAAGAATCCAACCAATGGTTCACAAGTTACTGTGCAGACAAGAACATGTGACGCCAACACCAAGGGCGACGCCAAAGGGATCCACACTGAAATCAGTATGTCCTCCTCCCCTTAGGTGGGAGGTGGGGGACATAAATATGAAAAAAAAAAATCCTCATGTTAAAGGTACAATATTGTATTATACCATAGCCCCAGATAAGAGAGGATATCAGGTAAATATGTTTCAACCTCAGTGAGGTGCTTCTAATGATGTACCCACAACATATGTTTTCATGATGGAGAAATAAGAAAATCATCAATACTTTTGTGCTTGAAAAAAGCACATTATCTGGAGTTATGTTATAGATTAAACAAATAAAAAAAAAAACAAGGGCCAAAACCTGATAGTGTACCCTTTTACACAAAGCCTTTCCGTCCAACTACAGAAAGAAATAAAAATGCTACAAAACCTAACCCATTTTGGACAGAATATACTTCCCTCACACAATACATTGGAAGAGTTAAATTTCAATTTTAGGTATGCCAGGTTATGTGAATTAGATACTCCTAAAGAAAAATGGCTGAACTATTTGCAAACATTGTAGACCCTGATTAGATGTATTGTGTGGCATATATATGATTTGGGTCTACACTGTTTGCCAATAAACCTTTTTTAGGGCCTACAGACTAAAATGGATTAACCTATTTTAGTCTGGGAACCCCAAAAAGGGTATTTGGCAAACAGTGCAGACCTAGATCAGACGCTGCAGAATGCATTAAATATAGGAATTTCTCTAAAACATGGTAGTGATATTAACATAAACAAGACATCCTGCTATTGGAAATAGACCAGTCCAAAGAGTTGTGGTAGAAGAATCCACTCAACCTAAATGGGTTAAAATGCCTCATATAATTCTACAAATTGTTACTACAGTTATTTCTACTTGTCAAACTATGTAACTATACTAAAATAACAACAAAACACTTTATTTTCGTTATTATTTTTATTATGTTAGTAATGACATTCATATATTTTGTTAGTATTCATATATTTAAATAACTGTTTTTACAATAATGTTATCATATGGCAGTTAAATGTATCTGAGTAGTAAGGTATAGGTATATGTAGGGAATAAAGGTGTACAAGTCACTGTACAGTAAAATGTGACCTCAAAAACCACATACCGTATTCAACCTAATTACTGCACTGTGCGCTTAGGTTTTTCAAAATTACTGGGAACACTCAGATGTGATAAAATATGTACCTATACCTATTAAGGATACACTATAAAAAGATCAGAAAAGGACTTATTTGATGATGATTATGCGATTTTTTTTTCTGATTTTCTTTATAAAGGCATATGTTGTGGGTACTCATTTGAATTGCATCGACAAGTCGATGCAATTCAAATGAGAACCCACTACATATGCCTTTATAAAAAAAGTAAATAAAAAGTACACTCTGGCTGTAATCTGAAGACTATGGAATTTCATGAGTGTGCGCTTATAGGGGTATGTGCGGTAATTAGATCAAATACGGTATATGTAATTCTAACTCCCAAACTGCTGATCAGAAGTTCATCATACTGACACTTATATAAAAATTCTTAAGTCTTTGACTCTGATTGATTCAGCTGAGGTTTTATGGCCCAGTCAACCCATAAGGGTCATGATGAGCTGGTCAGTTTATCTAACCACACTTTTCCTGGGCAGACTAGTCCTGTAAGTCGCTAACCAGTCTTTGTGCACATTCTTTCGCAAGACTAGTCCTGTAAGTCACTAACCAGTCTTTGTGCACATTCTTTTGCAAGAAACTGACAATTGCCCTTCCTGAATCAGCAGAAGGGAGAGAAAATGACCGTTGAAAATATTTCATGGTCAATATCTATGTAAGAATGTTGCTGGACCCAGCGGGGATCGACCCACAACCTGATCACTAACTTAAAGCTCATCCGACTGAGCCAGCGAGGCCGGTGTCTTTAACCTTGACCTTGTATGCTGGGGTATAATAAATATATAAATAAATAAAAATATCTATCACAGAAACTTCTTTATGTCATTAAAGTGTCTAATACTTAAATAACTTTGTATGAATATTTGTCTATAAAACCTCTAAAATGGGCAAATCATTCAGATTCCTATTATGAAAAAAAAAATATTAGTAGGTTCTGATCACAAAGTTCATTTTCCAAATAAATAATATACTCATAAAGCAGGCACTTGCCCTTTCATGGTTGTATATATTAAGTACATATATAAAAAGTATGTCATAATTATTAATAAAGTACACAAGTACCTCTCTATAACAGGATCATTATAGCACGATTTGGATATAAAAAGTTTTTAAACCTTAAACTGCCAATCACAACAATTGTCGTCTGCTTTGTCATCTGCTTGTGATTTTTAAAGTCATTTTACAAACAATGTGGACCCAGATCAGAGAAACAGTCTGATCAGGGTCCACACTGTTTGTCTGTATGCAAAAATTGCTTTGAAAAGTTGCAAGTATATTCAGCAGATGACATAAACAGATGACATTTTCAGATGCAGGTTTTCTTGGCATTTTATGGGTTAAATGCACTATAAAAATATTGTATTCAAACAGAAATGTATAAATTATAGAAAATAACCACAATAAAAACGTTAAACTATAATATCCCACCATTATCGCGTCGCAGGCAAATAACTGCATAAGAATTTGACGAAATTTGCCCATTAACAATCCCAAACCAATCTCCAAAATATCAATGCACATACTAAGTTTGGTAAAAATCCATTGACGTTTACTCAAGTTATCATCCTGAAACGAAAAACGGATGGACGGATGGATGGATGGACGGACAACTGACGGATGGATGGACCACCCCACCACAATCATGTGGAGGAGGAGGGGGGGGGGGGGGGTATAAAAATGACGATCCAAAAATGGAACTATACAGATTATATAGAAAAATGACCATAAACAGTCATTTTTTTATACAATCTGTACATGGCTGTTTAGCGAATGTAGTTTTCATTTTGGTCCCCAGCAATAGTGTTATAAAGATGTTGTGGTTTATAAAGTATAGAAAATACTGGGGTAGGGGTGGTTGATGGGGGTACTTTTTTTTTTTTTTTTCACGAGAACAAGTTTCTGTAATGCATAGCATCAGTCCTGAAAGCAAATGCACAGAAGGTTTTTTCTTCTCATGCAAAATAGTACATGCTGGGAGGGAACCTACAAATAGGCAATACAGAACTGTTGAGAGTTGGCTTTTCCATGCAAGTAATTGCTGCAGGAAGGTTTAGTACTGCAGTAAAAGTTCTAAAAATCTTAACCCTTGTCCTGCTGGATAAAAAATTAAGATGCCACTCCCTTTTCTAATTTTCAACCAATCAGATTACTTGATCCAGATTGTTGATGTAAATTCAAATACTTAATGGCAAACAGTGCAGATCCAGATCAGTTGGCTTCTTCAGAAGCCAACTGATCTGGATCTACAGTTTGCAAAGGCAGGCTATATGCGGGTTCAGCAGGACTAGGGTTAAAATCTCAATGTCAAAACAAAACTCTGCCAAATTCTTTGAGGGAAGTGTGTTGAGCAAGAACCTATGGGTAAAGCAAAAAGTGGTTGCTGAGACAGGTGCTTGCTGAATACAGGTAAATTACCACTTCTTTACCTTTAACAGGAGCTGAAATAGTGGTACTTTTTAAGATAGGCTTGACTGGCAAATGGAGTCAATTTAATTGCATCCACTAGCAAATATGGCAACTTCCACTAGCAAATATGGCAACTTTCCTTTACTTCAGTGATGAGGATATGCAATCTTAGAACATTTATCGTATCTACAGTAAATTAAATTTTCCTGAAGTTTGCTATAATGGTTAGTTATGACTATGGTGTGTTAGACTAATGTGTATACTCACAGAGACTGAAGAAGGCTGTGAAATATGAGGCAAAATTATCATCTCTTATAGATGTCTGTTTGATCACATCGAGCAAATAGGCGTCTTTAGCACACGTCAAATTCTCAGAATCAGAACATTCTGATCAGGGTATGATAGCACTGTATAAGAGGGATGATGATAATGATGTGGTGATGTTTTACGTCACTTTCACATTATTTAAGTCATATTGAGATGAAGGCAGTGTGACAATGGAAGGCTCCATTCAATGATGTCCAGTACAGTGATAAGATGTTTTACGTCCCTTTCAACATTATTTAAGTCATACTGAGATGAAGGCAGTGTGACAATGGAAGGCTCCATGCAATGATGTCCAGTACAGTGATAAGATGAATTGTGCCTCCAGCAGGATTCAAGCTCAGGACCTTGCAATCCGAAGTCGAAGCACTAACCACTCGGCTACCCGGACACTTCAAGTGAACAGTCAAAGCCCTGATCAGTCCTGCATGACACATCCTGTAAACACCTTTATGCTTGAGACAGTTCAGTTACCAATATAAGTGTCATGATATTAGAATAGTGAAATAAATAAACCGACAAACAAACCCTATGCATCTAATAAACTGATAAACAAAAACTGTCCTTCCGCTTTTCATCAAATGAAGTGCAAAACCTATTGTTAACCCTTGCCATGCTGAAAAAATTAAGACGACACACCCACTTCTAATTGTCAGCCAATCAGATCGCTTGATCCCACTATCAACAATTTAAATTCACATACTGAATGACAAATATGACAAACAGTGCAGATCCAGATCAGTTGGCTTCTTCAGAAGCCAACTGATCTGAATCAACACTGTTTGCAAAGGCATATTTGGGTTTAGCAGGACCAGCGTTAAGATACAGCCGATTTGACAAACAGCTCCATTAAATAGAGTTGTTCAGATTGTAGCTCCAGGTAATGCATTTTTTTTTTCAATCAAAAACTACTGATATGTTTCTTATTTCTTCATGAAAATATATGTTGTGGGTACTCATTAGCAGCACCCCAGTGAGGTGCTTCTAATGAGTACTGACAACACATGTTTTCATGGAGAAATAATTGTGTTGGGGTTTAATGACACCTCAACCCTTGTGGGTCATTTTGTGTCGTCTCCCAGAGAAAGGGAGAAAAGAGATGGAAGAGATAGTAGAGTAGATGAAAGAGAGGGACAGGGAAGAAAGAAGAACAGGAATGAAAGTGAAGAAATAGAAGAAATAAACACATTCCCTCTCTACCCTTACCTGCTACAAGGATAGCAGGCCTTGCCCAACTGTAAGCCAATATTAGTTGGACGCCCCATTGACGAAAGATACACGACACCGCACCACCCGACCACCCCCTCATGGAGAAATAAGAAAGTTTATGTGGATACCCTGCTTATCTAGAGCTATGGTCCAGATAAAAGTTTTCCTTACTCCTCCACAATAAAAACGTTAAACTATATCCCATCATTATCATGTCGCGGGCAGATATCTCAAATATTGATGAAATTTGCCTATTAGCTATCCCAAACCAGATCTCCTTAATAGCAATGCATGTACCAAGTTTGGTAAAATCCCTTGATATACACACAAGTTATCATCCAGAAACGAAAACATAGGCGTGTCTCGGGCAGATAACTCCTTCAATTTTGACGAAATTTGCCCATTAGCAATCCCAAACCAGATCTCTACAATATTAATGCACATACCATGTTTGGTGAAAATCCATTGATGTTTACTCAAGTTATCATACCAAAACAAAATACGAACGGAAGGACATTCCTATGACTGGCAGATGGACAGACAAGATGGACAGACAACTGGACATCCAACATGAAACTGTAATACCCCGCCACTATCGTGTGGGGGGGTAAAAAATCTAGCGCTTATCCAGTTCACACATATAACAGTGATTTTTTTTTTTAACTCAAAATCAAACTTGAGATAAAACCCATGATTTATTTTTCTAATTTCTGGATTCTCAACTGTTTGCTATAAAATCTAATATTACTTCTAGTTACATGTGATTATTATATTTTATTATATGATAAAATAAAGGTTAGTACTTGCACATACATACTTGTTTTTAGTATATCAAAAAGTTATGAAAATAAATTCATTGTCGCACAATAATTTATTTCATTTTATTTAATTTACATTTTTTATTAAAAAATAAAAACGTTAAACTATAATATCCTGCCATTATTGTGTCACTGGCAGATAACTCTGTCAAACATTGATGAAATTTGCCCATCAGCAATCCCAAACAAGATCTCCTTCAAATCAATGCATGTACCAAGTCTGGTTAAAATCCCTTGACATTTACTTAAGTTACCATCTGGAAACGAAAATATGAGCATAACTCCGTCAAAATTTGACGAAATTTGCCCATTAGCAATCCCAAACCAGATCTCCAAAATATCAATGCATATACCAAGTTTGGTGAAAATCCTTTGATGTTTACTCAAGTTATCATCCGGAAACGAAAAACGGACAGACGGAAGGATAGGACGACTGATGGATGGACCGACGGACTGACACATGGATGTCCAAAGTGAAACCATAATACCTGGCCACTATTGTGTGGCGGGGTATGAAATGATCAGGCATCATATAACCTGTGGAATATCTTTGGACAAAGATATTTGGCTTATTTAGAAAATATAAAGAACTTCGTTGAAGTTTATGTCGCACTGTGTACTAAAATGTAAAAACAAGCACCAGAAGAGTGGGAATTCTCATCCTTGTTTAGCTCAGTGAGACGAAACAATCAGTGAAGTGAAACTAACTGTAAAGTTTCAGTTTGTTGACTGCCCTTAGAGTAAATGCTGGGTAGACATTAGAGTGGATGATAGGGTAAATGCTAAGGTGGATATAAGTACAAAGATGAACAGACGAAAACTTGCACAGCTAACGCAGGTGTGACTAAAAAGAACTTGGTTGAACTTTATGTCGCATCTGAATACTAACATCTGAAATATTTGTTTGTGTTGAGGTTTTACGGCCCAGTCAACCCAATGGGGTCATGTCGAGCACAGTCAGTTTACCTAACTCCACGTTTAATGGGCAGGTTTAGTCCTCTAAGCGGTTAACCAGTATTGTGCACATTCTTTCACCAGAAACTGACAACTGCCCTTCTTGAATCAGCAGAAGGGAGAGAATGACCTTAGAAAATATTTCATGATCAATCTCCACGAAAGAATGTTGCTGACCTCCTGGTCTCCAGTCGGACAGCGCATCCAACTAAGCCACCGAGGCCATCTGAAATAAACAATCAGTGAAGTGAAAGTAATGTAAAGTTTTACAATTCATAGACTTCATTTAGGGTGAATGCTAGGGTGGTTGCTAGGGTGGACCTAGGGTCGACGTAAGTACATGTCCAAACGGACAGATGGCAACTTGCATACCTAAGTCGCCCATGCTAACGCAGGTGCAACAAAAATGCCTCTTAAAGAAAGAAGTTTTGATCACTTTAAAAACCATGGAACAAGACCATAGAAACCATGTACTGATTTCTGACACATCTGCAAAACTAGCTACAGTCGAACCTCGTTATCTCGAACTCGTTTATTTCGAATTACTGTTTATCTCGAAGTGAAAATTTGGCCCTGTTTTAACATGAAACTATGACAATAGGTAACAAAATAATGTGGAAAAGAGGAGAAATTGCTCCTAAGGAGCAATTTCTCCTCTTTTCCACATTATTTTATATATATATTTCTAACTTCAGGAGTCAAATTACATATTCATTTGTTAAATGTGGTTGTTCAATTTATTGTTTTCCTCATTCTCTCAACTCTGATATGTCGAGGTACGGATATCTCGAAGTGTTTCAGTGAGTCCCTTGGAATTCGAGATAAGGAGAGTCGACTGTATATGTTTTATATCACACTAGAAGCATAAAACTGGAAACAAATTCAGAACCTGATATGGCACTCTAGATCAACTAAATTTTTGACTGGGTCGTTAAACTTCAAACCAACCAACTAATATTTCAACAATATTCTCACTGTTGTTGATGGAAGGACCTGCCATATTTTTACCCTAAATATTTGGACATCATAACTTCTTACCATATTTGTCCTAACATTTCAGTAACTCTTCTTTTTTTTTCTTTTTTTTTTTTAAATCTATATATCAGGACAACTGGTATGTTTTTCTTATTTCTCCACAAAAACTTATCTTGTGGGTACTCATTGCACTGCCTCCGAAATGCTTCTGAAGCATACTAGCAACATGTTTTTGTGCAAAAATAAGAAAAATTGTCAGTATTTTTTTTTTTTTTTTTTTTTGTTGTTTTTTGGTGTTTTTTTTTTTTTTTTCATCTGAAAAAGTGCCTTATATCTGGACCCATTACCTGCTCTCATATTAGTATGGCAACACTCTCTTAATTGATCCTTGTCCTACTGAATAAATTAAGTTACCATGCCCACTACTAAGTTTCATCCAATCAGATTACTTGATTCCAGTTATTGATACAAATTTGAATGCTTAATGACAAACAGTGCAGATCTAGATCAGTTGGCTTCTTAGAAGCCAACTGATCTGGATCTACACTGTTTGAAAAGGCAGGCTACACACGGGGTTCAGCAGGACAAGGGTTAAAGCTACTGGTTTAATGCTCAGCATGCTAGGTAAATATTTCAGCCGACAACAGTTTGAAATTTTTTTGTAATTTTCCCAGAGGAGATAAACTGCATGAAATATTAAACCCTATTATTTTGTAAAAAAAATAAGAAAAAAATCCTTAATTTGTTGTCTTCTGAGTTTGTCCAGAAAAAGCTAAACCATAACCATTTCTCCTCTCTTGGCTAATACAGCTGATGACAATTTGAAGATATTTTTTTTCTTATTTTTCCCAGAAAACAGGATGTGACATTCAATGCAAATTGTCTCCATTGGAGACCATATGCATCAAAAGCCAAATCCTGTTTCTGGGAAAAGTAAGAAAAAACATTTCAGTATGTCATCTGCTGCAAATTTTACCCAGAGCACTAAGCTTTAAAATAGCAACACACTATTTATAGCATCACAGCACACATCTACTTATGCCTCTATTTCCCCATGTGCCCTCTCAAACAGTTCTAAATATAGATTAGTGTCCCTTACACTCTTAGCAAGGACCTCCTTCTGGGTTTCTAGAAGTTTTATCACTTGTTCATTCTCCGCCTTTTCTTGCAGCAGACGTCTGTTTTCTTCCTTCACTCTGCAATATGTAGGAAATTGTATGAAAATATTACAGTCAAACTTCAATGGCTTGAACATCTTCTGTTTCATTACCAAAACATGCCTATTCAAATATATAGAAAATTTCATCTCCAAAAACTGAAAATTTTCAGATAAAAAACTGATATTTTTCATATTTCTGCTCAAAACATAGATTATGGGTACTCATTAGAATTGCTCTGTGAGGCGGTTCTAACTAGAGCTGTCAGAGAATCTGACTAGCTGTAGCTCTATCGGAGGAGAAATACATATAGTATTGAAATATTTTGAATTTATCCTTACCTACATATACATATAGTATTGAAATATTTTGAATTTATCCTTACCAGGCAACACTACTGTAGGACATGGTAACATGGCATCCTACAACCTATCAAGGGATTTTAATCCATTATTAGCTATGTGCCCTTGGCCCTAATTCCTGAATACATGAGATATCAACCCAATGTCCATGCACGTACCACTTTTTCAAAGCCCCCACGTGTGGTACAAGTTCCATCGAAGTAGGACCACAAACATAAAAGTTATTGAGCAAAATGCATTTTAATTTTTTGAAAACCTTCCAAGGGACATAACTCCAAGAGTTATGGACCCTTGACCCCTAGTCCAGTATACACTATACATCCAGTCATTGTCCATGTTTATACAAACTTTAAGCTTTCTAGCTTTCATAGTTCCTGTTACAAAAATTTTCAAGAATGGCGAAATTTGAAGACCTATGAAGGGACATAACTGCAAGAATTATGGGCCCTTAGCCACCATTCTGCCATTACACCTTCCTTACCTCAGAGAGCAAGTGTGGTATTAGTTTCATTGAAGTAGGACCACAAACATAAAAGTTATTAAGCAAAATGCATTTTAAATTTTGAAATCCTAATAAGGGACATAACTCCAAGAGTTATGGGCCCTTGGCCATCATTCTGCCACTATACCTTCCTTACCTCAGAGACCAAATGTTGTATTAGCTTCATTGAAGTAGGACCACAAACATAAAAGTTATTAAGCAAAATGCATTTTGAATTTTGAAAATGTACCAAGGGACATAACTCCAAGAGTTACGGGCCCTTGGCCACTATACTGTGCTAACCTTACTTACTTCAGAGATCAAGTGTAATTAAGTTTCACTGAAGTAGGATCATAAACATAAAGTTATTAAGCAAATTTTGCAGTCATGGAATTACGGAATGACGGAGTCATAGAAGGACAAGGCAATCCAGTATAGTACCCACAATCTATGTTTTAGAGCAAAAATAATGTATACCCCTTGTAAACCCCAGATTTACTGTATAAAAGTGGGGTTTAATGGGTCAAAATGATATAGGCATGCTTTCGTGATGGTTTGTTTGTGTTTAGGTTTTACAGTCCAGTCAACCCATTGGGGTCATGTCAAGTGCAGTCAGTTTACCTAACCACACTTTTACTGGGCAGGCTTAGTCCTCTAAGGGTTACCCAGCATTGTTCACATTCTTTCTCCTGAAACTGACACAGTAAAAATGACCACAGAAAATATTTCATGATCAATCTCCATGAAAGAATGCTGCCTACCCAGCAGGGATCAAACCCCCAACCTCCTGATCACCAGTCAGATATGCATCCAACTGAGCCACCGAGACTGGCTCGAACATCTTTGGAACCACGGGAAGTTGTTTTAGACATTTTATTTTTATGGGTAGCATGAACCACTGAGGTTTAATCATAGTGCCAGGTCAGGAGGCCAATAGGGATAATTTAGGGATGTCTTCTTTATCTTCTATAAATAAGCCTGTACTAGGCAATTTTAATGGTATACATGACAGACATTTTCGAGATAAAATAAGGAAAATTGTCTAAAATATCCCAAAATAATTGTTTTTTGGATTGGAAGCATTTCCTTGACTCAGGAGGGAGCTCAAATCAGCCATGGTAAACAAGTTATTGTTGTTTGAGTCAATCAACCCTTGTCCTGCTGAACCCGGATACCCTGCCTTTGCAAACAGTGTAGATCCAGATCAGTTGGCTTCTTCAGAAGCCAACTGATATAGATCTGCATTGTTTGCCATTAATTATGTAAATTTATATTAACAAACCAGATCAAGTAATCTGATTGGCTGAAAATTAGAAATGGGCGTGGCGTCTTGATTTATTCAGCAAGATGAGGGTTAAGTTTTACTGTAGGTACTTTGCAGTTCATAAAGGTTTGTCATTGAACAATATGAATCCACAGCTTTTTCTATTCAGACAAAGAAGGGATTTTTTTTTTTTTTTTTAAATTTCACATTCCATTTGAAAATCATAATTTGAACCTGGTCTGGATAAAACATCAGGCTTTTTTTTTCTGGAGAAAATAAGAAAAGCACCAAGTTTGCTTATTTTGATTAGAAATTACTACGGTTTAAACAAAAAAAAAATATAGAAGGAATAAATAAAAACAACAACAGAAATGATTAACTTTATTCATTAAGAATTGATGTGTTTTAGTCTTCTCAACCGTTTTCACGATTAAGGAAAACACTCAGGGTAATGTTTAAATTGTATATTTCTAAGTAGGAATATAGTTAAAACCATGCAGAACAATAAAGCTATGATGGCCCTTAATCACTGGCCTGAGCTTTCAATGTCTTTTGTTTTAAATTCTGACCCTTTGTTTCAATATAAGAAGGTTTTTTAGATTCTTCATACAGATATATAGGAAAAATTAGCCCCTTTCATTGTACAGGCATAGGTGCAACCAGTCCTCATTCTTCTGGGTGCCAAGCGAAAAGCAGCTAGTACTTATTTTAGATAGTCTTAGGTATGACCTGGTTGGGCATCAAACCATAATTGACCAATCTGAAGGTGGATTCTCTACCAAACCACTCTGTCAATTAAATGTTTTGGTATGTGGACTGTTGCATATGATGTTGACACAGACTTAAAATAATTTACCAGAAAATATGTTTTCAAGAAGTTATGTGTATATGTGTGTGTGTGTGAATGTGGTTGGGAGAGGGTGAAGGGAGCAGTCTTCACTTCTGTGACAATATGGCACAGATAAAACTTGATCTGAAGGCAAACATTCTTATTTTGCTGATTAATATGTTTTCAAGACACACTGTGTTGGGGAGGGAGATGGTGGCAGGGGGCTGGTCTTCACCTCAATATAACCAATCTTTTCATCATCAGAAATGTCTGCTACTTACTTTTTAGTATCTTCTTGCTGTTCTGCCAACTGATCACACTCCTCTCTATAATTCTTTACCTCATCTTTCAGTCTCTCATTCTGTAACAATAAGGTGGCACAGATTAACCATCACAAAAACATGCCTATGTAATTCTGCACCCCCCCCCCCCCCCCCACAACTCCACTTTTATATAGTAAAACTGGGGTTTACAAGGATATACATTATTTTTCTTATTTCTGCTCAAAAACATAGATTGTGGGTACTCGTTAGAACTGCCTCATCGAGGCAGTTCTAACGGGTACCCACAATCTATGTTTTGAGCAGAAATATGAAAAATATCAGAATTTTTTATCTGAAAATTTTCACTTTTTGGTGGTAAAATTTTCAGTATATTTGGATAGGCATGTTTTCGTAATGCCATCACGAAAACACGCCTATATAATTTTGACCCCCTTAAACCCCACTTTTATATAGTAAAACTGGGGTTTACAGGGGTATACATTATTTTTCTTATTTCTGTTCAAAACACAGATTGTGGGTACTCCTTAGAACGGCCTCGGCAAGGCGGTTCTAACTAGTACCCACAATCTATGTTTTGAACAGAAATATGAATAATTCAGAGTTTTTTTTATCTGAAAATTTTCATTTTTTGGTGGTAAATTTTTCAGTATTTTTGAATAGGCATGTTTTTGTAATGATTTACATTGAGTGGACTCTTTTACCATCACTCTTTGGACCAGTCTATTTGAAATAGCAGGGTGACTGGTTTGTTTTCTCTTCTTACTATGTTTTACAGAAATTCCGGTTTTTAATGCAAACAGTGTTGACTGATCAGACACCACATTCTGTCATGTCTGATCTGGGTTTGCACTCCTTGCCAATTATCCTTTTGGGGGTTTCCTGGCCAAAATGGGTTAAAAAGATACAGTAACTGTCCAAAATTCTGCACATCAACCTTTGTGACGAAATGGCATATGCAAACAGTGCAGACGCAGATCAGACTGCTCCTTCAGGAGCAGTCTGATCAGGGTCTACACTGTTTGACATTCCACCATGAATTTTGAGAAATAAATGCACAAAATGCAAAATCTGAACAAGAAAGAATGGATAAACTGTTTGCCATTGTAGGAAATTTATCGTACCTATCCTACTAATTTATTCAAAATATTCAGATCCAAAAATTTGAACCAGTGTATTTGACGATCTGGGCCCAGTTGTTCAAAACTAACGATGTTGTTAGTTAAAGAATCATTAAAACTTTGATCATTAAATATGGTGTATATGCTAATATTTTTGCTGAAAAAATGTGAGTAGCTCTTGCACTGGCAAAAGCTACTAACATTTTTTTGCAAAAATACCTGTGAATTTGATATTGTACTTACTGGAACAGTTAACATTTTGACCACTCACAAGCTCGTTAAGCTAACAATGCTTTGAACAACTCAGCCCTGGTGAATTGTCTAAACATAATGAAAAACACAGAATGAAATAGTACACCCTATTTTCTTGGAAAATAATAATAAAAAAATATCATTGATTTGTTGGCTGCTGACTTTGTCCAGTGTACCAAAAGTTAAATTTTAAGACATTCAGGAGATAACAGCACAATGCAAATGCATAAATTTTCCTTTTTGTACAATAAAAAAGGCAATCTAACTTAAAGGTCAAGCTTTAATTTCTGAAAAAAACAAACTAAAAAAAAAACAAACAAAAAAAACAAAAAAAAAACAATAGGACATATGCTGTAAAGTGACATCTGCTATGATTAAATTCACAAGCTAAAGATTTACAAAAGTTTAATTTTAATATAGCTGTTATTTTTCAGAGGCGGAGGCTATTAACTAATTCACAACCTGTTTGTAGTGTAACAACCTAAATCCAAATATTTGATAAACTGTATTCAACATCATTTGGTTTTCATTGTATCCTTTTACATCATCATAAATTTTACATCTCTTTCAACATTATTTAACTCTTTCCCTGCTAGTGGTGATTTTTGTTGTCTGCTGATAACCTTTGCAAACAGTTTGGACCCAGATCAGACCTGACAAAACATTGGGCCTGATCTAGATCCAAACTGTTTGACACTCTGCTGGTATTCCCAAAAGATTTTTTTTGAAAAAGTTAATTTAAAAAAAAAAAAAAAATCCACAAATGACAAAGAAGCATGCAAAATTACCCTGCACGCAAAGAGTTAACCCATGGTAATCTGGAGACCCCTAAAATAGTAACTGACAAACAGTGCAGATCCAGATCAGACACCGCAGAATGCGGCATCTGATCAGGGTCTCCACTGTCGGCAATTAGTTCAACCATTGTTCTTTTGAAGTATCTAAATCACATAGCCCGACATACCTAAAGTCGAAATTAGACTCTTCCAATACATAGAGTAAGGGACTTCATTCAGTCCACAATGGGTTAAGTCATACTGAGATGACAACAGCCTCTGTGCAGTGAAGCACTATTCAGTCATGAGCTGAACTGCCTTTAGCAGGATCTTGTAATCTGTCGAAAATGCTAACTTCTCAGCCATCTTTTTTTTTTTTTTTCTTATCTTCATCATAATTTCATAAATCAGCTTTCACAAATGCAATCAAACTATCATCATCATCATCATCATCATCATCATCATCATCATCATCATCATCATCATTAGGATCAATAACACTATATGCCATAGTAATTTCATTTTCATTATGAGATCATAATAATCAGCATTATATCATCAACTGGTTCTTTTGAAGTTTAACGGCCCAGTCAACACTATTAAGGTTATGTTGGAGCAGATCAATATACCTATATACTTCTCCTGGACAGGCTTATTCCTCTAAGTGGTTAACCAGTACTTGAGCACATTCTTTTGCCAGAAACTGACAACACTGTATTTCTTGAATCAGCAGAAGGGAGAGAATGACCACAGAAAATATTTCATGATCAGTCTCTATGACAGAATATTGTTGGACCCAGTGTCGAACCGGTAACCTCCTGATCACCAGTCGAACATGCCACCAAGGCCAGCTATATCATCATTATTTCATTGCTAACAAAGTAAAAATCCTATTGTTCAAATATGAATGTAATCAGCTTTAGGGTATCCTTTTCATTACCAACCTTATATTTGCATCCCCATCGTAGTCATTGCTGTCCATTATCATCATCATCATCTTCCTTAACAATTTCATAATGAAATAATTTTTTTTTCATCATAGCAGTCGTGCTCCTTCCTCATTCTCTGATGAATTGCTTCAGCAGATCACAAAACATATCTTGTTGAGACTAATTAGAAGCACCTTGGCAAGGCACTTCTTCAGAGTATCCACAACAAACATTTTTTGTGGAGAAATAAGAAAGATATTATCTGATTACCCCTCTTATCTAGAGCTATGTGTTTAGTAACAGAGAGAGTATTTATTTGTTTGTGTTGAGGTAATACTGCCCAGTCAACCTAATGGGGTCATGTCAAGCACAGTCAGTTTATGTAACCACACTTTTACTTGACCAAAGAAAATACTTCACGAAAGAATGTTGCCAGAGTTGAACCCGCAATCTCCTCATCACCAGTCGGGCATGCATCCAACTGAGCCACCGAGGCCAGCTTAGAGAAAGTGTTGGAAAGCTCCTTATCTGAATCTGGCTCAGTGCTGAGTTCTTCATAAGACTTGCATGATCATGTTCCACTGCACAATGTCTAATAAACTTATGACTTATTCAGCTTCAAATCAAAGCACTGAGAGTGCTGATGGGGGCAACTGCCTGAAAAATCTTCTTTTCAGTGTGAAACTAGACATGTGGCCAAAGTAGACACATGCTGCCACCTTTGACAACATACACCTTTGGCATATAGATCTTGATGCATAAATTTCAACAACTATTTTCCAAATGCTCAATCTGCTGTTTTACATTTGACCCCTAGCCTCATCCAAGGGCATGACCTCAGGGCAACTCTAGCAGTGTTGAAGGTTGAGCTCTGGGTAAGTAGCATAACAAATTTCAACTTCCTAGCATAAAAAGTACCCAAGATGACCTCCAAGAAAAACACAGACGTAAATGTCAATGTAAATTTGAATGTAAACTTAAAAATTTGTTAGACTCTGGTTACTAACATGACATACGCACGTAACATCACAACAAAATGCTATATGCCCTACTCCTGCCATCAGCAGGCAGGGGCATAAAAAATCATATGTAAATTGTAATATGAATATTTATAAAGAATATGAATATCTATAAAGCCTTTTCAGTGCCCAACAGCCCCTTTCCTCGGATGGAGACTTCCAAATCAAAGGACTGAGAGTGTTGATGGTGGCCATTGTCTGAAATCCAAAAGGCCTCTAGAACTGACTGGGATTTACACTGATATTAATAAGAGCCACACATAAACCTCCTTTCGGTACAGTACTTTTTTGGTGGTCATCAACTTTTCAGTGTTTAGTTGGACTGAATCAAAGGACTGAGAGTGTTGACGGTGGTCATTTTCTGAAATCTAACTGGCCTACAGAACTTGATTGTATTGGGGTTTAACGACATGTCAACCCATGTTAATCATTTTGTGTTGTCTCCTAGAGAAAGAGAGAAAAGAGATAGAAGAGATAGCAGATGAAAGAGAGTAACAGGGATGAAAGAGGAACAGGAAAGAAAGTGAAGAAACAGAAGAAATAAAAACATTCCCCCTCTACCCTTATCTGCTACAAGGATAGCAGGCCTTGCCCAACTGTAAGCCAATATCAGTTGGACACCCCGGTGACATAAGATACATGACACCTTCGCACCACCCAAGCACCACAAGCCTCTAGACCTGATTGTGATTTACACTGATGTTAAAAAGAGCCACACATAAAAGTTCTTTCGGTACCCAATAGTACTTTTTTGGTGGAAATCATCAACTTTTCAGTGTTTAGTTGGACTGAAACTTGGGTAAAACTTTTTTACCAAACAGAGTAGATTTGGCGTGTTTTACTGGAGTATTCATATTATTTCTTCAGAAGTTTGATTTTTTGTTAGGATTTGTTCATTTATTCACTATTTATAAGCATCAGAATGTATAAGGCTAATATGTTTAAATGCAGAACTTAGCATTAGTAGGGAACTATTGTTAGGCAGTTATTAGGTTGGTAGTAACAGGAAATGTATGTTAAATCTGGTGACAGTTTGGCAAATGCCCCCTAAAAATCAGTGAATAATGATTTGAAAATTAGCGCTATAAGTGATAGTAATGGTAGTCAATCATTAATACAGTCACTGGAAACAACAGCCCTACATTTCATCAATTTGGTAACATACTGTTTTAACCTAAAATACTGGGACATACAATCTCCTTACCATACTTGCCCTAAAATTCTTAACTCCACTGGACTATCTACTGATGTGTATAAAAACTGGTGGATGTTGGCAAACAGTGTAGACCCTGATCAGATGCTGCAGAATATCTGATCAAGAATGCGGCATCTGATCAGGGTCTACTCTGTTCAGGATTGTCTGTCCAAATACTAAGGGCATTATGACAGAAAGTGTATTTAAATACTGCTCAATGATGTCATCTATATCAAAACTTTCATTTTTCAGTATTTATTTTGACTGTGTTTAATAGTCCCTTGTGAGCATTTTTTTTTCTTTTTAGACTAGAGCCCTTTTCAGAAGAGGGTTGATGTACAGGAAAGCCAACAAGACTTCTCATTATAAACTTTTCCATGCTAAGGGAAAATTCAACAGAGGACAATCTGATCATATTTTTCTTGCTTTTCCTAGAAAATAGGATCTGACACTTCATGCAAATTGGCTCCAATTTGCATGAAGTGTCAAATCCTATTTTCTAGGAAAAATAAGAAAATATATTTCAAAATGCTGAATCATGCAGTTTTTACCCTGCAGGCAAAGCCTTAGGGGCTTATTATTATACCTGCATCTCTAATTGCTGTATCCTGTCTGTATAGTCCTGTAATTCTTTTTCTTTCTTTAACGTCCCTGCTGAGAGTCTGTCACAGGTGCTCTTTAATGTATCAATCTCACCCTGCCTCAGAGATGTTGTCTCCTTTAGGTCATCATTGGCCTTTTGTAATTTCTGAAATGAAAATATATTTGATCAAACCTGTAGAAAATGGAGATAAGCAGTAACAGTAGGTGAAAAGTACTTCTGTAATGAAGTATTTAAGCTTAATCATGTCACCATTGGTTGTTTCAATCATTGTAGACGGATGGTTCACTTCATGCAAGGGACAGTATATAATACTGTAACAAGTGACTCCTCCCAGCAACTAGCTGACAACCAAAGAAAACACACTTGGAAAATATAACTGCAATGGTTAAAAAAACATTTCACAATTAACTTACATATCTTAAAGGTATTTTGCAATGTTTGTCTAAAGTAAATTAACCATTATCCTTGTAGGCATTGTTAAGTATATTCTGTGGGGGACTCAATTCTGCCAACAGAGGGATGAAACCAGTGATCACCAGCTCAACTAGCAAAAGCTAATCCTACTGAGCTTCCAGCACCACAGCTTCAGATAAGGCACTTTTTTCATCCAAAAATATTCTCATTTTTCTTAATTCTAAATGAAATGAAAATTGTTAATAAGCAGTGCTTATTCAATACACGCCACCCCCCCCCCCCCCTCCCCCCCCCACCCCCCACCCCACATAAAGCATAAAACCTTTTTCTAACAAAATTTAAGTTTCCAAGTGCCGGCGTAACCTTGAAAATAAAGTCAAGATCACCAAAATCTAATAAAACCAGCCACTGGTTAAAGAGATAGTGTGCACACGAACTTTTTACTGCATTAACAAGGCTCACTTTTTAAGTATTTATAATGTAGTGACCTTGAAAATAAGGTCAATGTCATCAAAATCTAATCACTTCTTTCTCCCATCCTGATGATATATCTGTGCTAGTTTGGTCAAATTCCAGCCATAGATAATGTGCTCAGAAACTTTTTACTACATTAACAAGGCTCACTTTTTTTGAGTATTTATAGTGTAGTGACCTTGAAAATAAGGTCAAGGTCACCAAAATCTAATCACTTCTTTGCCCCATTCTTATGATGTATCTGTGCTAGTTCGGTCTATTTCCAGCCATTAGTTAACGAGATATTGTGCACACAAATGTTTTACTTCATTAACAAGGCTCCTTTTTGAGTATTTATAATGTGGTGAGCTTGGAAATAAGGTCAAGGTCACCAAATCTAATCACTTCTTTCCCCCATCCTGATGTATCTGTGCTGGTTTGGTCAAATTCCATCCATTGGTTAAAGAGATGTGCACACAAACTTTTTACTGCATTAACAAGGCTCACTTTTTTGAGTATTTATAGTGCAGTGACCTTGAAAATAAGGTCAAGGTCACCAAAATCTAATCAATTCTTTGCCTCATTCTTATGATGTATCTGTGCTAGTTCATTCAAATTCAAGCTATTGGTTAAAGAGGTATTGTGCACACAAACGTTGTACTTCATTAACAAGGCTTCTTTAGGCTCCTTTTTGGGTATTTATAATGTAGTTACCTTGAAAATAAGTTCAAGGTCACCAAAATCTAATCATGTTTTTCCCCCATACTGATGATGTATCTGTGCTAGTTTGGTCAAATTCCATCCATTGGTTAAAGTGATAATGTGCACACAAACTTTTAACTGCATTAATAAGGCTCACTTTTTTTGAGTTTTTATAGTGTAGTGACCTTGAAAATAAGGTCAAGGTCACCAAATCCTTTGCCCCATTCTTATGATGTATCCATGCTAGTTCAGTCAAATTCCAGCCATTGGTTAAAGAGATATTATGCACAAAAACTTCTTACTTCATTAACAGGCTCCTTTTTTGAGTATTTATAATGTAGTGACCTTGAAAATAAGGTCAAGGTCACAAAAATCTACACACTTCTTTCCCTCATCCTGATGATGTATCTGTGCTTGTTTGGTCAAATTCCATCTTTTGGTTAAAGAGATAATATGCATACAATCCTTTTACTGCATTAACAAGGCTCGCTTTTTTTGAGTATTTATAGTGTAGTGACCTTGAAAATAAGGTCAAGGTCACCAAAATCTAATCACTACTTTGCCCTATCCTTATATTGTATCTGTGCTAGTTCGGTCAAATTCCAGCCATTGGTTAAAGAGATATTGTGCAAAAATGACTTTTAAAATCACAAGCAGGTGACAAAGCAGACAACAATTGTTGTGATTGGCAGTTTATTGTTTTCTTACTACCCCACAAAACATGTCTTGGATACTCATTAGAAGTGTCTCAGTAATATGCTTCCAATGAGTACACATATTTTTATGGGGAAATAAGAAAAATATCTGGATACCCACTCTTATGAAGGCTGTGTGGCACTTGTACCTTCTGTAAGAAAGAGATTGTATGACTCAGAGTATTAGCTATTTGCATATATGTTAAGGTTCCTATCACATGACAATTTGTTTATGTCACTCTGGTTTAATGTCACTTTCAACAATCTTTCAGTTACAGTCACCTGAATGGACCATTTACCAGTGCTGATTTCAACTTGTTTTTGAGTCCCAACGAAATTCTTCTGATAGCTCCAGATAACAAGTATTTAAGGGATTATTCTTATTTTATCATGAAAATGTGTATTGTGTGCACTTATTAGAATAGCTTCATTCTAATAAAATACCATTATTGTCAACAAATCGAAAAGACTTCCCTAAATTATCCCCTTTTGCGTCCTGACCTGGCCCCATGATTAACCCTCAGTGGCTTGAACTACCCATGTCTCAAACAAATTTCCATGGTCCCAATGATGTTTGAGTCATTTGTTCGACTGTATATTGTGATGGTGTTTACATGTTGCAAGGAACTCAGTTGTCACTTTAACCCTTAAAGCACCAATCACAACAGCAGCAGACGACAATTTTTTTATTATTTTTTATTTTATTTTTCAGAGAAAACAAGTCTTGATATTTCATGTGAATCGTCTGCTTGGCAGACAATTGACATGAAATGTCAAGACTTGTTTACTCTGAAAAAAAAAAAAAAATTAGAATGTTGTCTGCTACAAATTTTGCTTGGGGCTTTAAGGGTTAAGAGTGCTAACTCACTAAAATAGAATGCTCTATCACGACCTGATACTCCACCCGTCACGTTTTACTAACCCCATGTCGACCAGTTCTGATTCCTAACTTACTTTCGCAAATGGCTGGGATGAACCCACAACTTTCCAGAACGAAGCACACACTCTACCAAATGAATCTCTGTGCTGGTCTATCACTTGACAAGGCTCATTGTATGCTTATAATTTATAAGTAAGAGTTTCCAGTAGCAATATAAATAGAAAAATTGTGAAAGTTTTTATGTGCATTTTCATGCATACAAAAACTGCACAAAATAAGTAAAACTAGAATCAGTTTTAAATAACATATTAAATTGTGCTGTACACATTAGTTTTCAAAATTTCAGACCTATATACATTTCGCCCTTTCGCTGATTCAAGAAGGGCACTTGTCAGTTTCTGGCGAAAGAATGTGCACAAGTACTGGTTAACCGCTTAGAGGACTATCCAAGAAAAGTGTGGTTAGGTAAACTGACTGCCCATTAGTAATCCCCAAAACTAGTATAAAATGAAAGGGCTACTTACTATTTCTAACTCTTGTATTTTATCATCAGCTTTGGACTTGTCTTGTCGCAGCTGTCGGGCCTCACCCTGTAAATGTTCCATGAAAAAATTAACCATTTCACAATTATGAACCAATGTTTTTAACACTTAGCACTCTGGTTAAAATTTTCACTAAACAACATTTTGAAAGATTTTTTTCTTATTTTGCCCGTAAAACAAAAATTAACTGTTCATGTAAATTGTCTCCAACTGACAGAAATGTCAAATCCTGTTTTCTGGGGAAAATAAAAAAAATATTTCAATATGTTGTCTGCTGAAAATTTTACCAAGAGTGCTAAAGCCTTTATGTCCAATATCAGATGCTCCATTTGTATTTTAAAGAAACTGCGTACCTGACATTTTGCAATAGTAAATGCAGAGCTATTGTTCATGAAAAGCCGATATAAATAGACCTTTTTAACTCTTAATTTATCATTATGGAATTTCTCTGCGCAAATGTAACCCCTATTTCCTTAAAGGTTGATACCTGTCTTATTTTTGATACTAACATAATATTTTTTGTTTTTTGAAATATGACACTTTCCTTAATATTTTACCGTACTGTATATACCGCAAATAAAATATTATATGAATTTAATAGGTGCTACCTATATCCGTGCATCCAAATTATCATCACATGCTCCAGATCTAACTGAATTTGATTTCAGACTATGCTTGACTTCTGAATACACTGCATGAATTGCGATATAACGTCCAAGTCAACAATATTTCAGTAGTTCAGAGACATTGCCTCCAAATTTGTGGGACTTTTACCCGACCCGATCACATGAATTCGGGTCCTGCTTAGTTACTAGCAGCTGTGCCATGGAGGCTTTAGGCAGCCCATCTATTTCGCGGGCCTCGATGGGCGGGGGCCCTGCTTTCCGAATACCGAAAACTAGTGTATGCTGATGACAGGTATAACGACAATATACTATTGTTCGCCTACCTGTGTTGAAGTTTTTTAAGATTATCACGTGAAAAGAGCGTAAAGTCTATGTGTTATCTAAAAATCTACATCAAAGTGAACCTTACGCACAAAACGAATCATGCTTAGCTTGTAAACAGACTGAGAATGGATAGAAATAAAATTCGAAGTGGAGATAAAATTCAAAATGGCTGTGATCACAAAATTTTGTAAGCTGATGTCACAAGTCTCGTGATTCAACCCCTTGCAACTGGAATACTTGGCGTTATTGGCTCTTTTGTTGCTATAATCGGCACGGCCGCCGTGTCAACAGTCTCTGCCAAATCATGGAATGCTTATTGTTTTTCAGGATAAGCACCGAGCCACCCAAGCATTTGTTGGACCATCACATTTCTGGTCACACACATCACTGGTCACATAAGTAGTCTATAGTAGTGGGTCGGCACGCCGAACTGCTCCGCGGTTCAGTGAACTGCTTCACAGTTCCCGTTGGACGCCCTTATAAGGGCACCCGAACACCTTAACTCCTTACAATCTTTGCCCCACAATTTAAACAAGTCGATCTGACTACATTACAACATCTTTATACCACTGATGCTGGGATCCAAAACAAAAACCGTGCCAGCTAAACAAAAGAGTTGTATCCAACAAAAATGTATGGATTATATAGAAAAATGACCATTTATGGTCATTTTTCTATATAATCTATGCATTTGTGTTGGGATACAACATCTTTGGGGTCCAATTTTAACCATCTTATATCTATAATGGCTTATAATGAACGGTCTTATGAAGAGGTTCCAGTGAACCTGTTGATGAGTGACAAGAAGTGCCGATGTCATATTGCAAGAGATAAGGCATTTTTTTCATCCAAAAATGCTGATATCTTTCTTATTTTTGAACGAAAACATATTTTGTGGGTACTCATTAGAAGCGCCTCATCGAGGCGCTTCTAATGAGTACCACAACATATGTTTTTGTTCAGAAATAAGAAAAATATCATGTGGATACCCCCTCTTATCTGTAGCTATGTAAACAGTCATATGTCTACATTGTTTGATGAGTGACAAGAAGTGCCGATGTCATATTGCAAGAGATAAGGCATTTTTTTCATCCAAAAATGCTGATATCTTTCTTATTTTTGAACGAAAACATATTTTGTGGGTACTCATTAGAAGCGCCTCATCGAGGCGCTTCTAATGAGTACCACAACATATGTTTTTGTTCAGAAATAAGAAAAATATCATGTGGATACCCCCTCTTATCTGTAGCTATGTAAACAGTCATATGTCTACATTGTTTGCTCAGGGATGTCTGTCCAAATACTAAGTATAAATAAGGTAATACCTTTGCCCCCTTATGTACACAGGAACCCAACACAATCCATTATAGCACAGTTTTTACTATAAGATGGTGTAAACTTGGACCCAAATATTGTAGCCAAACAAAAATATATAGATTATGTAGAAAAATGAACCACAAAATAATCTATACATATTTATTTGGACTGAACCTGGGCCCAGTTGTTCAAAACTAATAATATCGTTAGTAAACATATCATTAAAACTTTGATCATTAAATATGGCATATACGTTAATATTTTTGCTGAAAAAAAGTGAGTAGCTTTGCATTTTGCATTTGCAAAAGCTACTCACATTTTTTCAGCAAAAATACCTATGAATTAGATATCGTACTAACTAGAACAGTTAACATTTTGACCACTAACAAGCTCGTTAAGCTAATGATGCTTTGAACAACTGGGCCCTGATTGTTTAGCTAACAGTTTTTGCTTTGGATCCCAGTAATAGTATTATAATGAGGTTGTAATGTACTAATCCCTCTTTTTTTTTTTTTTCTTCACAAAAAAACATGTTGGAGGTAATCATTAGAATCACTTCAGACAGGCTAATTTGTTCACTTTTGATGCATATTGGACAATACTGCAAACAAATAAACTAATCTAGCTAAAATAATGTGAATGTTAGAATCTAGCTAACTTAAAATCCACACTGAAGCCATCACCAGTAAACCATCCTTAAATAAAAACATAAAACAATAATAGCCCACCACTATCGTGTGGCAGGCTGATTATAAACTCTTGTCAAAAATTTATGAAATTTGCTCATTAGTAATCCCCAACCAGATCTGAACAATATCAATGCACATACCAAGTTTGCAAAAATCCATTGATATTTACTCAAGTTATCATCTGGGATTGAAAATATGGATAAACAGACACACGAACGACTAGCCTGAACCCAAAATACCCTGCCACTATTGTGTAGCAAAAGTATCCATTCTTGGGGAGGGCACTATTCACATAAGAATTCTTTTGCTCGTTTTCTTGACACAAGCCTTATACATGTTACAGCCTATAGAACATACACAAAATTAAATTAAGTGCTGTGGTAATTAACTTAACCCTTGTCCTGCTGAATAATTTAAGATGCCCTGCCCATTTCTAATTTTCAGCCAATCAGATAACTTCCTCCAGATTGTTGATATAAATTCACATTCTTAATGGTAAACAGTGTAGATCCAGATCAGTTGGCTTCTTCAGAAGCCAACTGATCTGGATCTACACTGTTTGCAAAGGCAGGACATATCCAGGTTCAGCAGGACAAGGGTTAAGGGGACCTGGATAAACTTAATAGATTTTCTGCCATTTTCACAAGGGAGACAATTTTAGTGATTTCTTGTTTGCTTTTCTGCACTCCAAACCCCTTCTGAAAAGGTGTCTGCTCTAAAAGGGAAGAAATGACTCCCATTGGGAGAAAATTATTTCCTTTTAGACTCTTTTCAAGAGGGAGGTAAAATCATTTTGATGGAGTTGCCTCCCCCTGAAAGTGCATCTATTCCCCTTAACCCTTGTCATGCTGAATAAATTAAGATGCCACGCCCAATTCTAATTGTCAGCGAATCACATTACTTGACACAGGTTGTTGATATAAATTAACATACTGAATCACAAACAGTGCAGATCCAGATCAGTCAGCTTCTACAAGAAGCTGACTGATCTGGAGCTACACTGTTTGCAAAGGCAGGGCATATTCAGGTTCAGCAGGACCAGGGTTACTAATCCAGGCCACAAGCTCTCCTAAGTTATGGTTCTTTGTCTAAGTGCTGTATATTGTAGAAGCTTCTGGGAAAAAGTTGCTTATGCATAACCTACTCTAAATAAAAAATAAGTTAGTATACAAGGAAATTCTTCCAATTACTCAAGAAAACAAATATTTAGGGTTGCTCAAGAAAACAAATACTTAGGGATATTTTAGGGAATTTTTCTTTTTTTATCATGAAAATGTATCTTTTGTGTGCACTCATTAAAATTAACTCATTGTGGTGATTCTAATGAGTACACTCAATATACCATCATTTTATAGAAGATAGTACACTAAATATACCATCATTTTATAGAAGATAGTACACTAAATATACCATCATTTTATAGAAGATGGTACCATGATTAACCCTCCATAGTTCAAACTATCAATGTATAGAACAAATTTACATGGTCCCAACAATCTTTGAGCCACTGAAGTTCGACAATAGGACCACAGCATATTTTCAGGCAGAAATAATACTAAATTATTCTAGTAGCTTCTCTTCTCTAGTGGTACATTTAAATTATGGTAAGTGCAATAAGGTACTTCTTCACAGTATCTGGCTCAGTATCATTAGGACTAAATGAAGCAAACAAAGGTCTTAACCCTTAAAGTTCTAAACCAAATCGTAGCAGATGAGTTTGATTCCTTTTTTTAATTAGTTTTTAAAAGAGAAAAGAGGTTTAAAATTTCCTGTGGATTCACAGGAAATGTTAAGCCTTATTTTCCATGAAAACTGATAAAGGATAATAATAATAAAAAAAGAAGATCTAAATGCTGCTGGTACTCGAGTGTATGCCTAGCTGAGACACTTGCAGACTCTTCAAAATTTCCTTACAGAATCATTTAAATAGAAATGCTGCTTTTTTTTTTTTTTTTTTTTTCAGAATATGTTTTTTAAGATATTTTTTCATTTTGTTTCTAGAATGGCAGAATGGATCAACACACAGCAAGTGACCCTGACCAGACCACCCAGATTTGCACCTTATGATTTAGGTCTTTATCATCTGCATACACCGTAAGGCCTCTTTTTACTCAGTTTGGCCAGTTAATACTAGCATTAAGCTACCAATGTCAGTTTACCTCTTTATTCTGTGAAACAAAGGCAGAAATAATTCATATAAGATTTAGGTGGAATTTAATTCAAAAAAACGGAGATCACTCTGACCCAGGAGAATCTGATTCTCTTCGTAAAGGGAACCACCATATTTATCCTAAATATTGGGACAATTTCTTACCATACTTGTTCCAGAACTTGAAAAAATCCATTTTATTACCATTTAATGTGTCTGAAAAACTGCTAGATGAGTGGCAAACAATGCAGACCCTGATCAGATATCATGTTCTGTGGCATCGATCTTGGTCTGCACTGTTTCGTCAGGCATGTCTGTCCAAATGCTTAGGGTTTTTATGGTATTCTTAATCAAGTAAATTTACTTCCAGTGGTGTCAGAGCAAATTCTTTCCTTTGAAGATTCAATACCGGAAATCAAATTTCATTCTGGTAGAGTGGCTTCCCTTTAAGATGTGAATCAACAACTTTCAACTTTGAATGCTCTCCCTTTCAGATATAAATACCATCAAATTAATAATATTGTAGATATCCTCAAATTTTGTACACTTAAGTCTTTAACTTAAAAAACAGCATATGCAAACAGTGAAGACCCAGATCAGACTGCTCCTGAAATAGCTGTGTGATCAGGGTCTACACTGTTTGCCATTTCACTAAGTATTTTAAGAAACAACAGCATAAAAAACAAATTTTGGGCCATAAAAGTATGGAATAACGTGTTCAAAATTTTAACACATTTACTGTAATCTTCTAATATCAATAAATCCTGCATATTGTGATACACAATTCCTACTAAAATTACCTATAGTATAGTTACAACTAAAAAGTGTGGATATTTTTCTTATTTCTCCATGCCGAGGCGCCTACTGAGTACCACACATAGGTCTAGATAAGAGTGGGTATCAGGTTAATAGTTTTCTTATTTCTCCACGAAAACATGTTGTGGGTACTCCACGAAAACATATGTTGTGGGTGTTTTTGTGGAGAAATAAGAAAAATATCAATACTTTTGGATTGAAAAAAGTGCCTTAACTAGAGCTATGACCACAACATTATATTTTCATAGTGAAACAAGAAAAATATTCATACGGATATCCTCTTATCCAAAACTATGAGTTACCATCACAACTTTACATACATATGAGAAGAAAATATGAACAAAACTGAAACTGACACTTATGAAACTTTGGTTATAAATAAATCCTCCATATTGTGATACACAATTCCTACTAAAATTACCTATAGTTTCAGATAAGGTATATTGTTACAACCAAAAAGTGTGGATATTTTTCTTTTTTCTCCATGCCGAGGCGCTCCTACTGAATATCACAACATTATACAGTCGAATCTCGATGGCTCGAACACCGATGGCTCGTTTACCATGGCTAATTTGAACTCGTTTTTGAGTCCCTACGAAATTCTTCAAGTAGATCAAGAAAACAAATATTCAAGGAAGCTTTCTTATTTCATTATGAAATTGTATGTTGTGTGTACTCATTAGAATCGTCTCTTCGAGGCAATTCTAATTAGTACACTCAACATACAAGTATTGTGTAGAAGATCGATAGATTTCCCAGAATTAGCGATATTTGTTTCCTGACCTGGCACCATGATTAACCTTCATTGGCTCGAACTACCCATGACTCGACCAATTTTCCATGGTCCCAAAGGTGTTCGAGCCATTGAAGTTTGACTGTATTTTCTTAGTGAAACAAGAAAAAAATATTCATACGAATATCCTCTTATCTGAAACTATGAGTTACTGTCACAACTTTACATACATAACAGAAGAAAATATGAACATCACTGAAACTGACACTTATGAAATTTTGGTTATCAAGCAATGAACTTCAAAATGTTATCAAAACTAAACTAGATATTAGAAGGCATTTAAAAAACTTCAAATGACAAAACTGTCAGTAGCAAACCTGCCAACTTTTTCCCACAATGGGCGAAAACACATTCAGGGCTTCAAATAATCTGCCTCTTATAGTGATCTCTCTTGTGGAAGCTGAGATAAGTGACTGTTTGTCAGGTGTTTTCGAAAAAGATGACAGTGATTTTCTAGCACTGTGGGAGGTCAGTCCTAGGGTGGAGGGATGCATGCACTGGTAATGTATGAGGAGGCTGGCACCTTTGGAGCCTGAGATACAGAGTCTGATTGGGATGTCCTGACCATTTTCAAAAAAGATCATAATGATCTAGTTCTTCGGGAGGTCTCCTTGGCTGGAAGGATGCGAGCCTTGATATAGTTTAAGCAGGCTGACATCCATGTAAGTCAAGATATAAGGATATATTTCTGAAGGATCTATGGATGAACACAAAGACATAGGGATGAATAGACGGACAGAGAAATAGCTGTACAAACTAAAACTCAATAGGTTACTATGTCTCCCACAATTATACCTTTACTGCATGTTAAAAGGTTAGTATTAAGTTAAATTCATACAAAGTTTTCTACATTGTTTTGTGAAAAAAACAAAACAAAAAAAAACTAGACATGTGTCCAAAGTACACAATGCCCCTGCCCCACTAGCCCCACCCCAGGGCATGACTCAGAGGCAACTGTAGCACCTAGTTAAAGATTTAGGTCTGGGTAAGTAGCATACCAAATTTGAACTTCTTAGCATAAAAGACTTCCAAGTGCAACACAGACATAATGTGAATGTAAACTTATATTCAAACTTAAACATTTGTAAAACTTTGTATTCATTTTGACCCTGATTCCCACCCTATGGCAGGACCAAGGGGTAAATCTAGCATAGATTTGAAGGTTTAGGTTTGGGTAAGAAGCATACCAAATTTCAAGCATAAACAGTACCAAGGTTATGATTTCAAATAGAAACATATACCCACAATACCCACATATGCACATAACATCACAGCGTAACCTATGTGCCCCACTGCTGCCTTCGGCAGATGGAGCATAAAAGGGGATTCGGATTTTTGTGCAATCTATTATCTGTTTTTTATACCATATAATCTAAACCCCATGTTGGCAGTTATGGTCTGTACAACAGTTCGAGGGTTGAGCGCAAGACTATAGTAACTCAAACATATTTTTGAAACCCTTGTTTAGGGGCAACTTGGACCCCTTTGTAAACAATGCAAATTTAGGTGCCATTGCTCATACGAGCAATGGCACCTAAATTTTCATTGTTTACAGAAAGAAATGTTGTAATCTTCATAACGCCTTCATGGTGAGGAGATTAGGTTTGGGGAAAAACAACCATCTGACTTACGCCAGTCTTGTGCTCAACCCTCGAGTTACAACAAGAACAAGACGAGGCAAATGGTCAATTATTCCACATGCAGTTGATAGTTTAAACAGCACTTTAATTGTTATTAAATGCATGTGCAATTAGCAAAAAAAAAAAACAAAAAAAAAAAAAAAAAAAAAAAAACATACAAATTTCTCAGCAAATAAGCATGAAGGTGAGCCATATTAGATGTTAAACTTTCAAATTAAGACTTCAAGGAGGGCAACAGTGGCTCACCTGAAGCAATGCAATTTTCTGGATGACCTAAAGTGGTTAAAACATGCATTTATAAATGAAGATTTTAAGGAAACTGGATCCAATTGGTACATTTTCTGTACATGGGAGACAATTTTTGAAGCATCCTATACACTAAGGCCCATCTGAAAAGGGGTCTGCTCTAAAAGGAAAGAATTTGCTCCCAAGGGAAGGGAGCAAATTCTTTTCTTTTTGAGCAGATCCCTTTTCAGATGGGGGCCAATTCAAATTTGACAAGAGTTGCCTCCTCTCCCTGAAAATGTATCAAGTCGCCTTAAAGCTGATTAAAAGATGATACCATTCTCATGAATGAAAAATATATGAAGGCTATAAAATAGGTTTCCAAAGCATTAAAGCTGAAGTGTTAACATAAAAATGGTACTGGTTCACAATTTATTAAAGCTAACTCATATAGGGTATATATAAGCCACTCAAAGTAGAAAATGACCATACAATATGCTTATCACATCACTCCAGATATGATGACAATCATTTGGGATATATTTGTTATTTTTGCATTAAAAATCTTGTGGGTAGTCACTGGAATTGCTTCACTGAGGCAATTCTGAATATCCATGAATATGCTTTGGTGCAAAGTTATTGTGTGTTTGTGTTGGGGTTTTATGGCCCAGTCAATCCACTGAGGTCATGTCGAGCCTGGTCAGATAACCTAACCACACTTTTCCTGGGCAGGCTTAGTCCTCTAAGTGGTTAACCAGTACTTTTGCACATTCTTTTGCCTGACAGCTGCCCTTCTTGAAATCAGTGGACGAGAGAGAATTATCAGAGACAGTTATTGTATGAATACTCCCGTTACCATCAAATATTCCTCCTTAGCAAGTCTTCTGACAGTTTGAACAGGGCATACTGGTTGTACATTATGTATGGTCATTTTCTCACTGGAAATTTTCATTTATTATTGAAAAAAGCTAGTTAATGCAGAAGCTTTTGAGCTTTTTAGGTTGACATAATGTATATGTTAACTTTTATTTTGCATTTCAACTTTTTTGTTCAAGCAGGAATTTTACTTACTCTATAATCCTAACACATAAATGACAAATCTTGAAAAATTAATAAGAATATCCTGACATAACAACAATCTTTGTATGCATTTTTCTTCTTTTCTGTGTTTGCTTTATGCAATACACTGTAGATCCAATATATCGCGGTGCTTGGGGTCCAAGTTCAGCCAGCGCGATATATCCGGATCGCGATATAAGTCACGGTGGTAGTTTGTCGAGACGCCGCTAATCAATCCACACCAAATGGCTGTCAGTAAAGCTATCGGCCATATTTCACCATTACAGTAGGTTCAGAATTACTTAATGGCAGTATATACACTAGGGGACTATGTCTACCAATTAATTTTAATCGAGACCAGCTGATAAACTACGTTTGAAAATATTTGTTCGCCAAAATGACAAATGAGGACGCCATTTTGGATATACTGGTTCCCTGTAACAGTGAAGGGGAGAAACTCGCATATCCTAAATGCGTAGACAATTTGAGTTGCTTCCCTTCACTTGTTACGTCAGCTGCAGGCCCAAAACTATCAGTTTATTTATCTTTTGATTTTTTTAGACGGCACGTGGACATCGTTGACTGATTGAGCATTGGGTAGATGTACTCAATATTATGACACTGATTATGACAAGTGCAGTGATTAAAATTAATTGTTTGCCAGTTATAATAAATGCATGTACTGATTGACGCTAATTGGATTGTTTGGTCATAATGCGTGGTGAGACTTCGCATCTGGATATGCGCAAAAAATCAAGACCAGAACAAATTAGTCAGTTTTTTTTTTGTTTCAAATTAAGTAAAACAATAAACATACTATAAGTTTTTTTTTTTTGTTTTTCTTTTTGGCTCGTGGTAAATTTGGGGTCCACTGACGATTCTTGATATACTGGATTTCGCGTAATAACGGACCGCGATGTATTGGATCTGCAGTGTATCATCATCACTTTATATGTTCAAAACATAATTTGCTACTAACCAGTGATGACCACTGGCCAATGAGTAGTTGCCAAGAAGGAAATACCTCCACAGACATATATTTTCTAGAAAAACATAACCCCGATATCCCACATCCTTGCTGAACTTGAAGATGAGGTCAAGGTCACAAGAACCTGACCAGATATATCAAAACAAATTTGGAAATAGTTTTCCAACTGGTTTCAGAAAACTGCCACCCCATCACCAATGGGATCCACACCACCACACCAAAAATAATGCCCCCTCCCCCTCCACCTTTTGTGATATACCACATTTACCCTAAATACTGAGACTCCATACAATATGTCTTAAAAATTGAATAGGTCCATTTTACTTTCCATTTGTGTGTCTAAATATTTCTGGATGTGTGACAAACAGAGAGACTCTGATCTGACACTGCATTCTGCGGCATCTGATCTGCATCTACAACATTTACTCAGGCCTGTCTGTCCCAATACTGAGGGTAAATACAGTAATAATTGTGTTCATGACAATTATTTTTATAAAACTGTATTCTGATAAAATCATTTACCATATTAGACCTAATTATTCCAAAGTTTTTCAAAATTACTGGAAAATCTTGGCCCAGTTGTTCAAAGCTAATGATGTCGTTAGTTAACGATTCGTTAAAATTTACATCGAGTGATACGCAAATATGCTGAAATTTTTTGCTGAAAAAATGTGAGTAGCTTATATTGTATATTGAATCCGCTAAAACAGTTCACGAAATGACCCTTAACGAGCTCGTTAAGCTAACGACACTTTGAACGACTGGATCCTTGTTATAAAATATCCACCTAATAAGGGCACACCATAAAGAAGATCAACAGAGGAATTCATGAGCCGATTATTCAACGAAGCTTATGCCACTTTTTTGTCTGATTTTCTTAACACTTGTCATGCTGAATACATTATGATGCCATGCCCACTCCCAATTTCCAGCCAATCAGATTACTTGATCTGGGTTTTTGATAGAAATTCACATATAATGACAACCAGTGCAGATCCAGATCAGTTGGCTTCTTCAGAAGCCAAATGATCTGGAGCTACACTGTTTGCCAAGACAGGGCATGTCGTGTTCAGCATGAGAAGGGTTAATAAAAGCATGTGTTGTTAGTACTCATTTGAATTGCCTCAACATCGATATTGCTTTTATAAAGAAGTAGATAAATGTATACAGACTGTAACCTGAAGACTAAAATGGTAAGTGCAGTAATTAGGATGAATATGGTATAACATCTCAATTACGCAGCAACAGCATGCAGATGTATTATTTCCTTAATTCAAATAATAAAGAAACCCTTACCAACAGGATTATAATAAAGAACAAAAGAGCTATATATAAACACAGCTCCAAATAAAAAAGGGTATCAAATAAATATTTTTTCTTCTTTCTCCATGAAAACGTAACTATTTGTGGGTACTCATCAGAAATGCAAAAACATGTGTTTTCATGGAGAAATAAAAAAAAAAATATCAATACTTTTTGGCTGAAAAAAGCCCTATATGGACCTATGTGTAAAAGAAGTTTTCCAGGAAAACGGCCCAGTCAACACAATGGGGTCATGTCGAGCACAGTCAGTTTACCTAACCACACGTTTACTGGGCAGGCTTAGTCCTCTAAGCGGTTCACCAGTAGTGTGCACATTCTTTCGCCACAAACTGACAACTGCCCTTCTTGAATCAACGGAAGGGCGAGAATGACCTTAGAAAATATTTCATGCTCATCTCCACGAAAGAATGTTGCAGACCTTGGTGGCGGTTGAACCTGCGACCTCCTGGTCTCCAGTCGGACGGTGCATCCAATTGAGCCACCGAGGCTGGCAATGAAGGGGTGATAATGAAAGGCTCTGAGCAATGACATGCCATACAGTCATGAGCCAAACTCCAGCTAGAGAAAGATTCGAACCCAGGCCCCGAAGTTATAAAACTTTTTTCATGCTCAACTCAGCTGAGCATGAAATTTTCTCTGCTGATAAATATGAAAATGCCAACAATAGTTGGCATTTTCATATTTATTAGCAGAGAAATTTTCATGCTCAGCTATGTTTAGCAAGGAAGAATTTGCAATTGTTAGTAATTTGACATTTATTAGCTGGACAAATTTCATGCTCAGTTGAGCCACAGAGGCCGGCTTGTTCTAGTGTAGGGAAGGGGTTGGTGTGAAAAGTAAGGGGTGTGTTTAACAATAAAATAAAATGCAGTGAGGAAGTTCCAGTAATGGACATGTTAAATGGCCTTCCATCTCAATGGTGATTTTTCCTGGATTACAGAGAAAAAATCTTTCAAACAAGAGTAACAACAGAGGAAGAGACAACTTGTTAATTGTAGCTCTAGAGGTGTATACAGATCAATCTTTTTTCTTCTTATTTCTCCACAAAAACATGTACAGCTGAACTGCAATAGCTCGAACATCGATGGCTCATTTACTATGGCCAATTCAAACTAGTTTTTGAGTTCCTACTAAATTCTTCCGATAGCTCAAGAAAATAAATAAATAAATACTCATCGAGGCAATTCTAATGAGTACACTCGACATACAATTATTCAGTAGAAAACCAAAAAATTACCCTAAATTATCGCTATTTGTTTCCTGACCATGCACCATGATTAACCCTCAGTGGCTCAAACTACACTTCTAGAACAATTTTCTATATTCGAGCCATTGACGTTCGACTGTATTACTTCTCATCAAGGTGCTTTTAATAATTACCCACACAACATATTTCTGTGTGGAGAAAGAAGAAAAATATCAAGTTTTGGGTATAAAGCGAAGTGTTTTATCAAAAGCTATGAACAGTAATATAAACATGGGTAATATGCTCACCTTTAGATCTAGAACAGCTTCTTCTAATTGTTCTCTTTCTTGTTTGAGGTCCCTAGTCTTTCCATCTGCAATCTGAAATTTATTTTTGATTTTGTGTTAAGCTGATGATGATGAAGGCCATTGCAAGCTTTAGATAAGGTCAGAGAAAACATAGATATTTTTCTTATTTCTCAATATGGGTATTAGTCTAAAGTACTTTGCTGAGATGCTACTAATGAGTATCCATAACATATGTTATAATGGAGAAATAAGAAAAATAATTACCTGATATTCCCTGTTATATTATACAGCTATCTTCAAGTGCATAATCAGTCAATTCTCGTTATTTCAAAAGTCCAAGAGAAATTCTGATATACTCTGAGATATCTGTACCTCAACATATCAGATTTGCAGAACTGAGGAAAAAAATAAACTGAACTAGAAAAGGTGTCCATAGAACACTGATGCCCCCACCAAAATGCCATTCAGAAAAAGGTTACATATGTAATTGTGATAGGTACAGCATAAAGTTATTATTAAGGTTGATATGGCCCACACACGGTTTACTATATGGAACTTAGTCAAGGGCAGATAATTTATAAACCAAATAAGCAAGAGTTGTCTTCCATGTTCATTACACATCGCCTCAATGTCATGCATGCATCTGTAAATTTTCATAAATATATTCCATATGGTTTAGGAGTTATGGCCCACACATGGTGTACTATATAGAACTAAGTCAAGGGCAGATAATTCAAAAACCAAACAAGCAAGAGTTGTCTTCCTTTTTCATGACACATTGTCTCAATGTCATGCATGCACTTGTAAAGTTTCATAAATATATTCCATACGGTTTAGGAGTTATGGCCCCGAAACGGTTTACTATATGGAACTAAGTCAAGGGCAGATAATCCAAACATCAAAGAAGCAAGAGTTATCTTCCTTTTTCATAACACATCGTCTCAATGTCATGCATGCACCTGTAAAGTTTCATAAATATATCCCATACGGTTTAGGACTTATGGCCCGAACACGGTTTACTATATGGAACTAAGTCAAGGGCAGATAATTCAAAAACCAAACAAGCAAGCATTGTCCTCCTTGTTCATGACACATCGTCTTAATGTCATGCATGCACTTGTAAAGTTTCATAAATATATTCCATACAGTTTAGGAGTTATGGCCCGGACAATAATTGGGACGGACGTACGTACGTCTGGGACGGACAGGGGTAACACTTAATGCCCTTCCGCTATTCTTCGAATAGGCAGGGGCATAAAAAAAAAACACAGTTCACAAATGAATATGTAATATGACTCCTGAAGTTAGAGATATATTGAAAATATTGTGGAAAAGAGGAGAAATTGCTCCTTACTGTTCTTTTCCACAATATCTAATTTTGTTGCCTGTTGCTAAATTTTCATGTTTAAACAGGGACCAGATGTTCACTTCGAGATAAGCAGTTATTACAGACAGGCAAAGTGGAGATAAAGAGTGTCCACTGTATATCAACAGCACAATGACTCCACTGCCCTTTAGGACTTTTGTCCTCTACTATAGTCAAACTCATGTTAAAGGGGTACATTTGCAAATAAACACGTTAACAGGTATACAGCAGTTTTGTAGTAGATGTGATTTATTTGGGTTTTTTTTTTTTGCATAGTTTAGAGGGTTATGATGATACTAACTCACAAAAGTAACAGCTTCCATAACAGTATCTTCTTGTTCTTCAAAACCCACTACGTAGCTGATTTTCCTATTTTGTTTTTACCAAACTGCTTAGTTAAATAGGCTCAATACTTTCTAATATATTTATTATACGATTTGCATTTCTTATAAAACATGGCTGTACAAATGTCTGCTGGTTTGCAACATTATTCACCCCCTTCTTTTTTGTTGTTATGTTGGTTTGGTGACCATAAATATTTGACATTAATAACACAATATTAAAATCTTCAAATAACAAATCAACAAAATTAATCATATAGTGTTTATTTTCTTTACCCGTGCCATGCTGAATAAATTTAGACACCCATGCCAACTTATAATTTTCAGCAACTCAGATTACTTGATCCAGGTTGTCAATACAAATTCACATACTTATACTTAATGACAAACAGTGCAGATCCAGATCAGTTGACTTCTTCAGAGCCAACTGATCTGGATCTATACTGTTTGTAAAGGCAAGCCATATCCGGGCTCAGCAGGACTAGGGTTAAAATTATTTCTAAGTTTGACCATTAAGAATACTCACATCTCTAAGCCGCTCCACTTCAGCTCTTAAGCGTACTTTCTCCTGTTCCGCCAACTCCTGTTGTTGTATGGCCAACTGTTTGTTGTTCTCCAACACACTAATCTGCTCCAGTGACCTCTCATAGTATGCTTTTGTATTGGCCATGTCTTTGTACAAATCATCAAAGTTCTACAATTAGAATGTTTTAATGCCATTTAACCCATTTTAGTCTGGACACCCCTAAAAGGGTAACCATCAAACAGTACAGACCCTAATCAGATGGGGCAAATGTGACGTCTGATCAGGGTCTACACTGTTTGCATTAAATATAAGAATTTCTATAAAACATAGTAATAATAAAAACTAACCAGACACCCTGCTATTGGAAACAGACCGGTCCAAAGAGATGTGATAGAGAGTCCACTCGATGTAAATGGGGTTAGGAAACTGAATACAATAGATAGTTTTCCAACCCAGTTTTCCAAGGAAGACAACTCCTGTGGTTTCATGTGTGCTTTTGTTCACAGCAAACCACTTCTAAAAATTCTTTCCTTTTAGACTAGACCCCTTTTCAGAAGTGAGACAGAAGTTGCCTCCCTAAGGATGTATCCAGTGCCCTGAAGGGGAAGGAATGCACTTTCAAGGGGAGGTAACTATGTCACAACTGTTTTGCCCTCTTCCGAAATGATATCTACTCCAAAAGGTAAGAATTTGCTCATAGGAGGAGCAATGCTCCTACGAGGAGCAAATTCTTTCCTTTTAGAGTAGATCCCTTTTGAGAAGGCTCTTATTTTGCAAAACTTGTGGAAAATTTACCAAGTGTATCAAGTCCCTCCAATGTGTCTGAATGGAGAATCTTTATGCGTAAAGTAAATAAGCGAAGTCAGGAAGTGATACAATCAGATCCACATTAATATCCAATATCAAAGGGAAAGACAATCAAACACAATTAAACCACCACAAAAAAAAAAGCACCGATGGCAAGCAGACTGCAATCTATTCCCAAAAAGGTGGCAACTCTGTTATCCAAACTTAACTAAACAAATCTCAAACTTACAGGACTGTTAAAAGAACTAGAAATGTTTCAGTATGACACAGATGCCCCCACCCAGGGCCATCCTCACCCACATGCAGGTATTTTGCAAAAAATGAAGTTGAAAAAAGGGCCATAACTCTCATAATAATTGGCAGATTTTACCCTAAATCGAACTTGACCATATTTTATGATTATATACCTTGGTATAAAATATGAATCCAATACACAAAATAATCTTTTTTTAAGAAAATATCGGAAGGAAAACATCTTTTGAAGGTGAAAAAGGGCCATAACTCCCATAATAATGGGTTGATTTTACCCTAATTGAAACTTGACCTCTATTTTATGATTATATACCTTTGTGTTAAATATGAATTCAATACACTAATGTTTTCAAAAGATATCAAACTGAAACTTTTTTCAACGTTGAAAAAGGGCTGTAACTCCAAATATAATTGGTGGATTTTCCCCTAAATCAAACTTGACCTATATTTTATAATTATATGCTTGTGTATAAAATATGAATCCAATTCACTAGTCTTTTCAAAAGTTATGGAACGGAAAGTTAAAAAAGGGCCATAACTCCAAACATAATTGGTGGATTTTACCCTAAATCCAACTTGACATACATTTTATAATTATATACCTGTGTATAAAATTTGAATCCAATACACTAATCTTTTCAAAAGATATCAAACTGAAACCATTTTTCAACTATTTTTCAACATTGATAAAGGGCCGTAACTCCAAAAATAATTGGTGGATTTTACCCTAAGTCAAACTTAACCTATATTTTATAATTATATACTTGTGTATAAAATATGAATCCAATTCACTAATCTTTTCAAATGTTACGGAACGGAAACCATTTTTCAAAGTTGAAAAAGGGCCATAACTCCAAAAATAATTGGTGGATTTTACCCTAAATCGTACTTGACCTACATTTTATGATTATATACCTGTGTATAAAATTTGAATCCAACTTTACTAATCTTTTCAAAAGATATCGAACGGAAACCATTTTTCAACTATTTTTCAACATTGATAAAGGGCCATTCTCCAAAATAATTGGTGGATTTTACCCTAAATCGAACTTGACCTATATCTTATAATTAAATGCTTGTGTATAAAATATGAATCCAATACACTAATCTTTTTAAAAGTTATGGAACAGAAACCATTTTTCAAAGTTGAAAAAGGGCCATAACTCCCAAAATAATACATGGATTTTACTCTAAATCGTACTTGACCTACATTTTATGATTATATACTTGTGTATAAAATTTCTATCCAATATAACAATACTTTCAAAAGATATCGCATGGAAACCAAAAGTGTTACATACGGGACGGACATACGGACAGCGGTGATACTATATCTCCTCCCCCCTCAGAAAATGACGGGGGCATAAAAAACAACATCATTTGTAAGTGAATCAGGGTTTCTCAGGTTGTGGTGGTCAATTTGATCAAGCTACCATAGTTACTTATTCTTCTGAAAGACAGGCATGAAGAAACAGTTTAGACCCAGATCAGATGCCACAGAACATGGTGTCTGATCAGGGTCTATACTGTTTGCACTCATTCTGTAATTCAGACATGTTCACAGATAGTATAACAGACTTGTGGAAATTTTAGAAGTATATGGTAAAGAGCAAGGTTAGCCCATATTCATAATTTCTGAAAGAATGACTTAACCCCACAAACCCCCTCTGGATCTGGCCCTTGCCATTGTCTATCTTCATAAACTTTGTGTGTTTGTTTGTGTTGAAGTTTTATGGCCCAGTCAACCCAATGGGGTCATGTGGAGTGTGGTCAGTTTACCTAACCACACGTTTCCTGGGCAGACTTAGTCCTCTAAGCGGTTAACCAGTACTGTGCACATTCTTTCGCCAGAAACTGACAACTGCCCTTCTTGAATCAGCAGAAGGTTTCATGATCAATCTCCATGAAAGAATGTTGCCGACCTAGGCGAGGGTTGAACCCGCTTGTGAGATATGGTTTAGCCCTAAAATAAAAAAGTGTGTGTTTCAGGTTACCCGGCCGTGCCTAATTTTTCACCATCGACCCTAAAGTTTTTTAAGGATTTTGTGGGGATTTCCCAGTTCTGCCATATTGTTTTCCTATTAACCCCATATAAAAACTTTTAACAAAATAAAAATATTTTCCTAGCTTCTGTCCTTATTCTAAAATTCCATATAACCTGAAACACACATCTTTTTTTTTTTTGGCCTTAACTGTCAACAATCTTTCAGTCACATCATGATGAATTTAACGCTTAGCACTCTGGGTAAAATTTTCAGCAGACGACATTTTGAAATATTTTTCTTATTTTTCCCAGAAAACAGGATTTGACATTTCATGCAAATTGTCTCCTAAGGAGACAATTTGCATGAAATGTCAAATCCTGTTTTCTGGGAAAAATAAGAAAAATAACATCATTTTGTCGTCTGCTGAAAATGCCCAGAGAGTGGTAAAGGTTAAGTGAGAAGGTGGCAACTCATGCCCTAACTGTAGTATCAAGCCTCAGACACACTATTTACCACCTGTCACATTATACTGACATTGTTTGCCCTGTCCTAACACTTCTTCCTAATACGGAGAGCAAAAAAAAATCCTTACATTCAATGTCAGACTCTTTGGCATTACAAACATTTCTGAAGAACCCAAAAAGGGCAAGTGGCAAACAGAGTAGTCCCAGTTCAGATACCACAGAAAGCAGATCTGATCAGGATCTGCACTGTTTGCAGATAGTTTTGCCATTTTTCTCAAGGAATATCTCAATCACATAGCCTGCCATACCTAAAATTGAAACGAATATAACAGTGTTTTCAGAGAAATCAGATGTCACACACACCCCCACCTTCTCCCCCATAGTGGTTTCAGTTTTTCTACTGTTGTGACCATGCAAATTAGGTAAAGGTCACTAAAATCTAATCAGTTCTTTGTTATGTCCCAATTATATATCCATGTAAATTTGGTAAGAATCCAACCCCTGGTTCACAAGATATTGTGCAGGCAAAAAAGTGTCAACCGATGTGACGCTAATGCTGACACCAATGGGATCCACACCAAAATCAATATGCTCCCACCCCCCCTCCACCCCCAACCTTCCCTGTAAGTGGAGGGACATACTTTGACTCTTCCAATATATATAGAGTGGATGAGTTTATTCAGTCTAAAATGTGTTAGAACTCACCCTTTTGAGATCATGATAATCCTCTTCAGTTCTCCGCCGATCTTCATCTTTCCGTTTCACACCTTTCTTCAGTCTCAGTAACTCCTCCTCCTGTTCAGCAAGTTGTTCTTCAATTGCTATCTTTGTCTGCAATAATGTAATAGCAACATACATAATAATGTAATAAAAACATATATAATATTATGATAGCAACATAATTATATTAATATAATAGCAACATAATTATCCTCACGCTTTTTAGAAAAAGCGTCGGGGATATTGTTATCGCCTCTATCGGTCCATCCGTCTGTCCGTTATGTTATCTCCTCCCACACCGCTGGACAGAATCCAACCAAATTTGGTGAATGGCTTGCTTACACAAGTGGAGCGTGCAAGAGCACGTTTATTTTTGGCCCTGCCCCCAGGGGCCCTTGGGAGGGGTCAAAAGGTCAAATATTAACAATTTCCAATTTCAAAGTCAATTTTAAAGATTTTTATGCGAAAATGTGCCCATATACTCAGTAGTGATAGATGTAAAACATATTGAACGGGATTTACTTTGTGACCCCAGGAACACCCTTTGGGGTGGGACTTGGGGGGAGGGGCGGGGTCAAAAATTAAGTTTCTCACAACATGGTCATGTGGCATATCAAATTGAAGGGAATGATGAGTAGAATAACATACAAGTAGAATTTTGCCTGGTTGCTTAAAACTATGCTGTGTGGTACAAGGGCAATTTCTGCCAGATGCGTGGGGATTTGCGATGGCGTGCCATCGACTGCCCGATCTAGTTATATTTAATATAACAGCAACATAATATATGATAATGCAATAGCAACATATACAATAACATAACAGAATTATCTATAATACTGTAATTGCAATATATAGTAACATAACAGCATTATATATTATAATGGAAAAGCAACATACACAATTATGTAATAGCAACAAATAAAATAATAACAACAAAATAGCAACATATATAATAACATAATGGAATAATTTATAATAATGTTACTGCAACATATATAATAACATAACAGCATTATATAATGAATTAGCAACATATATAATAACATAACATCATTATATATTATACTGTAATAGCAACATATATAATAATGTAATAGCAACATATATAATAACATATCATTATATATAATACTGTAATAGCAACATAAACAAGAGTTGTCAGAAGACAATGCTGCTCGCCATATGCACACCTTTGAAAACTTAAACATTGTAAAAACGTGGATGCCGACAGACGCCAGAACATTGTACTAACGCGGATGTCAACAGACCCCGACGACAACGACTGGGTAACTACATAAGCTCTCCAGGGACATAGTCCCGGCAAGCTAATAATAATGTAATAACAACATACATAATAATGTAATAGCAACATATATAATAATGTAATAACAAAATATACATTAATATAGCAACATATAAAATAACATAACAGCATTATATATTGTAATATAATGGCAACATATATATAATGTAATAGCAACATATTTATTAATGTAATAGCAACATAATCATAATAAAGTAGCAGCAACCTTTACTATATTTGCCGTAAGTATTTGGACAGACAAGCCTGAGCAAACAGTGTTGACCTAGATCTGAAGCATATACATGACCAGCAGGACCAAGGTTAAGCAAGCAAATTCAAGCAAGCTAAGCAAAAATGTTTCTTGGCTCATAAGTCTCTTTTGTGTTTAGTGCAATAGCCAATCTAATGCAATTTCCTATGGCCTTGATCTTTGATCAGCAGCAAAAAACTGAAATCTGTAGTCATACTAACACTAAAGACATATCAAAAACTTAAAGTGGAATATTAGCAATACAAAAGAATTTTATCAAAAACACAGATGGATGAAATGGTTTTATTCCCAATGTCCCCTGCTTTGTTATTAGTGGGGGACAAACTAGGTCTTTTAATTCTGTTTTAAGTTTTACTGCATAGTCAACCCTTTTAAGGTCATGTTGAGCCAATCACAATCACACTATTCCCAAGCAGACTTAATCCTCTAAACAGTTAAACAATACTTTGTGCATATTCTTCAGCCAGTAGCTTACAACTGCCCTTCTTGAACCAGCAGAAGGGGGAAAATGACCATAGAAATGATTTCATGATCGATCTTCAAGAAAATTGTGTGGCTTGGCTGAGCTTCAAACCTTTGACTCTTGGATCTGCAGTCAGACCTGCATACAACTGCACTATGAAGCTCAGCTCGCAAACCTGTTGTTTTAGAAAATAATATGAAAAAAGTCATGCCCTCCTATCCCCAACCTGTAAACCTAACACTATTTTTTGTCCTGTACTAACTTTGAAAATGTGACCAAGGTCACCAAAATCTGGGAAGCTATATATCTTGTCCCACTGATGTATCCCTGCCAGTTTGAAGAAAATCTGCCGACTAGTTCAAGAGATAACATGTTCACAAGAAACTCTTATGTAAATTTGATGTGAATTTGACACTGTCCCATCATGTTCTTGAAAATGAACTCAAGGTCACTGAAAACTAATCAACCCTCACAGGTTCAAGAGATAATATATACATAAGAAACTGCGATTAAATTTGATGTAAATTTGACAATGTCCTGTTCTTGAAAATGAACTCAAGGTCTCCGAAAACTAATCAACTCTCAAAGGTCCAAGGGAAATCATGCACATAAGAAACTGTCATGCTGAAGCAACGGCCAACCCTTACACAGACGCTAATGCTAATGGGATCCGGACCCAAAATAATGTCCATCACTTCTGATAGCAGTACATAATTCCAAGGTTAAGGGTTAAAATTTTATTCAAGTATCCATTAAATAGCTCTATTCAAGTATCAATGGAATAGCGCTATTCAAGTATCCATGGCAAAGTGGCATTCAAGAATCAATGGAATAGCCCTATTTAAGTATCCATGGCACAGCATCATTCAAGTATCAATGGACTAGCACTATTCAAGTATCCATGGCACAGCATTATTTAAGTATCAATGGAATAGTGCTATTCAAGTATCTATGGAATAGTGCTATTCAAGCATCAATGGAATAGCATTATTCAGGTAACCATGGAATAGTGCTATTCAAGTATCTATCGAATAGCACTATTCAAGACTTAGTATCCATGGAGTAGCGCTATTCAAGTATCCATAGAATAGCCTTATTCAAGTATGAATGGAATAGCGTTATTCAAGTATCCATGGAATAGTGCTATTCAAGTATCCATGCAATAGCATTATTTAAGTACCAATGGAATAGCGCTATTCGAGAATCCATGGAATAGCAGTCAATGCTGATATCAATTTACCTCCATGTTGTATGACAAAATTTAATGAAACTGTCAACTATACCAAATCACCGCAACATACCATTCAATGACTTAAAAATATTATGAACTAGCATGTTTAACATTAAGAGCACCCTGATCTGGGTTTACATCAATGGCCATTAATCCTCCACCAGTTTTATGCTTCTTCACCTATCAAAATTACCCTAAGTATCAAGACATCGTAACTCCTTACAATACTTATTCTAAAATTTGAACAAGCTCCAGATAAGATACTATCTGTCTTATTTCTCCATGAAAATATGTTGTGGACTCATAAGAAGTGCCTCAAGGAGGCATATGTTTTCGTGGAGGAACAGGAAAATGATCAATACTTTTTGGCTGAAAAAAGAGCCTTATCTCTAGCTATGATTTGAACACGTACATTCTGCTTGCTGTTCATGTAATTAAATGTGCTGATGGAATGGCAAACAATGTAGGAGCAATTTGATGTGGGTCTACAATGTTTACTCAGCCCACATTGCATGAAAAGTGAAGGTAAACACAATAACATTCAAATCCACTTGTTTAAATTTCAGAACAATTTAACTTATGGCCTCTCAATATTTAGGGTAATTATGGTATATGTAACATTTATCTTAACAAAGCTCCAGATGATTTCATATTTTTAACAAAATAATACAGGGCCCGGTTGTTCAAAGCTAACGACGTCGTTAGTTAATGATTCCTTAAAATTTACATCGAGTGATACGCAGATATGCTGAAATTTTTTGCTGAAAAAATGTGAGTAGCTTTTGCAGTGCAAAAGCTACTCACATTTTTTCAGCAAAAAATTTCAGAATATTGAATATAGAATCTGCTAAAACAGTTAACGAAATGACCCTTAATGAGCTCGTTAAGCTAATGACACTTTGAACAACTGGGCCCTGATATTTTTTCTTATTTCTGCACACAAACATATGTTGTGGTGCTCATCAGAAGCACTTCAGCAAGGGGCTTCTAATGAGTACTAATAACATATATTTTCATGTAGAAATAAGAAAAATACTTCCCTGATACCCTCCCCTCTTACACACCTCCCTCTTACCTGGAGCTATGTATAATCTAGCAATGATTAGCTGTGAATGCATTACCTTTAATTTCTGCATCAGAACATAAAACATATACAGGATTTAATTTTAGGTAATCTAAAGCCTCCAAAAAACACTGATCAGACTCACAGCTCCAGATAAGAGGAGGTATCAGGAAAACAATTTTCTTATTTCTCCATGAAAACATATGTTGGTGTGCTCATTGGAAGCACCTCAGCAATGTTGTGGATACTTATTAGAAGTGCCTCAGTGAGGTGCTTCTTATCACAATTTTTCATGGAAAAATTGGAAAATATTAGTTTTTGGTCAAAAACGTGTCTTATCTGGAGCTATGAAATAATTCACAGTCAAAATAACTTATTTGGAGCCCTGTATTCTAACACAGCAGTGCACAAGGAAATAAGTACTTCTATTCCAAGGGTATAAAGTAATTAAAGGGAAATTGGTAATTTAAAAGAAAATCCAGATTATTACAAGACACCTGTTTTAAAGTACAACAGTTTTATATTCAAAATCCATTATATAGCGAACCCTTGTTACAAGGACAGCATTTGTTCCCAAAGACGTTGCCATTAAAATGAATTTGCTGTTGTACAGAATACTTAATGAGCAGATTGATATGTAAGAAAGGTCTTGTTTTGTTTCTATTTCCTCATAGAACATATGTTTTTGATATTTGTTAGAATCACCTCAATGAGGAAATTCTAACAAATATCAAAAGCGTATGTTTCTTTGAAGTATTAAATACAATATTCTTTTTTTTCTAATTGTTACCTCTTGAGCAGGGATTTCGTGACAGTCAAATTTATTTGTTCTCTTGAGCTATTGGAAGAATTTCCTAGGGACTCAAAATCGAATTCCAATTAGCTATGGTAAATGAGCCATCATTGTTTGAGCTATCCAGGTTCAACTGTATGTTTTTGTTTAGAAATAAAAAAAAGATTGTCTGGATGCCTATCTATCTAGAGTTATGTTGACTCCATCTAAATTGTAATGAGATTGCTAATTACCATATACAACCTAATTACCACATATAATCCAATAAGCACAGTCAAGCAATTTCTTAGACTACAGCCTGTGTACTTTTATCTACTTGTTTATCAAAGCATAAAATAAGAAACATAATCCCATTAATAAGCCCTTCATGAAGTCCTCCGCTGATCTTTCTTAAAGTGTGCTTTTATTAGGTAGATAGTTTACAAGTTTTTCCAGTAATTTTTAAAAACCTAAGTGCACAGTGCAGTAATTAGGCGAAATTCAGTATATGCTCTGTATTGTTTCTTTTTGTTTTTTTCTATTTTCACCCTATTCAGCTTGAGGTCTCTACGGGCATAGTTGAAATAAAAAACCTACAAACTACCTACAATGAAAATAAGGAAAAATAAGGTGAAATAAAAATAAAGGATGAGAAATAGAAAGTAAATGTAAACCTTTTCCCTTCCAAGAAATGGCTTTTTCTACAAAATAACATATATTTCATCTAAGATTTCCTCCCATTTAAAATTATCTTCTTAACCCGGCAAAGAAAAATGAAAGACAAGAAAAACAATATAATCACCTTTTCAATACCAGTCTTTTTTTCCATCAAATTACGCCAAGCCTGAATCATAAATTTTCTGATAAACTTTACAAACCCCAGATGGGCCAGTCACACCAGCTAAGGATGGCATTCTTAAATACTTTTTTTTTTTTTCATTTTTCTGAGAAAATAAGGTTTCAATCAACTGCATTCAAATACTGGTCCAGGCATATTTTACAGAAAAATAGAAGAAAAAAAATGTTGTCAGCTATAATTTCAAATGGAGATTGGTATAATGTTCTGCAAATAAATTTCCTAAAAAAAAGCAAACTACCCAGCAATGATGATGATTTGGTGTTTACGTCCCATTAAGTCATACTGAGATGATGGAATGGTGATAATAAAAGGCTCTGTGCAATAAAGCACCATGCATTCATGAGCTGAATTCTGTCTTATCATAGACATCATATTTCTGTCCCTTTATTCACCACAAACCTAAAATGATCAAAATAGACAGCTTAGTGTCTTGATTTTTTTTTTACAACTTGCCTAGTAACACAAATATATATTCCTAAAAACTGAATTTTCCAAATAGTTGATTATGAAAAATCTTTCCAATCATTGGCCACAACAGGCAAAAGTGACCGACGATCAATAATAATCCATCATCAGGACACAGAGGAATTGTTGAGGAAGAATTTGGTGATAATTATGGGATATTTTCTCCAGTTCTCTATAAAAACATATGTTGTGGGTACTCATTAGAAGCCCCTCAGTGAGGCAGAAAATTATCCCAGAATTATCACCTAATACACCTCCTTAACAATGCCTCTGGGGACAATAATATCTAACAACCTACCTTCTCTGCTTGTTCTTTGTCTATAACTAATTGCTGTATTTTACTGTTCATTTCCATCTTTTCTTGAAAGAGTCTGTCCCTCTCACCCATCAAATTGGCTACCTTTGATCTAGAGTCCCTTATTCCATCTTGATTGTTTTCAAGTTCCCTTGATAATTTCTGCTTTTCCTTTTTTAGAAAGAGAAAACATTATAAGATCATATATATATATATATATATATATATATATATATATATATATATATATATATATATATATATATATATATATATATATATATATATATATATATATGTATATATATATATATATATCTTTTTTTTTTTTTTTGGACTGAGTTGAGGTCAATAAGGGTCATCATTAACCAGTTCTGTAAGAAACAGCTGGATGGGATCAAACTACATGAATTCTATTTAAATTGAAGTCAAAGTATTTCTTACAGGACAGGAAAATATTTCTTGTTCTGGCAACAAGGGAAGCAACTCCCACATGTTTATTGGCAGAAAAGCAAACAAAACAGATTTGCTTTGGTATTTTTTTTCTTGAATGCCTTCTCTCTTAGGGCATCCTGACGTTATGGAAAAGTTGTTTTTCTCGCTGTGCTTAAGGTGCTTGTGCCAAAGATGGTACAACCCACAGCTCTAGATAAGGTCAGAGAAAATTAGTTATTAGATTCTCATCCAGATTTTAGAAAAAAAATGGAGAGGGCTGGTGGATTTTAATTTTTCAATCCTTGGCCTCCCATGGAAGAGGTAAATCATAGCAAAACAAAATAGCTGATACATATTATCGTGTACAGGAAGAAAACCTTGTATAAATATATTCATCTGCACTTCTTAAAAGTGTTATAATATCTGTTTTCATCTAAAGTCCAACTGTCTCTAAAACAATTTTCCAACTAAAAATTTTTTTATTTGGTCAGATATGTTAGGGGCAGTTAGGGATGAGAATCTAACAACTAATTTTCTTTGGCCTAAGGTGTTTTTTCCTCTGCCAAAAAATGTTGACATTTTTCTTATTTCTCCACAAAAATGTACTTTGTGGGTACTCATTAGAAGTGTCTCTGTGAGGCACTTCTAATGAGTACCCACAACATGTGTTTTTGTGAAGAAAAAAGAAAAATATTTTCCTGATACCCATTCTTATCTGGAGTTATGACAACCTACCTTCAGTAAAACAGGTTTGTTGCTTTTGTTTTCAAGAAACTGATAGAACCAGCATCACAAATAGTCATTTGGCCAGTCAGCTGTCTTGACAGACATGTTCAAACTTCTTTTTCTTTTTGGAGGATTGAAAGAATCATGAGAAACCCATTCCTCATCAAAACTAGAAATGTGTGTATGTAAATCACTATGCTCCTAACTATATGCTTATCCCCACAAAATGACAAAGTTAAGAAGGGACATAACTCTCACAAAATTAATCTATTTAAAAAAAAAAAAAAAAAAAAAAGTTTATCTGGTGATCTGGGCACAGTATTTTCTAGAAGCTTGTATGTGTGCAGTCTGATGAGAGTACTTCCTGAAGACGCTTTGGATCCTTGGAGCTGGCCTTAATGGCTCAGTCAGACGCACATCCCGACTGGTGATCAAGAGATTGTCGGTTCAATCCCTTCCTGGTCCAAAAACATTCTTTCGTAGAGATTGATCATGAAGTATTTTCTCCTGTCATTCAGTCCATTCCACTGATTCAAGGACAGTTATCAGTTTCTGGCAAATGTGCACGAATACTAGTTAACCGCCTAGAGAACTAAGCATGCCCAGGAAAAGTATGGTTAGGTAAACCAACTGGCTTGACATGACCCTAATGGGTTGACTGGGCCATAAAACCAACTTAATCAATTCAATCAATGGATCCTTGGCTGCCCTCAGAATGCCCTGTGAAAACTGATCAGACTGAACCGGGGCAAATATTATCTTGTAGGAAATTCTGTGCCCCAGCTTACATGTGCAGCTGCCCAGATAATCCAGACCTGCTTTTAGCGTGCGGGATGTCCACATAATTTGTAGTGTTGGGCACAAAATTACAAATTGTCTGTGTAAAATGGTATGCAAAATGGTAAAATTTGGTGCACTTTGGTTCCTTTTGTGCATATTTTCCAGAGAATACATTTCTATTGGCCAAGAAGACCTCATGCCTCATGGTACTTTACTCCTCAATATGGCACAAGATTCATTCTTGATATCTTCGGGAAGCATGCTAATGATAATTTTGCTCTTAACTTTGAAGATTTTTGAGGGGCATTTTGCTTCCTATCCATCCGTCTAGTTCTCATACTTTTCTTGTGAGCAAGATAACTTGATAATTATTTGAGCTAAGGCCTTGAAACTTAATGGGGTAGTCAGCTCCTATCATGCTAGCAGATTGTGCATGTGTACAATTTTGACTGGCCATGTGAAATTAACAATACCCAAAGAAACGTTTTGTCAAGAAGTAGCTCAGTTTTGATGTAAAAATCATTCTAAATCATATCTGTGGCTATCATGTATCTACATAGCTCCAGATAAGAGGTGGTACCCACATCATATTTTGCTTATTTCTCCTCAAAAACATATATTGTGGGTACTCATTAGAAGCGCCTTGTCAGGCGCTTCTAATGAGTACTACAACATATGTTTTGTGGAGAAATAAGAAAAATATCAATGCTTTTCAGTGCTTTACCTGGAGCTAAGTACTTACCTCTGCTAATGTTTTCCAAGAACTTGCTAATTTCTCATTCTCTTCCTTCATAGTTTCTGTCAAGTTCCGCAACTCTGACAACTGACTGGTAGCTGCATGTGACTTTCTTGCAATTGCCTCCCTTTCCTGGAAATAAAAACTTTAACAATGAATATTTTTCAAGTACAGCAGCCCCTTACTACCACCCTGCCACCCTCCCAGCTTTCTCCTTCAATGTGTTCTTGTTTAACAATAATATCAACCCTTGTGGGTCATTTTGTGTCATCTCCCAGAGAAAGGGAGAGAAAGGATGGAAGAGCTAGTAGAGAAGAAGCAAGAGAGAAACAGAGAAGTAAGGACTAGAAATGTGTCCAAAGGACATGGATGTCGCTGACTGACAAACTTAAAAGCAAATTGCTTAAGATGGATGCAGATGGAGATGGATGGACAGGGTAACCAACCATTCTTCGAATGGCGGGGGCATAAAAAATCAAATGACAGTGCAGAAACAAGAAGCACTAACATGTCCCCTTCCCTCACCTGCTGCAGGCCAAGCCCTTACTACCACCCTGCCACCCTCCTGGAAAAAGACCTGGCCCCAAGGTTATAAAAAAAATTTTCATGCTAAACTCACCTTAGCATGAATTTTCTCTGCCCATAAATATGTTTATATGCCAATAATTGTTGTCATTTTCATATTTATTAGCAGAGAAATTTTCATGCGCAGCTGAGTTTAGCAAGAAGAATTTTGCAATTGTTGGTAATTTTACATATATTAGTAGGAAAAATTTCATGCTCAGCTGAGTTGTTCCTTTGTGTTGAGTTTGTTTGTGTTGAGGTTTTACGGCCCAGTCAACCCAATGGGGTCATGTCGAGCGTGGTCAGTTTACCTAACCACACGTTTACTGGGCAGGCTTATAAGCGGTTAACCAGTACTGTGCACATTCTTTCGCCAGAAACTGACAACTACCCTTCTTGAATCAGCGGAAGGGAGAGAATGACCGTAGAAAATATTTCATGATCAATCTCCACGAAAGAATGTTGCCGACCTCGGCGGGGGTTGAACCCGGGACCTCCTGGTCTCCAGTCGGACGGCGCATCCAACTGAACCACCGAGGCCAGCTCCTTTGTGTTGAGGTGTTACGGCCCAGTCAACCCAATGGGGTCATGTCGAGCAAGATCAGTTTACCTAACCACACTTTAACTTAGCCCTCTAAGCAGTTAACCAGTATTGTGCACATTCTTTTGCCAGAAACTGACAACTGCCCTTCTTGAATCAGCAGAAGGGAGAGAATGACTCAACAGCCTGACAGCATCCAAATGAGCCATCGAGGCCGGCTCAGCCGAGTTAGATATGAATAAAGTTTTATAACCTTAGGACCAGATATGACTCATACCACCTCATCAAGAATATTCTATTAATGAGGTTCAAAAACTGCAAACTGCTGCAGAGACAGAAGTACATGTATATTGTCTTCTCCAGTTATCATCCATCTAAATTTGTTTGTCTGCCTCTCCATTTTCAGAGAGGCAATGTTTTTTGCAAGATAAAAATATAGAAGAGTAATTAATTTTTATAAAGATCCATTAAACTTGGGATTAAATGTCAAGATTCAATTTTATAACAGCTTTAAAAAATTCTTCACAGTTCTCATATTATCAACCTATCCCTGTTAAATTTAATATTTTGCATGTTGTACTGAAGTTACAATAAAATTATATATTGAAAGTCTTTACTCAGTTGATTTTTATCCAAGAACAGCCCTTATTTGGAAATAAAAACATGGACATTTTTGTTATAATGGTAAATTTTATTGTCATGGCAGTTTTTCCAGTTTTCATTCATTAAACATAAGTGGATCTGTTTTTACTGAAAAGTACATTAAGAATATGCCAATTTTATTAAATTTCAAGAATTTAAGCCCAATTTATCCAGTACCGATTGTTGTATTTGAAAATTTAAGGGTGCACATGTGTAATAACATGAGAAGTGATGATTGTAGTTTTGAAAATTGAAGGGTGCACAATAACACGAGAAGTGACTATATTATGAGAAACAGGTATATATTACAGTTTAACTTTTACCACTCTCTGGGTTAATTCAGCAGACGGTAAATTAATGATATTTTTATTATTTCTGAGAAAACAGGATAAGACATTTCATGCATATTGTCTCCGTTGGAGACAATTGTCTCCGTAGGATGGAATGTCAAAACCTGTTTTCTGGGAACAATAAGAAAAATCTTTCAAAATAATGTTTGCTGAAAATTTTACCCAGAGTGCTAAGTGTTCAAGCTATAACTTGTTCATAGCATTAGTTAAGGCGCTTTTTTCAATCCAAAAGTATTACTATTTTTCTTATTTCTCCACAAAAACATATGTTGTGGGTACTCATTAGAAGCGCCTCAGCAAGGCACTTCTAATGTGTACCCACAACATGTTTTCGTGGAGAAATAAGAAAAATATTTACCGGATACCCTCCCTTATCTAGACCTATGTTGTTGTAGAAGTTAAAGAAGCCTAACTATCTAAATCACCTCAATACCTATTTCAGTGGAGTTGTTAAGGAGTCTTTGGTGATAATTCTCCAACAAAATTTTCTTACTTCTCCATAAAAAAACATACCTTGTGGCACAGGACTTGTCAAGAAGCAAAATTTAAAGATAATTCCGAGACATATTTTTTCTTATTTCTCAATAAAAAAAAAACATATGTTGTGGGTACTCATTAGAAGCTCATCAGCAAGACACTTCTCATGAGTACCCACAACATACCATATTCGACCTAATTACCCCACATGTACCTATAAGTGCACAATTAAGCAATTCTGTAGTCGTTAGATTACAGCCATACTTTTGTCTACTTCTTTATAAAGGCATATGTTGTGGGTACCCATTTCAATTGCAACTTGTCAATGCAATTCAAATGAGTACACACAACATATGCTTTTATAAAGAAAATCAGAGAAAAAAAGACAACACAAAAACATCGCAATTAAGCATCATTTGATAAGTCCTTTGCTGATCTTTTTTTTTTTTTTTTTATTGTGTACCCTTTGTACAGGTGGGTACATATTTTACCACAAGTTTTCCCAGTAATTTTGAAAAAAAAACAACTAAGGCCCAAAAAAAAAATAGTTGTGTTTCAGGTTCCAGGCTAGAAAAAAATAGGGTCGGTAGGTCGATTTTACTTTTTCTTTTTTTTTTTACTTTTTTTTTTTTTTTTTGTAACATCAGGGCCTACTCACCAGTCAGCCTTCTGCATCATAGATTCTAAAGCTTCCCCGATCAGTTTCAAAGGACTATTTTGTAGGCGAACACATGTAAATTCTATGCATTTGATATTAAATTTATTTACTAATTCTCCAACTGTAAGATAGTTTTCCACCTCAAATGTGTCCGTTGAGATGAGTTTTACACTGTGATTTCAGGGTGTACGTTTTCTCAAACTCGTCACCCTCGGCGCCTGGGTGATGATCGTTGAAAACTTCCTCAATTAATTTCGTGTGTCTAACAGAAACCATGAAGTTTTTTGTCTCAAGGTGGTCGCATTTATTCATTTTTATAGCCACCACGCTCGAAGGCCAGTAGACGGGCGCCGCCATGTTGGAAAAGTAAAATAACCGAATCGCCGATAATGAACCGAATCGGACGTTGAAGGCGCACCTCACATTTTTTTTTTAATTTTTTTATTTATTTTTTTTTTTTTTTTTTGCGAAATGAAAAAAAAAAGTTTATAGTCGGCGCCAAAACCACAGGGTCGGTCGGGGAACCGGAAACACAACTATTTTTTTTTTTGGCCTAAGCGCAGAGTGTGGTAATTAGGTCCAATACTGTATGCCTTTTTTTTTTTTAGGGAACTGGAGAAAATTATTCCAGAACTGTCACCAAATAACCTCATTAACCCTTGTCATGCTGAATAAATTAAGATGCCATGCCAACTTCTAATTTTCAGCCAATCAGATTACTTGATCTGGGTTTTTGATAGAATTCACATAGTAAATGACAAACAGTGCAGATCCAGATCAGTTGGCTTCTTCAGAAGCCAACTGATCTGGATCTACACTGTTCGCTAAGACAGGGCACGTCGTGTTCAGCAAGAGAAGTGTTAACAAGGCCTGTGTTTGTGGGTACTTATTAGTTGCACCTCACCTAGGTACTTCTAATGAGTACCACAAATTAGTTTTAATGGAGAATTCAAGAATTTTACCCCAGAATGTATACACACAATGTATTTTTATGAAGAGATGAGGACAATACTCCTGCTAAGCCCTTGTCCTGCTGAACCAAAATATGCCCTGCCTTTGTAAGCAGTGTAGATCCAGATCAGTTGGCTTCTTCAGAAGCCAACTGATCTGGACCTGTGCCGTTTGTCATTCAGTATGTAAATTTATATCAACAATCTGGCATAAGTAATCTGATTAGCTGACAATTAGAAATGGGTCTGATTGGCTGACAATTAGAAATGGGAGTGGCATCTTAATTTATTCAGCATGACAAGGGTTAACACTCCTCTGCCCTAATTTCAAACAATATCACCATAAGTAATACCCATCATACACCCAATTACTATTTAACCATTTAAGTTAAGCACTATGCAAAAATGTAGCAGAAGACATTCTCAATACTTTTTTTTTACTTTTTCAGAGAATACAAATCTTTATATTTCATGTGAATAGTTTGACTAGAAGGTGATTCACACAAAATGTCAAGCCTTATTTTCTCTGATAAATAAACAAAAAATTCAAATGTTGTCTACTGCTGTTATGATTAGCACTTAAGACTTTATAACTGAGGCACACTAAGGAAAAACACCAACGGAGTGAAGAAAACAACCAGTTTAAGGGGACTGAATACATCTCAAACAGAACTCTGACATACAAATATTTTCCTCCCTTCTCATTGGGCCTTACTACAAATTCTTTCCTTTACGAATAGCCAAAGATGTGAATTCTCTTTAAGAGAAGTCCCCATTCTGAAAAGTTTCAAGACCAGGGAGGCAATTTTCTGTCTGCAAGTTTTCCCCCTTTGCACATAGCTCCTCATTTCAAAGTTTCAAATACTAAGAAGGCAATTGTCTGCAAATTGTCTCCCTTTGCAAGACGGCAGCTTACTCTTCAGGCATATCTTCAGGCACATGGTTTGCTCCGGCCTGTCTGTCCAAATACTTAGGTTAAATATGGTTCATTATGAGGTAAAAGTGTTTCATATTTTTCTACAGAGTGCCAAATAATATTCTATTCTATTCACAACCACAGATGGGAACAGAACTTTATAGACAGTGGCTAGCAGAATTGAATTTCTGAAGACTTCAATGTATATGCTTTTATCTTTGCAGAGAAATAAAGGTGCTGTGGGTACACATTTAAATTGCCTTGATTTGTCGAGGACAAATGAGAACCCAAAACATTTGCTTTTAAAAAGAAGTACATAAATTTAAGTACACAGGCTGAAATTTGATGATGAAATTGTTTGACTGTGCGCTTATATAAGTGTGTTGGTAATTAGGTCAAATACGATGGTAATAAGGTCAAATACGGTGGTAATAAGGTCAATACAGTAATACGGTAAGTTAGCTAGCCTAGAATTTTTAACCTGTTGAACATTTGCATATTTATGGTATTGTCTTTTCACATGCCATAAGAAAATGTGTTCTTGGTAGTGTCAGAGTCCTAGGTGACCAAAACCAATATCAAAGCTCAAGATAAACTACTTTTTCCAACTGAAAAATACTGATATTTTTCTTATTTTTACATGAAAACATATGTTGTGGTACTCAGAAGGCTTCTAATGAGTACCCACAACGTATGTTTCCACAGTGAAATAAAAAGAAATTATCTGGAGAACCCCTATTACATGGAGCCATGGAACAGTGACTCTTAGTATTTGTATTTTTATTGACTCAAGAGTTCAGTAACATTCTTTGGCATATTGTTGGGGAGATGGTAGATGACCAAACTGGGAAGATCCTGTTCCTGATCCTGAAACAAGTAGCATCAAGCCAAAGGGTGCAAATACATTCTGACCAAACATCCTGCACATTATTGTGTTGAGGTTTTATGGCCCAGTCAACCCAATGGGGTCATGTCGAGCGCTGTCAGTTTACCTAATCACATGTTTACTGGGCAGGCTTAGTCCTCTAAGCGGTTAACCAGTATTGTGCACATTCTTTCGCCAGAAACTGACAACTGCCCTTCTTGAATCAGGGGAAGGGAGAGAACGACCCTAGAAAATATTTCATGATCAATCTCCATAAAGAATGTTGCCGACCTCGGTGGGGGTTGAACCCGCGACCTCCTGGTCTCCAGTCGGACGGCGCATCCGAGCTACCGAGGCCCCTGCACATTAACCCATTTAAACTGAGTGAACTCTTCTACCTTAACTCTTTGGACAGGTCCATTTCCCATATAATGGGTTCTGATTAGTTGTATTATTATCATGTTTTGTAGAAATATCTAACTTAATGCAAACAGTGTAGATCCTGATCATACGCCGCATTCTGTGGCATCTGATCTGGGTCTTCACTGTTTACCAATGTCCCTTTTATGGGACGCTAGGCTTAAATGGGTTAATAGTCATACTTATGATACATTCTACATTATCCAAATGATTCTGTCAAGGGTCAATGTGGTCCAAGGTCAGACTGCATAAATGCACAGCTGTTCTGGCTCTGACTCTCCATATATGCCTCAATGACACGGTTTTGCTTGGCATTGCCAAAATGTTAGTTTTCTTACAGTATATATTTATTTCAGTAATGACCCAAGGTATTTCTGTATTCCAGTTCATACGTACGCACATGTATACAAATGTTACTGTAATGTATAAGTAAATTAAAGTTAAATAGACAAACCAATGTTATACATCGAGGGTTGAGCGCAAGACTATGGTAACTCAAACATATTTTTGAAACCCTTGTTTAGGGGCAACTTGGACCCCTTTGTAAACAATGCAAATTTAGGTGCCATTGCTCATACGAGCAATGGCACCTAAATTTTCATTGTTTACAGAAAGAAATGTTGTAATCTTCATAACGCCTTCATGGTGAGGAGATTAGGTTTGGGGAAAAACAACCATCTGACTTACGCCAGTCTTGCGCTCAACCCTCGACATGTATACATGGGATCAATACAGATCACTTACCTCTATTGTATGTGCATAGTTCTGGTGAAAAAAAATTATTAAACATATTTCTCTAAAAACCTTTTATCATAACATTATCTCCTTTTGAATATCTTGAACACAGAGAAAAAAAATCTTGAAGATGACCATTTACCCTTGCCATGCGGAATAAATTAAGATGTCACGCCGGTTTCTAATTTTCAGACAACTAGATTACTTGATCAAGGTTGTTGATACAATTTCACTTACTTGACGACAAACAGTGCAGATCCAGATCAGTTGGCTTCTTCTTCAGCCCAGTGATCTGTATCTACACTGTTTGCAAAGGTTCAGCAGGACCGGGGTTAAAGGCATGTCAGCAGATGTCATATGCAAAATAATGTGGTATCACATATTTGTCAAAATTATTATTACTTTAAAGCAGGAACATAATTTTATTATTTAGCTGTAATACCCTTCTTAATAAATGCATGCATAATTTTTTATCAGAAATTTCACATATGTGTCAAATCTATTAATCACATCTCTTTTTTTGCTTTTCTAGTAGCTTTCCATAAAATATAAAGAAGTTTGTTATTACTGAAAGCAATATTTCTAGCTAATACTTTTGAGTGTACCTTTATTTCAGATGTCTGCAATTATTTTCTTTCAGGAAGTAGACCAAAACTTATTACTTAATGTCTAGACTCTGATCAGACTGCACTGATTTTTGGACCTACATTTGGTTTAACATATCATATTAACCTTAACCCTTGTCTTGCTGAATAAATAAGATGCCATGCCCACTTCTAATTTTCAGCCAATCAGATTGCTTGATCAGGACTGTTGCTATAAATTCACATGCTTAATGGCAAACAATGCAGGTCCAGATCAGTTGGCTTCTTCAGAAGCCAACTGATCTAGATCTACACTGTTTGCAAGGCAGGGTATATCCGGGTTCAGCAGGACAAGGGTTAACAATTCTTGACAAATTCAGCAGATGACAAACTGATGTTATTTTTCCCTGAAAACAAGGTTTGATATTTTTCATGCAATGTGTCTCTTTAGGGGACAATTTGCAGGAAATGTTTAATTTTCTTAAAAAAAGATGAAAACTATTTCAAAATGTTGTCTGTTGAAATTTTGCCCAGCATGCTGATAATTTATAGGAATGAATACTCCTCCAAGGGAAACAAGTGACATGAAAATATTAACCTCTCTTCTCACTTGGCTCATTTTTCAAAAGAATTTAAACACTAGGGAAGCAAATTCCTGTCTGCAGAGGTTGTCTCCCTTTGAAACATGGCAGTAAACTCGGAGGGATCACAGAGAGGGAAGCTCTTGGCTGACAGATACACATGGAGATCTGGTGTGAGATCTGCCATGCGTGCAGCAAGCCAGCTACCTGGAAAGGGGCCCACTGATGTGGATGTTGCCCCTGTACCTGTGTATAAAAAATTGATGACGATGATGATGAGCTCTCCAAGTATACAAATTCTACTGAGAGACTGATGAACTCAATTATATTACCTCTCTTATTTTGTCAATTTCATCTTGCAATCTTTTGTTTTCCTCTTCCATTGGACCAAACTTGTTTCTGGCTAACTCCATGGCTTCTTTGGCAACTAGAATTTCTTGTTTTAATGTGTCTTTGTCCTAAAAAATATAAAAAAAAACACCTTTACCACTCTCTGGGCATATTCAGCAAATGAGAAATTGATATTTTTCTTATTTTTTCACAGAAAACAGATTTTGGCACTTTATGCAAATTGTCTCCAAAGGAGATCATTTGCATGAAATATCAAAAGCTATTTTCTGGAAAAAAAAGAGGAAGTTTTATTTCAAAATGTCCTCTGCTGAAAGTTCTACCCAGAGTAATAAATGTTGATTTCCCTGTATCAAATTAGGAGTACTGTACAAGCAGGATTAACCCTAGTTCTGCTGAACCAGGATATGTCCTGCATTTGCAAACAGTGTAGATCCAGATCAGTTGGCTTCTGAAGAAGCCAACTGATCTGGATCTGCACTGTCTGCTGTTAAGTATGTGAATTTATATCTACAATCTGGATCAAGTAATCAGAAACTTAGACAGGGGTGTGGCAATTTATTCAGCAGGACAAGGGTTAAATCCCATAAACTGGAGAAAAGAAGCACATAGCTCCAGATAAAAAGTGGGTAGCCACATAATAATAGGTTTCTCATTTCTATATGTTGTGGGTACTCATAAGAAGCACCACATAAAAATTCTCCAAGAAAACATTAGAGACACTTCTAATGCATACCTAAATGATTTCGTGGAGAAATAAGAAACATTACGAAAAACAAGCCTATTCAAATACACTGTAAAATTTTACCACCAAAAAATGAAAAGTTTCAGATAAAAATTCTGATATTTTTCATATTTCTGCTCAAAACATTGTGGGTAGTCAATTAGAACTGCCTCGACTGCCTCAGTGAGGCAGTTCTAACAAGTACCGACAATCTATGTTTTTGAGCAGAAATATGAAAAATAATGTGTATTCCTGCAAACCCCAGTTTTACTATATACAAGTGGGGTTTAAGGAGGTCAACATTATTATATAGAAATGTTTTCGTGTTTTTTCTGTTGAAAATAAAAGTGCTTGTCTGAAGCTATAGGAGCTGTTTGATCAGGATCTGCACTATCTGCAGTTCTGCCAGATCACCAGCTAGTGATATGGACTGCTTTAAATTTTTGGATAAGTATGGTACAGTATTATAGCGTCCAAATTTCAAAGGGAATTTCAAGGAAGGCAACTCTGTCAAAATCATTTTGTCCCCATTTTGAAAAGGGGTCTACTCTAAAAGGAAAGTTTGCTCCTAGGGGTACTTATGGTACTCATGTAAACTGACACAGTGAGGTGCAAAACTTAATTTTACCCTAAATTATCACTGAAACGTTTTATTTGATTAGAGTTTGACAGCCCAGTTGACACTGTTAAGGACTAATTGAGCTACTCACACCTTTTCTTAGGCAAGCTTAATCCTCTAAATGGTTTACCAATACTTTGTACACATACTTTCACCAGTAACTGACAACTGCCCTTCTTGAATTAGCAAAAGACGGGAGAATGACTACACTGGAGATCCAATACATCGCGGTCCGTTATTTCGCGATATCCAGTATATCGCGAATCGTCCGTGGACCCCAAATTTACCATGACCATAAAAAAAAAAAATAAGTAAATGTTTTTTTTACTTAATTTGAAAAAAAAAAAAAAAAAAAAAAAAAATGACTGTAATTCGTTGCGGAATTGATTTTTCGCGCATATCCAAACGCGAAATCGCGTCACGCATTATGACCAAACAATCCAATTAGTGTCAATCAGTACACAGATTGATAATAATTGGCAATCAATTAATATTAATCGCCGCACTTGTCATAATCAGTGTCATAATTGAGTACATGTTCTCAGTGCTCAATCAATTAACGATGTCCACGCGCCGTCTATTTAACTTGCAATCATGCAGAGCATCCTCATTGTGATCTATCACGCCTTTCAAGTGAAAATGTCAGCTATGAACAAGCCCGAAAATTCAAGAAAGAGGAAGCAGTTCAGCATCAAGGACAAGATCCACTTTACACTTTCCCAGCAAGTAATAATTTAACAAATAAAAATAAATAAAGTATGAAAGAATTAAAAAGATCAAAAGATAAATAGAATAGTTTTTGGGCCCGCAGCAGACGAAAGAAGCGAAGGGAAGCAACCCGAATTGCCTCAGCAAAAGTCCGTGATATTCTATTCTATTCTATCCTTAGGATATGCGAGTTGCCCCCCTTCATCCAAAATGGCGTCCTCGCTTGACATTTCCGCGAACAAATGATTTTAAACGTCGTTTATCAGCTAGTCTCGATTAAAGTTAATTGGTAGACATAATCTCCCAGTGTAAATACTGCCATTGAGTAATTCTAAACCTACTATACTGATGTAATGTGGCCGATAGCTTTACTGACAGCCGTTTGGTGTTGATTGATTAGCGGCGTCTCAGCAAACTACCACCCCAGCTTATATCGCGATCCGGATATATCGCGGTAGCGGAACTTGGACCCCAAGCACCGCGATATATTGGATCTACAGTGTACAAACTATTCCATGGTCAATCTCCACATAATTTACATGGCTGAGTTGGAATTAAAACTTGTGCACCCCTCTCCCTCTTCCCCCCCTCCCCCCCTCCCCCCCACACACACACACATACACATACACACACACACACTTCAGCAGTCAAAGACATGTCACCGCATAGAGCCAGAACAAATGGCTCAAGCATCAGAACAAAAAACATGAAATAGTTCTCCTTATGCCAGGTCAATTAAATACAGCTGCAGGTAAAGGAAAATCATTTCTGCTATTTCTACACCAAAATACATTTTGTGAGAACTCACTGGAATCTATTTGGCAAGGGTATTCCCATCAGCATCTGACAGATACTTTGATGGAAAAAATAACAAAAATTAACACCTCAATTATCCCTTCATTCAGAGCTAATGCAAATGCTGTTTTATTAATTAACCTTAAGCACTCAATTGACACTATTGCTGGGATCCAAAGCACTATCTAAATAGCTGTGTTGTATCCCAACAAAATGTATAGATTTTAAAGAAAAATAATCATATCCAAAAAAATGCATAGATTATAAAGAAATATTATTGTAAATGGTCATTTTTATCCCCCAACCGATAGGTTCGGGGGATATAGCTATCGCCCTGGCATCCATCTGTCCATCCGTCTGTAGACAAAACCTTGTGTGGCCCATAACTCCTATACCCTTTGAGCTGTTTTCATGAAACTTTGTCTGGTTGTAGAGGGCATTGGGTAGGAGTGTCGCGTGCAAAAATGACAACTCTAATTGACTTGGTTCAGGAGTTAACTCCCATAGTCTCCCGAAATTGTAAAATTTTGTGCGGACCATAAATCTGAAACCCTTTAAGACATTTTCATGATACTTCACAAATATGTAGAGGACATTGAGTTCAAGAAGGGCAGTTGTCAGTTTCTGGCGAAAGAATGTGCACAATACTGGTTAACCGCTTAGAGGACTAAGCCTGCCCAGTAAACATGTGGTTAGGTAAATTGACCACGCTCGACATGACCCCATTGGGTTGACAGGGCCGTAAAACCTCAACACAAACAAACAAGAGGACATTGAGTAGGCATGTTGGGTACAAGAAACACAACTCGAGCTGACTCCCTTTTGGAGTTACCTTCCATAGTTGTTAAATCTTGTGCAGCCCATAACTCTAAAACCCTTTGAGGTATTTTCATACTTCACCATTAGGTTTGCGTTCTTGAGTTATCTCCCATAGTTATAAAATCTTGTGCAGGCCATCACTCAATAACCCTTTGAGATATTTTCATGATACTTGATCAAGTTGTAGACATTGAGTAGGTGTGTCACATACAAGAACAACAACTCTAGCTGACTCCATTTTGGGAGTTATCTCCCATAGTTGTTAAATCTTGTGCGGCCCATAACTCTAAAACCGTATAAGTTAGTTTCATGATACTTCACCAATAGGTAGAGGACATTGAGTAGTGGTATTGCGTACAACAATGACAACTCTAACTGACTGCGTTCTGGAGTTATCTCCCATAGTTATGAAATCTTGTGCAGGCCATAACTCAACAGCCCTTTGAGATATTATCATGATACTTGATCAAGTTGTAGAGGACATTGAGTTGGTGTGTCACATACAAGAACAACAACTATAACTGACTCAGTTCTGGAGTTATCTCCCATAGTTATTAAATCTTGTGCAGGCTATAACTCTTAAACCCTTTGAGATATTTTTATGATACTTCAAGTTGTAGAGGACATTGAGTAGGCATGTCATGTACACAAAAGACAAGTTGTTAAATTTGCTGATGGTCATAACTTCTCTACCAGTTGAGATTTTTTGGTGATAATTAATAGGGATGCTTAGAACATTAAGAAGGAGAGTTGCATTTAAAAATTGTAACTACCGCTTACTCGTTACTCCATTTATTTTCAATTATCTCCCCTGGTGGTAAAATCTTGTGCAGGCCATAACTCTTTAACCAGTGGAGACATTTTAATGATAGTTAGTAGAGATGCTAAGAACATAAACTAGGTGTGTCACAATATGTAAGGACAACTCTGTTCTACAGAGTGTTGGAGTTATTTCCCTTACTTATACTGCGGATGCGGATTTATCAGCAATGCATACAGCAGGCTTTATTTTTCTCATTATTTTTGGATTCTAACGGTTGAAGAGTTACAGGCCTTGCAGGCAAAGGGCCTTATATTTCTCATTATTTTTGGATTCTTTGTTGAAAATCACTTACTAGCGAACACAAAAACCAGTTTCTACGACTTACAGTTTGAGAGTTATAATCTTTGCAGGCAACAGGCCTTATTTTTCTCATTATTTTCGGATTCTGTGTTGAAAATCACTTACTAGCAAACAAAAAATCCAGTTTCCATGACTTACGGTTTGAGAGTTATAATCATTGCAGGTAAATAGGCCTTATTTTTTCATTATTTTCAGTTTCTTTGTTGAAAAACACAAAATCCAGTTTCCACAACTTATGGTTTTAGAGTTCTATGTCTGATTCACAGTTGTGGAGTTATCACCCACTGCAGGGTTAAACAAGTGTATCCCTTGTAAAAATTACATCTCTGATGCCCTAGATTGAAAAAAGAGAGCCACTTGCGGTGCTGTCCGGGGATTTGCTTTCTCTTCTGATGGCTATTTTTACATATAATCTATCATTTTATTTGGATACAATATTTTTGTGTTCATGTGCATTTGTTTTTTCTTTGAGTATACTGGACCTACTGAAGCATGCTTGATTTCTTCAGAAGTCTGGCAGCTAAATGGTTTTTGCATTATGAAAACACGCCTATTCAAATATATAGAAAATTTCAACTCGAAAACTGAAAATTTTCAGATAAAAACTCGAATATTTTTCATAATTCTGCTCAAAAAATAGATTGTGAGTACTCGTTAGAACTGCCTCAGCAAGGCGGTTCTAACAAGTACCCACAATCTATGTTTTTGAGCAGAAATAAGAAAAATAACATATACCCCTGTAAACCCCAGTTTTACTATATAAAAGTGGGGTTTAAGGGGGTCAAAACTATATAGGCATGTTTTACTGCCCAGTCAACCCAAATTGTTAAATGTCTCACAAACCTTTTGTAATTTTGTGTTTTCATTCTCTAATAAGGAAAGAGCCATGGTAGTCTGTTCCAGCAGATTACTTCGCTTCAGATTTTCTGTCTCTGCAACTTGGTGCTGTGCTTGAAGGGAGCGTAACTGGTAGTCCAACTTATCAATTCTGAAACGGATATGGGGAATATTTTAGATGAGACAATTTACGTGAAATGTCAAATCTTATTTTCTTTGAAAAAAAAAATGATGTTGTTACTTTTGTATAGGTTCAAAATAACCCACCAAATCAAATGAGAGGCAAAAACATCAAGGTGTTTCCTGTCCAGAAATATAAAATGAATATCTTGTATGCATGCATAAGGTTAAACAAACAAAAATCCTTTATTTTGAAGTAGATATACTGGAGACATAATGTGGCCTAATGGTAAACTTACAAACTGCTGTTGTTTTTCTTTTTTTTTTCACTTAAAATACCATGCTCCAGATAAGGTCACTTCTTCAAACAAAACATATTGACATTTTTCTCAGTACTTCTCCAAATTTATTTTATGTTTTAGGTAATCAGGCTAGATTTTTTTTTTATCTTTAGGTTTCCTGGAGATTTCTTAAAAAGCTGCTGTCTAGAGGTAGGAATAAAAATAAAAATGTGAAACAGTTTGGGTCAATAGAATAAACATTTTCCAACCAAAATACATGTAAAAAATGCAATATTTCAGCCCTAAGTTTGAAGGGTAGTGACATAAAATAAAAACAAAAATTGAAATGCAAATTTTATTTTTCCAGAGGGGCCAGCTAAAATCATAGGGTTGGCTTCCCCTTAAATGTAAAGATAAAAAAAAAAATGTGGCCTCATTAGAAGTGTCACTGCTAGTGGACAAAAATATTATGCTTTCTTATCTGGAACTGTGTTCAAATCTTCCGTTTTCCGAGCAGTGTTCTACAAGGTGTCATATTTAGCAATTCAGGCTCCTCACCAGCTTATAATAATTTAATCACTACATGACACTGACTGACTAAGCTGCAGTAGCTCTAAGTAAAAATCTATAAGCATTACTTTATAAAATAACCCTGCATCTGTCAAATTGTCATGACATGTACACAATACACACTAAAATCATAACACATACACAATAACATTGTGACACATACACAATAACACAATGACACATACACATTAGCATGACACATACACAATAACATTGTGACACAAACACAATAACATCATGACACATACATAATAACATCATGACATACACACAATACACAATTACATGATGACACATATACAATAGCATCATTTCATGACACATACACCATAACATTATGACACATACACAATAATCCTGTGACACATACACAATAAAACCATGACACATACACAATAACATCATGACACATACACAATAACATTATGACACATACACAATAAATTGATGACACATACACAATAGCATCATTGCATATACACAAAAACATCACGACACATACACAGAAACATTGTGACACATACAATATATCACCATGAGACTCATGCAATAAAATCATGACACATACACAATAACATCATGTTACATACACAATAACATCTATTAAGGAGACTAGCTACACTTGGTAAATTTTCCACCATTTTTTAAGGGAGACAACTTTTGTCACTTTCAGTCTTCTTTTCTGCAGTGCATACCAAGACCCATTCTGACAATGAATCTACTCTAAAAGAAAATACTTCCCTTTCTTTCCTGTTATAGTAGCTCTATTTCTAGGGAGCAAACCACTTCATTTTAGAACAGAACCCTTTTCAGAATAGAGGCAGAACAATTTTGACAAGAGTTACCTCCCCCTTTAAAGTGTATCATTTCCCCTTAAATAATCATGACATATACATAACAACATCTGATAAATAACACCTATTAAATAGTCATGACACACAGAGTATTCAAATGCCCTGTACCTGGGATGCTATGAATTATGCTATAATGAAAGTGAAAATCTCCTGTTATATACTCTGCAGCATTTTAACATACTTGTTACTTGATATGGCAAGCTATTCAAGGGGCAAGATAAACCATTTCACTGGCAAAAAAAAACAGTTTTGTAGCAGATTAAGTGGCATTATGCACTTGGCTAATTATAGCTTGTGGTCGAAGATTCACACAGTGATGTAAAAACATTTGGATTTGAGAAAAAATGTATTTGTCAATTTTCTATGTTCCAAAGGGTCCATATTCCATGTAAAATATATGACAGAGTAATGCCATTTGTCCCAGAATTCTTTGTAAGAGTAAGTAATTGTCAGTCCAAATGACAATAATTTCCCAAGTTTGGAAGGGCATAAATGCCAAAGAAAGTTATGTTTCTTGTCCAACAAATTCCTTTTAATATAACAGGTAAACATTAATTTTAAATTTCAAAATAATGCTTCAAGGATAATAAAAGTTACCAGTCAATACCTGGATAGTATAAATTCCTAACAAGGCTGTAAGGGGTTATAAGTTAAACAAAAAGTCATATAAAATGTGTAAATGAAATTCAATTTAGTTTTAAACCAATTCTTTGAGGATAACAAAAGTAAACTTGTATCTGGATCTGACAGTTTCCCCAGAAGTGAAAAGGGTCCTAAGTTGTGACTTACAACACCTATGAGATAGTGGTATATATCAGTTCCAGGTTGGATGATAACAGAGCCAATACTAAGAAAATTTCTATTTTCACCACAAAACACCTTATTACCACCAGGTATGTTTTGAAATAAAAAAAAATGCAAGTTACATAAGGGTTGTTAAAGGGCAAATATAAAGGTTTTAATTCTACTAAATATTTAAGGGCACTTCAGTAAGGAGGTGACTGCCGAAAACCGCATCAAATTATCTTAAACGGTTTCTGAAATATTGCGATTTGAAATTTGATATTTAACATCCAAGAGGATTGAATTCAGGCTGCCTCATTAATATTCATGAGCCTTTTTATGACATCATAAGGGAACAGTAAAATTTTAAACTTTTTTAAATTGCCAATATTTTTTGCTCTTTAATCTGCATCAATTCAGTTTTCATATTGTTTAATTTATTCAGCTCCTTTAAACTAATATACATAGGAATTTAGCTCTTATTTTCCGTATAAAGTGTTACATTTCAAATTTAAAAAATTTCATTTAAATAATTTAAAATCCAGTTACAATGCTTAATAATTAGCCAAAATTGACTTTTTTGGTATTCATTTATATGATACACACCCAAAATTCACTATTATTAAAAAAAACTTACGAAAAATTTAATATTAGTCAAGTTTTAAACATTTTAAAATTTAGCTTTAAATTTAAATAACAGATTAAATTTTGAGTTAAATTCTCTATTCATGGGCTTATTTGTGGACAGAGACCAATTTCAATAATGGTTAAGGAGAAAAACTGTGTAGCATATAAGGAAATGCAGAATACTCCTGTTTAAAATTTCAATTTAAAATTTAAGTTCCACTATGACATCACAGAATATTGCATTGTGGGCCTTAATCAATACACAATCCAAGGGAGGTTACTCTAACAGGAAAAAAGGTAGGTATCGTAAATTAATCACCATAACTTTTGATTGGATTGGAAATTTTTGATGGGGTTTTCAACAAAATAATTCTCTTAAAGCATTCTATCAACACCCTGAAAACCAGGAATATTTTAAAAACCTTTATATTTGCCCTTTAAGGAGGAGTATTTGAGGAAAATTTTGGGACATTTTTTTCTCATTTTTCCATACGAACACAAGAACTTATCAGAACTGCCTCAGAGAGGTGCTTCTAAAGTGTACCCACAACATATTTTGTTTTATGAATAACTGGAGAAAATCATTACAGAATTGTTACAAAATACTCCTTATTAACAAGTCCTCTAAAAATATCTACTGAATACCTTGGTTGGACACAAATTATATGTAAACAATGCAACACAATGAAAGAGGACACTTTGTCTGGAGAAACCAAGTTTACCACATGCAAACATCAATGATCCAGACCAGACTGTCGATCAGCCTGTGCTTTACCCATTTTAGACTGAATAAGCTTCCCTCACACTATGTATTGGAAGAGTTGAATTTCAATTTTTGGTATATCAGGCTATGATAAATTTAGATATTCCTAAAGAAAAATGGCCAAACTATTAGCAAACAGTGTATTTTGTTTGTGTTGAGGTTTTACAGCCCAGTCAACCCAATTGTGTCATGTTGAGCGTGGTCAGTTTACCTAACCACACGTTTACTGGGCAGGCTTAGTCCTCTAAGTGGTTAACAAGTATTGTGCACATTCTTTCGCCAGAAATTGACAACCACCCTTCTTGAATCAGCGGAAAGGAGAGAATGACCGTAGAAAGTATTTCACGATCAATCTCCACGAAAGAATGTTGCCGACCTCGGCGGGGGTTGAACCCGCGACCTCCTGGTCTCCAGTCGGACGGCGCATCCAACTGAGTCACCGAGGCTGACTCAGCAAACAGTGTATACCTTGATCAGACCCCAAATTCTGTGGCATCTGATCTGGGTCAGCACTTTTGCCATTTACCCTTTTAGGGGTTTCCAGACTAAAATGGGTTAACCTTTGCTGTTCACTTAGGGAATACATTGATTTTTCCACAGTCTGTCAGGACAAATATATGAAATAATGTAATAACCCATAATATTCGGACAATAGCTCCATATAAGAGAAGAATCAGGAAAATATTTTTCTTATTTTTCCAAACATGTGGGTACTCATGAGAAGTGCCTCCTTGAGGCACTTCTCATGAGTACCCACAACATATGTTTTCATGGCAAAACAGATCAAACTCAACAGCTTTTGGCTGAAAAAGTGTCTTATCTGGAGCTTTGCATAAATTTCCTAAAATTTGAGTTACTCCATTTTACTACATGTTGATCTGTCTAAAAACTGCTGGATGAGTGGCAAACATTGTGGACCCTGATCAGATATGGCATTTCTGATCTGGGGCTACACTGTTTGCTCGGACGTCTGTCCGAATATATTAAGGGTAAATATGGAATACAAATCACTGACACAAGCATATATCCCAGTCTAGCAGCCACAACATTTACCTGAACTGTGTTTCTCCACTCAATCTACATTAGACAGACATATAGACAAATGATGATTTTGAGTTTTATGTCCCTTTCAACATTATTTAAATCGTATCAACATGACTGAAGTGTGATAATAAAAATAATGAAAAGCTCTGTGCAATGAAGTGCAGTACAGTTATGAGCAGAATTCTGCCTCCAAAAACAGGACTGGATACACAAAATCATTGTACCTTATTACTAAAAACTATAATGCAACTAATATGCATCAAAGCAAGCAAACATTTATGGCATATGTTACGACCTAGCACTCCTACCTTTGATTATCTGCCATGGAAGATTACGCATAGCTTCTATGTATATATTCAATCTTTGACAACTGTATCAGTGAAGCGACTCAGTGGTTAAAGCATTGAATTTTTATCCGGACAGACCGGGTCTGAATCCCACGACAGGCGGGATTTTTTTCAGCTATGCTTCATTCCTTTGTTGTGACTTTCATGTCATAAGACATATGAGAAAGGCACAAAGCCAAATCTCACTGTACTCATGCACTATCTACACTCTTCAAATACACATTCAAATAATTACTGGACTGGATACAGCTGGTTGATTTTGTGCCATTTGTTATAAAGGACATAACATTTTTTAACTTCTGTTTTGCTTTCCCACTCATGAAGCCCTTCTGAAGAGGAGTCTATTCTAAAAGGAAAGAATTTGCTCCCAAGGGGAGCAAATTCTTTCCTTTTAGAATAGACTCCTTTTCAGAAGCAAGACAAACACTTTTGACAGAGTTGCATCCCCTAAAACTGTATCTATGTCCCTTACATTTTGATGAAACTGTATCAGCTCTTTCAGAATTCAATATTCATGACTTATGCTAAATGGAACAACTTATTCATTTTTCTTTTCATTATATGGTCAAGACATCAAATGTCAAAGTATTCAGTGAAAGTAAGTCAGAAAATATCAGCTTTTAAGCAGGCAAAATTCATCAGAATAGAAAACCATTTTTGAGGACCTACAACCATGGAATCAGTTTTGAAAACAAACCAAGTGACATCACAAAAAGTGCCATCAATAAATATCATTAATTTGTAAAAATAAAATAAAAAAAAATTGCCAAATAGCTATGTTATGACTGCTGGTGGTATTCAAGAAACAGAGCTAAATGCTAGGACTAATCATTGTTCAGCCAAGTGTAAAAAGTAGGTCAAGGCCAATAACGATCAATGGCAGAGGGTTTGGTGCATCATGTTGGATGTGTGTATGAAGTTTGATTAGGCTAAAGTAAAAGCCTTGGTGTTTGAGAAATGGAGATAAATGCACATACCATAATAACCCTAAGTATTAGGACAGATAGGCCTTTACAAACAATGTAGACCCAGATCAGACACCACAGAATGCACAGTCTGATCAGGGTCCACACTGTTTGTCATGTCATACAAACAGCAATATTTTACACAAATCAGTGGGTAGTAGAATGGATTAATTCAAATTTTAGGACAACTATGGTAAGTAGATAAGGTGTCCCAATACTTAGGGTTAACACAATACTTAATATTATTTACGCAGACACCAACTCCACCATCAGAGGATGAACCCTATCCTGCTTACTAAAGCGGTTGCGACAAAAATTTTCAGTGACTTTCCTCTTAGTTATCGTATACAATACCAAACTTTTACTTCTTATTTTACGCCTCATTATATGACCTTAAGGAGAATGTACCGTAATTACCCTAAGTATTGTGACACTTTATCTACAGCATACTTGTCCTAAAATGTGAAATAGTCCATTCTACTACCTCTTGATGCCATATGAACTTTGACCTTGAAGTGTAACCTTGACCTTTATAGGACAGGATTGATTTATGAGTTCTGCACGTTGTCTTGGTATGGGGAATTTTTTAGCAAAATTTCAAAAACATCCTTCAAAAGAAATGGAGATATGGAGTGGACATAACAAGTTAATGGACAGACAGACAGACATTCTAACAGATGGACACTGATGTGGCTAATCATCTGCATTAAAAATACATAAGTGGCAAAATCTCTTACGTGGCAAGCCAAGTAATCAAATTTTTGCCATTTAAATACCATTTTTAAGGAATAAATCACATTTTTACTCATGACTGAATATTTAAGTGGCCCAAATTTTTAGCCACCTATCAATAGTGAACCCTTGTTACAACAACAGCATTTGTTCCCAAAAATGTTGCCATTAAAATGAATTTGCTGTTGTACAGAATACTTAATGAGCAGATTGATATGTAAGAAAGGCACTGTTTTGTTCTTATTTCTTCTTAGAACATATGTTTTGGATATTTGTAAGAATTGCCTCACTGAGGCAATTCTAACAAATATCCAAAAGTATTAAATACAATATTCTTGCATGGTTTGTGACTAATTGTTACCTCTTTAGAGAAGGTTTTGTGACAGTCAAATTGTCATTATAATGAATTTTGTCGTTGTATCGAGTGCTGGTATAAAGAGGGTTGTCTGTACCTTGTTGTGTGTACAGATGGACCCTCAGACAGACAACAGATGAACAACATGATGACATAATATGACTTGTATTATGAAAACAAATGAAAACAAAATTATTACCTGCTCTGCATTTCTTCCCTGAGTCGAAAGTTTTCATCTTTCAGAGCGTCTTTCTCTAACTCAGCTTGTTCAAGACAATCAATCTTCCTTCTGTATTCCTGTAAACATACAACATATAATCACACCTCCAGAAAAGGCACTTTCTTCAACCGAAAAGTACCGATATTTTTCTTTTTTCTGTACAAAAACATATGTTGTGGGTACTCATTAGAAGTCCCTTATACAGAAATTTCAACACTATTTGCCTGCACTATTTTCTAAGTCAGCATTTTCGGCTTATTTATAATGTTTTGTGCTTGTTTTAAGCAAAGCTTATGCCTCAGGGAGTCTCAGGGTTGTAGTTTTAATAAAAAATAAAAAATGGTGGGCCAAAATCTCCGTGTTGACAGAAAAAATGAGAAATTTCAGTTCCATGATCAATAGTTGTGGCAAATTTTTGTTCAAGCCCTGCAGATTGCCACCATAAAATTCTTACTGAGAACAAAGTTAAATCATATCTACACAGAATGGCATTGCCCGATTTTTTTGTAATTCAATGATAACAAAATAATTAGTGATAAAATTTTTCCACATCAACCTATGTTTACTAATTTTGTATCGAGGGACCTAGGTCCAGAGTTCCCGGATGTGTTGAGGAAACAAAAGTACACTTACGCAAGTTGGAGCTAGTACCTTAGACTATTAACTATGAGAGTGCAGTTGCAGTTATAAACTATTTACATTCAGAGTTACTTCTTGATACCCATAGCACCAGATAAGGTGCTTTTTTTCGTCCAAAAAGTACCAATATTTTTCTTATTTCTGGACGAAAACATATGTTGTGGGTACTCATTAGAAGCGCCTCACCGAGGCACTTCTAATGAGTACCCACAACATATGTTTTCATCCAGGAATAAGAAAATGAATATGTGGATATCCCCTTTTATCTGGAGCTATGGATACCCGTTTTAAACATAGAATTAAGTTTTTTGGTTTTGTAGTTAAAACATGCTACACTGTAGAGCCAATACATCGCTGTCCGTTATTTCACGAAATTGAGTACATCACAAATCAGCCATGGATCCCAAAATTTTCCATAAACAAAAATTTTAAAACTTATAAAGTGTTTGTTGTTGTATTTAACTTCAGAAAAACAACGCATTCCGGTATTGATTTTTTGCGCCTATCCCAATGCTAAGTCATGTTACGTATTATGACAAACAATCCTCTTACCGTCAATCAGCACACGCACAATTACTTATAACTGGCAAACAATAAATGATAGTCACCATTATTGTCATAATCATTGTCATTATTAAGTTCAAAGATCAATGACAAAGATCTACACAATGCTCAATCAGTCAATGATGCCCCAAACTAATTTTGCTCCATGAGTGAAAACAGTCCTTTTCAGGACCAACAAATAATTACTGACAGTAACCTTATGCTGTATCTGTCCCACACACCCAGTTCTTAGTCCTCCCATTTTACACTTCTCTAGTAAATAATTTTGAAAGAAAACATCAAAAATAAAAAAAAATGTTCTTCGATAAATGATAGTTTTTGGGCACAGCAACACAATAATTAAGGGGAAGCAACTCAAACTACCCAAGTATAACCTGGGCAATTTGAGTTGCTTCCCTTCATCGTTCAAGGCCCCAGAGCATCCAAAATGGCGTCCCTAAAATTTGTTGTTTTCAAATGTAGTTTATCAGCTGGTCTTGATTAAAATTACTTGTTAGACAATGCCACTTTGTATATACTGCCATTGAGCAATTCTTATCCTATTTTAACTGGAAAATATGGCTGATAGCTTGACTGATTGCCATCTATCAGCGATGTCTCGGCAAACTGTCACAGTGACAAAACAAGGAAGTGTTATGCATGCCATTATACATGCATGGTATATGTCTTGACTTATATTAAGATCCATTTATATCGCGATAACGGACCTTGGACCCCTAGGACCGCAATATTTTGGATCTAGTGTACAATAACAAAAAGCTGTGAAGAAACCATATTCTGAATATTTTTCCATCAGGTTAGTGCAATTTATGGCATTTTTGAAATATCTAAGTTCTGGAAAATAGATTAAATAAAAGGACCATTTTTGAGACAAAACACAGCAATGAACATGAAAGTCTGCATGAAAAATTGCTAGATTAACAGCCAAAAAATTCACACATATTCCATAAAGCCTTAGAAAATGAAAAATGGTGAGCCTTGGGAGTATTTCTAAGAATTACATGTATTTACCTTTTCTTTGTATTTGAGATCATCTACCAGGACTGTGTTAGTTTTGGCTGTCCCTTCTATTTTGTTCAGTCTGTCATTCTGGAGCTGTAAAAGAGAAAATAAATCTATTAACCCTAGGTCTGTTGGTCCCAGATATGCCTCCCTTTGCAAACAGTGTAGATCCAGATTAGTTGGCTTCTTCAGTGAGCAAATTTGTATCAAAAACCTGGATCAAGTAACCTGACTGGCTGACAATTAGAAGTGGGTGTGGCTTCTTAATTCAGCATGACAAGGGTTAACAATTTCAGTCATACAGTGGGGTATGAACAGGGCCCAGCTTAATAACTTCATTAACCCTTAATGTACCAATCACAGGTACAACAGACCATACTTTTAATTTGTTCCATATCAAGTGAGCCCTTACAATAAAATTATTCGCGAAGCATTTTGATATAAAACTGTTTCTTCAATTTTGTTTTATTCTGGCATCTGTATCATACTCAAATAATTAAAATGCTTGAAATTCTACTTATCATACTTGATAAATTTGTTCATCTGTTGATAATTGATGTCTCTACATAGGCCTAAGAGTGGGTATCAGGTAAATAGTTCTCTTATTTCTCGACGAATACATATGTTGTGACTACTCATTAGAAGTGCCTCACCATACCCACAACATATATTTTTGTCAAGAAATAAGAACAAGAGGCCCACGGGCCACAATTCGCTCACCTGAGTGAAACCGCCACTGCAGATATGCAGATGGCATGCAACATTTTTCCAATACTCTTATGACAAGGCAATGGCTTAAACAGTTTTTGAAATATCTTGCTTACAAGGTTAAAATGCTGAAATTTTCAAAACGTTACAAGTAAAATAAGTCACCCCCAATGCCTCCTACCAACTTTTGAGTCAACTGGCATTTCGGTGCAGTAGAAGAAGCAAAAAATAGATTTTCAAGATGGCTGCCATCTTGGATTTCCGATCGGAATGATTATAGCTATTTTCTGATCTACAAGTCACCCTGATGCTTCCTACTAAGTTTCAAGTCAATTGACTTTTAGAAGAAGCGAAAAATAGATTTTCAAGATGGCTGTCATGGAGGCCATCCTGGATTTCCAATTGGCACGATTTGAGCTATTTTTTATGTACAAGTCATCCCGATGCTTCCTAGCAAGTTTGGAGTCAATTGGCCTTTCGGTTCAGGAGAAGAAGCGAAAAATAGCTTTTCAAGATGGCTGCCATGGTGGCCATCTTGGATTTCTAATCAGCACAATTTTAGCTATTTTTGATTTATAAGTCACCCCAATGCTTCCTAACCAGTTTGGAGTCAACTGGCTTTTGGGTTTCGGAGTAGAAGCGAAAAATAGATTTTCAAGATGGCTGCCATACTGGCCATCTTGGAATTTGGACCGACACGATTTTAGCTATATTTGATCTACAAGTCACCCTGATGCTTCCTAGCAAGTTTGGAGTCAATTGGCCTTTCGGTTCAGGAGAAGAAGCGAAAAAGATTTTCAAGATGGCGGCCATGGCGGCCATCTTGGATTTCCGATCAGAACGATTTTAGCTATTTTTTTATCTACATTTCACCCTGATGCTTCCTACCAAGTATCGAGTCAATTGGCCCTGGGGTGTAGGAAGAGTAGGCCTTTAAAGCAATTGTTCACGCCGCATGACCCATGATGGACGACGGACATTGACTGACCACAATAGCTCACCATGCGCACTTCATGCTCAGGTGAACTAAAAATCTGAGCAAATTTGGCTCGGTGGCTTCAGAGAAGTCGTCAAATTCTCAACAATTTTCCCATATAAATGTTATGGGGCTCATACAAATGCATAGGGAAGCAAACTTGACCTTGCCGTAAAAAGGTCAAATGTCAACGTATGATAATCTTTTCAGCAATTTTGGTAGATCTCCTGTCCCTGATGATTTGTGCACAGATTTAGCCCCAAGGCATCCTCAGTTCTGAAGAAGAAGATTTTTAAAGGGTCTTACCATATATGGGCATGGTGGCCATCTTGGTCGACCTACCGCGACCATTTTAGCAATCTTTCGTTCCCCTGACTTAAGAAGGCACAATATGAAATTTGAGCAAATTTGGCTCAGTGGCTTCAGAGAAGAAGAAATTTAAAATTCTCAACAATTTTCCTATTCAAATGTATGGGGCTCATACAAATGCATAGGGAAGCAAACTTGATCCTGCTGTAAAAAGGTCAAATGTCAACGTACGACAATTCTTTTGGCAACTTTGGTAGACCTCTCCTTCCCGATGATTTGTGCAAAGATTCAGCCCCAAGGCATTCTCGGTTCTGGAGAAGAAGATTTTTAAAGGTTTTTACCATATATGGGCATGGCGGCCATCTTAGTCAACGGACCATGACAATTTTAGCAATCTTTTGTTTCCCCACCCTAAGGTGGCTCCATATGAAATTTGAACAAAATTAGCTCAGAGGCTTCAGAGGAGAAGTCGTTTGAAACTCAACAATTTGCCCATTCAAATGTATAGAGCTCATACAAATGCATAGGGAAGCGAACTAGACCTTGCCGTAAAAAGGTCAAACGTCAACGTACGATAATTCTTTTAGCAACTTTGGTTGACCTCTTGTCCCCGATGATTCGTGCAAAGATTCAGCCCCAAGGCATCCTCGGTTATGGAGAAGAAGATTTTTAAAGGTTTTTACCATATATGGGCATGGCGGCCATCTTGGTCAACGGACCGCGACAATTTTAGCAATCTTTTGTTTCCCCACCCTAAGGTGGCTCCATATGAAATTTGAACAAAATTAGCTCAGAGGCTTCAGAGGAGAAGTCGTTTGAAACTCTTAACAATTTTCCCATTCAAATGTATAGAGCTCATATAAATGCATAGGGAAGCGAACTTGACCTTGCCGTAAAAAGGTCAAACGTCAACGTACGACAATTCTTTTAGCAATTTTGGTTGACCTCCCGTCCCCGATGATTCATGCAAAGATTCAGCCCTAAGGCATCCTCGGTTATGGAGAAGAAGATTTTTAAAGGTTTTTACCATATATGGGCATGGCGGCCATCTTAGTCGACGGACCGCAACCATTTTAGCAATCTTTCGTTCCCCCACCCTAAGGAGGCTCCATATGAAATTTGAGCAAAATTGGCTCAGCGGCTTCAGAGAAGAAGTCGTTTGATAATGTTAACGGACGGACGGACGGACGCACGCACGGACGGACGGACGGACAACGGACGAAAAGTGATCACAATAGCTCATCCTGAGCAGAGCTCAGGTGAGCTAAAAATACAGATACTTTTTAGTTGATAAAAGCAACTTATCAAGAGCTATGCTCAATCTAAGGAATAGCCAGTGTCTAAAAGCAACTTATCAAGAGCTATGCTCAATGTAAGGAATAGCCAGTGTCTGAAAGTACCAACCAATCCCACACTTGTGTTGGCGATTGCAACACCGGTCACTGGTTCTGAAAGGTGGAGATCATCTGTTTATGGTGCATGAACAATTGCAGGGCAAATACATCAAAACTGGTCAAAATCATGGTAAAAAAAATACGAGTTTTAGAAAACTTATCTTGAGTGTGTTGAGGTTTTATGGCCCAGTCAACCCAATGGGGTCATGTCGAGCGCGGTCAGTTTACCTAACCACAGGTTTACTGGGCAGGCTTAGTCCTCTAAGCGGTTAACCAGTATTGTGCACGTTCTTTCGCCAGAAACTGACAACTGCCCTTCTTGAATCAGCGGAAGGGAGAGAATGACCATAGAAAATATTTCATGATCAATCTCCACGAAAGAATGTTGCCGACCTCGGACGGGGTTTAACCCGCGACCTCCTGGTCTCCAGTCGGATGGCGCATCCAACTAAGCCACCAAGGCCGGCTTATCTTGAGTATCTTGAGTGTATTTGTGCACAATTGGCAATGTGTGAGATAGGTACTGCATAGCTCCAGCTAAGAGGGGGTATCCATATTAATATTTTTCTTATTTCTCGACGAAAACATATGTTGTGGGTACTCATTAGAAGTGCCTTGGTAAGGCACTTCTAATAAGTACCCACAACATATGTTTTTGTGCAGAAATAAGAAAAAATATTTGTACTTTTCAGCTGAAAAAAGTGCCACATATAGAGCTATGTGGTAGGCATGCTTTATTACCTCTAAAGTTTCCTGGGCTTCTTTGAGTTTATGTACAAGTACCACACGTCGGTTTTCACTGTCATCCAAGTTATCTTTCAGTCGTCGAAGCGACCGGTCGAAAGGTCGATATCTGGGGACAGGAGAAGGGTCAAGGTCCTGTGAGAGGTTGAGGTTTAAGCCTGTCATGGAGCGTGAACGGTTCATATTCGGTGATAAATTATTGAAATCATCAGAGAGATACAGTCCTGAACGGCTATGTGACTTCAATGTTTGGCTGAAAAATTCAGTGGCATTTCAAACAAGGTAAACAATTATACTCATAGCTCTAGACAAAAGAGATTTCCAGATAAATATTTTCCTTTTTTCACCATGAAAACCAAACTAAACAAATTAGCTGTAACAAATTTAAAAGCTTTAAAACACTTTCAAACTAGACATGAAAATTTATTGTCATTATGAAAACACGCCTATTCAAATATTTTGAAAATTTTACAACCAAAAAACGAAAATTTTCAAATAACAAAATCTGCTATTTTTCATATTCCTGCTCAAACTTTATAGGCATGTTTTCGTGATGTTTAGACAAATTAGCTCTCTTGTCATAATAGTGGATACTGCCCTGAAATTGTCAGTACTGGTCCACTGAAATTTTGACCAGTACAGTACTGACTGTAAATAAATTTATCTGGAGCACTGTTCACACATTCACACACACACAATATTTTGACTGCAGTCAGGGTAAGAGTAGCAAACAATGAAGACACCTGTCAGCCTGTGTGACGTACAGGCCGGTCTGCATATATGGTACTGACTCATAACTTGTCAAAAATTCCTCCATTTTCATTTTCAACGCAAACCTAGTGAAATATGTTTCAGGTTTGCTCCTCGGAACTTGGTCAATAAGGTACAGAGACAACTCTGCTCAATCAAACTCCTCTCTTACTGTAAATTTGGTCTGTTTCTGCTTGTACTCTGCTGAGAGTTCAGCCATTTTCAACTCTATCCTAGTGAAATATGATGTATTTTTGCACCTAGGAACTTAGTCTAAAACATACCAAAAAGTACTGCATGCATGTTACACACAGGAACAAATAAGAATCTGTGCAAAACATTAAATTTTGGTATGTGGTATATGCCGTTGCCTGTAATACACAGTGAAATATGGTAGTCAAAAGCATTTGTATGAATAATTCAGATGAGTATGGTTATAATTAACCCTTAAAACGCCAAGAAAAACTGCATCTGAAAATGTCGTCTGTTTATGTCGTCTGCTGAATATTCTTGCAAACTTTTCAAGCCTATTTTTGCATACAGGCAAACAGTGTGGACCCAGATCAGACTGCTCCTTTACCCTGATCAGACTGCTCCTAAAGGAGCAGTCTGATCTGGGTCCACATTGTTTGCAAAAATGACTTTTAAAATCACAAGCAGATGACAAAGCAGACGACAATAGTTGTGATTGGTGCTTTAAGGGTTAAGGTATCCAAACATTTACCATAATCACTGGCTCATACCAATGTCCACTTACTATTCATTTTACAGCAAAAAGCTTACCTAAATCCACTATCATTATCTGGGAAAAGTGATAACGTTGAATCCTGAGGGTTAATTCCCTTCAGGGAATTCATGGAGCCCCTGCCGGGATTGAGCTGCACCTGTGACCCGTAAAACATGTCCCCGTTCTCACGTGTTGGGTACTCGTCAAGCTGAAAAAACAAGAGATCGCCAATCAAAATAAAACTCACAAAGTTCTCAAGAATACACTGTACCTGCTATAAGACAGCATAACATTATGCATGCTGGGAAAAATTTCAGCAGATGACATTAAAACATATTTTTCTCATTTTTCCTAGAAAATAGGATTTGACATTTCATGCAAATTGTCTCCTTTGGAGACAATTTGCATGAAGTGTCAGATCTTATTTTCTAGGAAAAATCAGTAAAATATCATCAGATTGTTGTCTGCTGAAGTTGCCGATAGCACAGTAAGTCTTCGGACTTTTGGCGGGTCTGACCTTAGCTCTACCCAGCACTAGATAAGAGGATATCCAGATATTTTTCAATTATTCAATCATCTCCAAAGGAGAAATTCTGAAGAAATTGACAACCCCTATTTTCAGGAAAGCTATCATAAAATGCCAGGCTATCTGTACAGCTACAGATAAAGTCTAAAAAAATGTTATGTTTCTGGTTTCCCAACCGACTGGTCAAATTTCAGCTGACTGTATTTCTTTCTTTTTTTTTTTTTTTTTTGTTTTTTTTTTTTTTTTTTTTTTGCAAACTGCAAAAAAAAAAAAAAAAATCTGCAACAGACCCCGGGCAATCCCAGTTAATTTTTATATATGTTTGTTACATAAATTTGTCTGTACCGATTTTTCGAATATTTTCGGTCTGTATCGTTCGTTTATTTATTTCCAATATGGCTGCGCCCTTACAAAACAAACCGAGCACATTTGTGCAGTTTATTTCGAAGCTGGCAGCCACAAAACGGCTAAAAAAAAATAAAAGCCTTTAAACACAGTGCCATCTTATCGTCAGTATTCAAAAACAGTCAAACGTTCGGTAAGAGAAATAAACATATTTTAAGATTCCATAAAAGAAAATTTACGAGTCTCCGACCGTAATTTGACTTGAAAAAAAAAAAAAGGAGAGAGAAACCAAAAGTGGCCGACCTAATTGGAAACAGAATTTTTTTTTTGTTTAGGTCTAAGGAGTGTTTTTTTCTCCCTCCAAAACGTATTGGTATCTTTCTTATTTCTCCATAAAGAATATAATTAGGCCTTTCTATAGAGTACCCACAACACAGGTTTTTGTGGAAAAATAAGAAAAATATTACCTGGATACCCCTCTTAGCTGCTGCTCTGGAGAGAAAACCCTGATCAGACTGCTTGAGATGTTTCTAATGAGTACCCACAATAAATGTTTCCATGGAATAATAAGAAAAAAATGTTATATGTATAAAAAAAAAAACAAAAAAAAAACAAGAAACTTTTAACCCTTTAAGGGGCAAGCAAAATTGTAGCAGATGAATTATTTTTTGTTATTGGAATTTTCAGAGAAAATTAAACTTGAAAATAAAACTTGACATTTCATGCCAAGCAGACAATTCACATGAAATGTCAAGTTTTATTTCCTCTGAAAAATAATAATAAAAATATTTCCAAATTTTGTCTGCTGCAGTTGTTACAACAACTGCGCCCTTTAAAGGTAACTCTTTCCCAGCTAGATGCAACTTTTGTCATTTGCTGATAACCTTTGCAAACAGTTTGGACCCAGATCAGGCCCGACAAAACGTTGGGCCTGATCTGGATCCAAACTGTTTGACACTCTGATGGTATTCCTGAAAGATTTTTTGAAAAAGTTAATTTATTAAAAAAAAAAAAAAAATCCAGACTACAAAAAAACATGTAAAATTACCCAGCATGCAAAGAGTAAATATCTTAAGTTATGTCACAGTGTCATATTACACATGCATATCTCTCTATCCATAAAACAGCTCTATCTTATCTAATCCCTAAACATAAGTACAATTTATTACATCTATAAATCTCCAATAAAATCTTATCCCTTGAAAAATATTTTAGGACCTATAAATTGTACAAATTATTTATGTGCATTATGTAAATGGAAAGAAGAATAAAAATCCATTAAAACCTACCATAGCATTTTCCAGCCTGAATAGCGTCTTTAGAAGAAATAAATTTACGAAAATGAAAAATTAAATTACATGTAAAGAAAAACACACAAAGAATTTAACCATTATAGGCCTAAAGAATAGACAGATTAAAAGTTAATGACCTTGTTTGCCAACTTATTGGTCAAGTATTTGATATTGATTTAAACTGGGTGGTTGTTTATAACATATAAAGTTGCAAAGGATATTTGGATGTGTGTTTTAATATGTCTAGCTGAAATAAAACAAGGGAGCTACTGTCAAAATACAAATTCAAAACAGTAACCCATTAACATTGAGTGGACTTCTACCACAACTCTTTGGACCAGTCTATTTCCAATAGCAGGGTGTCTGGTTCATTTTTATGTTTTATAGAAATTCCTGTATTTAATGCAAACAGTGTAGACACAGATTAGATGCTGCATCTGATCTGGATCTGCACTGTTTGCCAGTTACACTTTTGGAGGTCTCCAGACTAAAATGGGTTAATAAGTGCCACATTTTGCTTTTCCAAATCATTAGTAGATTTAACATATTTAACCCATATGCCGAGTGCAAACTTCTACCTCAATTCTTTGGATTGGTCCATTTCCAGTAGAAGGGGTCACTAGTTAGTTTTTATTATTACCATGTATTATAGAAATTCCTGTATTTAATGCAAACTGTGTAGACCCTGATCAGACGCTGCATTCTGTGGCGTCTGATCTGGGTCTACACTGTTTTGTCAATGTCCCTTTTAAGGGACACTAGTCATAAACAGGTTAACCATCGCGAAAACATGCCTATATAATTTTGATCCCCTTAAACCCCACTTTCATATAGTAGAACTGAGGTTTACAGGGGTATACATTATTTTTCTTATTTTGCTAAAAAACATAGATTGTGGGTACTTGTCAGAACCGCCTTGCCGAGGCGGTTATAATAAGTACCCACAATCTATGTTTTGAGCAGAAATATGAAAAATATCAGAATTTTTTATCAAAAAAATTTTCTCTTTGGGTTGTAAAAGTTTCAACATATTTAGATAGACGTGTTTCCGTAATGACATTTACAATTTGATTTGTGTAACGACATGTCAACCCCTGAGGGTCATTAGTGTTGTCTCCCAGGCTAGGAGCAAAGAGAGCTAATACAGTTGAGGAAAGAGAAAAAAAGAGAAGGATGAAGAAAAATGTAAAAATGCAGCCACAGAAGAATTACTAATGTGTCCTCATCGCCCACCTGATACAAGTACAGCAGGCCCTAAATACCACCACCTAATCACCCCCCATTTATTTACATAAAGGACTTATTAACCCATTGTAGACTGAATGTGTCCCCCACACTATACATTGGAAAGTTCTAATTTCGATTTCCAGTATGTCAGGCTATGTGATTTACATATCCTGAGAGAAAAATGGTTGAACTATTTGCAAACAGTGGAGACCCTGATCAGATGCCCCTGATCCGGGTCTGCACTGTATGCCAATTACCCTTTTAGGGGTCTCCAGACTATAATGCGTTTTGGAGGAGTATTTGATGATAATTCTAGGTTAAGTTTCCTTATTTCTCCATAAAAACATATGATGTGGGTATTCATTAGAAGCACCTCGATGAGGCGCTTCTGATGAGTTTGTTTGTTTGTGTTGAGGTTTTACGGCCCAGTCAACCCAATAGGATCATGTCGAGCGCGGTTAGTTTACCTAACCACACATTTACTGGGCAGGCTTAGTCCTCTAAGCGGTTAACCAGTATTGTGCACATTCTTTCGCCAGAAACTGACAACTGTCCTTCTTGAATCAGCGGAAGTGAGAGAATGACCGTAGAAAATATTTTATGATCAATCTCCACGAAAGAATGTTGCCGACCTCGGTGGGGGTTGAACCCGTGACCTCCTGGTCTCCAGTCGGACGGCGCATCCAACTGAGCCACCGAGGCCGGCTCTTCTGATGAGTACACAAAATATGTTTTTATGGAGAAATAAGGAAAATTAAGTTTGATAACACTATCCCAGTTTTCAGGTTACCAAGTGGACATGAATATATGACTATTTACACTGTTCAAAGGGCCATAACTCAAAAAGTAACTAAACCACAGCTATGGTTCTTATTTTCTGCATGTCGTCTGACAGTGCTTAAAATTTCAGTAAAGCATCATAAAAAATTTCTCAGTTTTCAAGCTACAGATTAGACATATGTGACCAAAATCACTACATACCATGTTCAAAGGGCCGTAACTCCCAAAGAAGGTAAACCAGAGTTATGGTTCTTATGTTCTGCAGTCATCTTAAAGTGGTTAACATTTCGTTAAAGTTTTATGAAAATACATATAAAATGCTTTTCAAGTTACAGGGTGGACACGATTTTATGATCAATGGGTCATAACTCCAAACAAGTTATGAGGCGGACACGATTTTATGATCAATGGGTCATAACTCCAAAATGGTAAATCACAGTTATGGTTCTTGTGTTCTGCATGTCGTCTTATGGTGGTGAACATTTAAGTAAAGTAAAGTTAAAAATATCTCAAACAGTTTTCAAGTTACGGGGCAGACACAATTTTATGACCAAAATCACAATTTGTAATGTTCAAAGGGCCATAACTCAAAAAGTACGTAAACCACAGTTATGGTTCTTATGTTCGGCATGTTATCTCATGGTGGTTAATATTTCTGTAATGTTTTGTGAAAATATCTCAATCAGTTTTTAAGTTACAGGGCAGACAGAATTCTATGTGCAAAATCGCTATTTACAATATTCAAAGTTATGTCTCAAGAAGAAGGTAAACTTCAGTTATGATTCTTGTTCTGCATGTTGTCTCATAGTGGTTAACATTCCTGGAAAGTTTTGTAAAAATAACTCAAACAAAAAAAAGTTTTCAAGTTACGGAGCTGACACAATATTTTGACGGACAGACAGCCATTAATGTCAAAAACAATGTCTGAAACTCTAAAGGGGGAAGACATAATGAGTGCAACATTAATATTCCTTTTTGTAAAGAAATAAGAAAATTATTGTTACCTTCAGGTTGAAAAAAAAAACAAACAAAAAAAAACAATCTTGCCTATATCTGTAACAAATAGTTTCAGATTAGGCACTTTTTTCAACCAGAAACTGTTAATGTTTTTCTTCTTTCTCCATAAAAATATAATGCTGATAGGTTTTCTCCATGAAACATTTGTTGTGGATACTCATTAGACGCACCTCACGAAGGAGCTTTTAATAAGCTCCAACAACATAAGTTTTCATGGAGAAATCAGGGCCCAGTTGTTCAAAGCATCGTTAGCTTAACAAGCTTGTTAAGGGTCATTTCGTTAACTATTTTAGCGGATTTAATATACAATATTCTGATATTTTTTGCTGAAAAAATGTAAAGTACTCACAGTTTTTCAGCAAAAACTTTCAGCATATTTGCATATCACTTGATGTAAATTTTAACTAATCGTAAATATGGCTGGTTGGTTGGAGAATAACTACTCAGCCAACATTAGGTCATGTCGAGCCGGTCAGTTTACCTAGCCACACTTTTCCTGGGCAGGCTTAGTCCTCTAAACAGTTCAATACTTGTGAACATTCTTTCACCAGAGACTGACAACTGACCTTAAATTAGCAGAAGGGAGAGATTGTCCATAGAATATATTTTACAAACAATCTCTGTGAAAGAACGTTGCCAGACCAAGCGGGGACTGAACCTGAGACCTTGTGATCACCAGTCAAATGCACATCCAACTGAGCCACTTATGCCGGCGAATCGATAATATAAATACTTTTTGGCTGAAAAAGTGTCTCATCTACATCAATGTGACATATGATATCTTGCGAGGACTTACTTTTCTCACACTTCATTAACAGACTTTCTAATAACTTACCCAAATTTTTCTTCATTTTAAATTAAGCTGACTTGGTGAATAGCCCTTTAACCTTTTCAATGTATTTTCTTTTTCATATAATGTCAGTTTAGACACATAATAATCCATAACAGCCACTAGTAAATATCATTCCTCTGTATTTATTAATATCTATATAGTACTTAGAGCTTAGCATGCTGGGTAAAAAATTCAGCAGATGACATTTCAAAATATTTTCCTTCTTTTTCCCAGAAAATAGGCTTTGACATTTCATGCAATTTTTGGAGACAATTTGCAAGAAATGTAACAGCCTATTTTCTGGGGAAAAATAAGAAAAAAATCTTCAATTTGTCATCTGCTTTTTTACCCAAAGTGTGGTAAAGATTAAAATATTCTAAATCACCTATCTATAGCTTTTATTGTCTACCTAACCACAGTAAGATTCAAAATGATCAAATTGCTGGCAGGTCGTATATAACCTCTTCATAATAGCAAACAATAACGATAACCTGCTTATTTGGTTCAAATTTTAGATCTGACCCCCAGCAATTGAAATCAGTACCTAATTATCCTCATTACAGATCGAAAGAATTCATTTCAGCTAAACCACCCAAAAACCTACATTATGTCATCTGCAGAAAAGCCAAGATCTACCTATTTAGCCATATATTTATACACTGTCTGTTCAGGGTCCCTGCCATTTTCTGTTTCAGTTTGGCAAACTTCAAAATATCATTTGATTGTTTGTGTTGAGGTTTTATGGCCCCAGTCAACCCAATGTGGTTATGTTAAGAGTGGTCACTTTTACTGGGCAGGCTTAGTCCTCTAAGCGGTTAACCAGTATTGTGCATTCTTTTGCCAGAAATTAATAACTGCTTTTCTTGAATCAGCAGAAGGGAGAAAATGACCGCAGAAAATATTTCATGATTAATCTACACGAAAGAATGTTGCAGACCCGATCGGGGTTGTCAACCTGCAACCTCCTGATCACCAGTCGGACGTGCATCCATCTGAGCCACTGAGAACGGCTTCAGAATCTCATATTAACTCTTAAAGTGCACAGCACATTTGCAGCAGATAAAATTCTAAAACTGAAGGTATTTTTTGGAGAAAATAAACTTGATATTTCCTGTGAGTCATCGTGCTAATTGTTAACCTTTTAGACCAAGAGATTCCTTTTCAAACACTCAGCCCAAAACAGATGGCTCATAATGAGCTGTTTCATCAGGATCTATACTGTTTGCCATTCTGTTTTTTTTTTTAATGTCTGACACCGCTGTTTGCAACGATATATGTGTCCAGATTAAAAGACGGAAAAGGCCATTTAATCCATTTTAGTCTGGAAACTCCCAAAAGGGTAAGTGACAAACAGCACAGACATCTGATCAGGGTCTCCATTGTTTACAAATAGTTAAACTGTTTTTTCTCTAGAAATATCTAAATCATGTAGCCTGACATACCCCTAATTGAAATTTGACTCTTTCAATATATAGTGTGAGGAGAGTTTTCTCAGTCAAAAACTGGAGTAAATAAATTTGGGGATGAAAGCGGAAACCCTTAACCTGCTGAATAATTTAACTAGCCACACCCATTTCTGACAATCAGCCAATCAGATTACATCATACAATATTTTCGTTCAAATTCAGAAACTGAATGACAAACAGTATAGATCCTGATCAGATGGCTTCTTCAGAAGCCATCTGATCTGGATCTACAATGTGCAAATGTAGGGGTTGTCGTGAACAGCAGGTTAAGGGTTAAAGCAAAATTGTAGCAGATGCCTGATGATGATGATGGTTTGGTGCTCTACATTCTTTTCGACAATATTTAACGCTTAGCACTCTGGGTAAAATTTTCAGCAGACGACATTTTGAAATATTTTTCTTATTTTTCCCAGAAAACAGGATTTGACATTTCATGCAAATTGTCTCCTAAGGAGACAATTTGCATGAAATGTCAAATCCTGTTTTCTGGGAAAAATAAGAAAAATAACATCATTTTGTCGTCTGCTGAAAATGCCCAGAGAGTGGTAAAGGTTAAGCCATATCAAGTTGATGGAAGGTTGATAATGAAAGGCTCTGTGCAATGAACGCCTTACAGTTATAAACACAATTCCGCCTATGGTGGGATTTGAACCCCAGGACCTCATGGCCTGAAGTCGGTACCGCTAACCACTTGGCCACATGGATGCTTCAGATGTCTGATGACATTCTAAATTTTTTTATCATTATTTTTCAGAGAAAATAAGACATTTCATGTAAATCATCTGCCTAGAAGATGATTCACATGAAATGTCAAGCCTTTATTACTCTGCAAAAGGAAATAAATTCAAGTACATGTATTGTCTTGTGTAAGTATTATGATTTGCACTTAAACTTTAAGGGTTTAGGTAGGTTTTGTCATGATGTAGTTTAGACTATTTTAAAAGCTATCTATAATTTATGGTGTATTATTGAAAAACCTGCGAACTTGAACTTGAAAGGTATGACAATTAGTTTGATATCTGAGTTAGGTTTTGAAAATTTAATAATGTGCTGCATGGCGTAGTGAAAAAGCAAATAAATAAATCATGCAATAACTCTCTTAAAACTATTGGTATTTCATGTTTCTTTCAATTAGAGGAATGTCTGTAAATTATACATAAGGAACAGAATAACCTAGGGCAAAACATGTACTCAAAATACATTTTTGCACCAAAACACATCCATAGATCCAGATAAGATGGCACAGCTTTTTTCAATCCAAAAGTATTGATATTTTTTTTTATTTCAATATGAAAACATAGAGGCCCTTCTAATGAGTACCCACAACATAACTATGTTTTCATGGAGAAATAAGAAAAATATTTACCTAATACCCTCTTTTATCTAGACCTATGAGATGGGGTATCCACATAAAGTTTGTCTTATTTCTCCACAAAAACACTTTGTGGCTACTATCTTGACAAGGTGGTTGTAATGAGCATCCACAATGTACTTTATTTATCCTAGGTATTGGGACACCTTATCTACTTACAATACTTGTCCTAAAATTTGAAACAGTCCATTCTATTATCCACTGATGTGTCTAAAATAATACTGTAAGTATGGCAAACAGTGTAGACTCTGATAAGATGCATTTTGTGGCCTCTGATCTGGGTCTACACTGTTTGCAAATGCCTATCTGCCCTAATACTAAGGGTTATTATGGTATGTTTTATAGAGAAAATAAAAAAAAAATATCAGTACTTTTCAGTTGATTTGACCTGGTTTGAAGTTTTATGGCCCGGTCAATACTATTTAAGTCATGTTGTGCCAGTCAGTTAACCCATTCACACTTTTCCTGGGCAGGCTTAGTCTTCCAAGTGGTTAACCAGTACTTTAGGCATACGCTTTTGCCACTTACTCAGGGATTATTCTGGCCCCGGATTTTTGTGAGAGAAAAAATCCCACTTGGACAAAAACAGTGAGAGATTTTCAAATTCAGTGAGATTTTGTTTTTTGCTCGCTCAGACAAACTGAGTGAGATTTTTTTTTTTTTTTTTTTTTTTTTGTAAAGGTCAGATTTTGTATCAGAATTGTATGTATAAGTAATTAGTATTATTATTCCTTATTTTGTAATGTACTCTAAATCAGGTTAATAAAATTGTTATATATAGGGTGTTTGATTATTTTAAGTATCATTATTTTCATGTTTACTGCAAGTGTTTATATATAAATTTGAACTTTCTGGAAAATCATGTTTACAATAACAAGTTGTTTATATTCTTTTTGGAATTTCCAGATGGAATATTCTAGATTAAGCTATTTTTGGCATGTCACAGAACATTTAATTTTTTCTTGACAAATACTGGATAATAAGTGATGCCTCTAGTACTTTAATTTTTTTAGATTGTGCTTTGATATTATATAAGGAGAGAAGATTTTCATATGAGCATCTTTGTATACTTTCATTCTTTACTGGATTACTTCAATGTTTCATTTATTCTTGAATTAAACTCTAAATTCAGGGACTTTAAATTGTGGGATCAAAAACTGCAATTTAAAGGATTTGTTTCAGAAATTCTTCTGGAATATTTCGCAGGGATTTTGTGACATTAGCCAATGATTTTTTTACCTGCGAGTTCCGATTCATATACTCATAATTTTTCTCTGGGACTCACAAATTTTTATATAAGTGAGTCCCTGAGCTCACAAAACAGTAGATCCCTGAGCTCACAAAAACAGTAGATATCTGCTCTAAAATATATTACAGACTCATGATTTTATCATAGGACTCATGGAATTTCAATTATGTGTCCTTGAGACTGAACAGAATTTGTTCTGTCTTGCACATTTTCTTATTTTTTGTTATCAACACATACTGTAAATACTTTTAAAGCTTGTTGCTGGTTTCCCTTTCATTTCTTTCTCGTTACGCCTGGCTCGTAACAAAATGCAAACAGCTGAATAAGGGTATTCATCAGGCAGTTCGGTCGTGTTTGATAGTCATCCGAATCAGGGGAGGAGAGCGTGGCCGCTTCATTTGAGCTGGGTTGTGCTCGAACATGATACTTTAACATGTTGCCATCCCGACTGGATGGCTTCGGGGCGGATAATTTTCTTTCTTTCTTTTTCCGAGTCGGCGGACATTTTTTTTTTTTTTTTTGCTGACTCGAGGTAGCGATCAAAAAAGCGCTTACTTAAACCAGAGACCGAGAATGAAATTTAACGATAAAGCTTTTCAGTGATACAGATTAATGAATGGTTACCTGCGGTCATATGCATAATGAATTTTGGCGCCACAATAATTCAGAAACCGGTCAAACAGAACAGTCCGATAGTCTCGAAATGAACCGCATGTGCAAAATAGGAACTTAACGGCGCAAAATGAGAAAAATTCAGCGTGCGATTTTTTTTCTCACTCCGGGAATTTTGATGCGATTTCTTGCAAAAAAATGCAAGAATATCGCGAAATCGCACCAGAAAATGATCCCTGCTTACTGACAACTGCCCTTCTTGAATCAGCAGAACGGGGAGAATGACTAAAGAAATTAATTCATTATCAAATTCCATGGAAGTTGTGTGGCACAGCTAGGATTCGAACCTGCAACTCCTCTAGACCTGCAGTCAGATACAGCGCTGACTACGCAATGGAGCCCAGGCTACTTTTCGAACGAAATAAATATGGCTTGTCGTTTCAGGGATAAGTATTGGGACACCTTATCCTCTTGCCATATGTGTCCTAAAATTTGAAATAGTCAATTCTACTACCTCTTGATGTGTCTAAAATATTGCTGTATGTATGGCAAACAGTGTAGACCCTAATTAGATGCTGCATCCTGCGGCATCTGATCTGGGTCTACACTTATTGCAAAGGCCTAGCTGTCCCAATACTTAAGTTTATTAAGGTTCATATGCTAGGTAGATGTTTCACATTATATTAAATCAGAAAATAAAAACGTTAAACTATAATACCCAGCCATTATCATATCGCAGCAGATAATTTGCCCATTAGCAATCCCAAACCAGATCTCCTTCATATCAATGCATGTAACAAGTTTGGTTAAAATTCCTTGATATTTACTCGTTATTGTCCGAAAACAAGACTATAGGTGTGTCTCGGGCAGATAACTCCGTCAAAATTTGATGAAATTTGCCTATTAGTAATTCCAAACCAGATCTCCATAATATGAATGCACATACCAAGTTTGGTGAAAATCCATTGATGTTTACTCAAGTTATCATCTGGAAATGCAAATATGGGCATGTCTGGGGCAGATAACCATCAAAATTTGACGAAATTTGCCCATCAGCAATCCAAAACCAGATCTTCACAATATCAATGCACATACTTTGTTTGGTGAAAATCCATTGATGTTTACTCAAGCTATCATCCAGAAATGAAATAGGGACGGATGGACAGACACACGGACGGACAGACACACGGACGTCCAAAGTGAAACCATAATACCCCACCACTATCATGTGGCGGGATATAAAAATTAGGTCATCTGCTATGGTAATGTCTGACGCTTTAGTGTTAATCATCTAAGCTCATTTCAACGAAATTTTTGGTAAATATTTAGTCAGAACTTTTAACTAATAACAAGTCAATCCTTTAACGCTTAAAATGTTAATCACGACTGCAGCTGACGATATGTTGATTTTTTTTTTCTATTTGTCAGAGAAAATAAGACTTGGCATTTCATGTGAATTGTCTGCATATATGCATATGATTCACATGAAAAACCAAGTCTTATTTTCTCTGAAAAACAAAAAAAAAAATAGTATGTCGTCTGCTAAAATTTCACTGGCCGCGTTCAGGGTTTAACTCGTCAATGAGGTTTTCCGTAAGAAAACATTGGCCAAAACTACTTTTAATTGGCATAATGGAAGCATTTTAAATTTCTTTGTGATTCAATAATTTTCTTTTTTGATTTACCAAATTCTATAAAGATCCGGGGCAAAGCAGTGCATGGACAAACAAATTTTTATGACACTTTACCCAATAGTATGTACAAACCTAATCTTACAAAACACTTATTCAGGATCTTAGAAGTACTTCAAGATAAGACGGGTATCCAGATAAATTTTTTTCTTAATTCTCCGTGAAAACATATGTTGTGGGTACTAATTAGATGCGCCTTGGAGAGACACTTCTAATGAGTACCCACAACATATGTTTTCATGGAGGAATAAGACTAATATCAATAATTTTTGGTAGAAAAATTTCACTTATCCCGATTTATGTATGCATACAATGATTGGACAAAACTCTTATTTGGGATCAGTCAGTTGTCACCTCATTAAGGTTTGACAAAAGAAAATATACCCTATATAGCACTTATAAATAACAAAGTCACAGATCATTGGGCTAGATAAATATGGTATTCTGAATTTTTTGTTGTGTTTGCATCAAACATATCTTGCGGATTCTCATTGGAACCACCTCACGAGTATCAAAAAAAAAATGTTTTGGTGTAAAAAGATATAAAGATCTCCACTGAAGTTTACGTCACACCTGTCATACCAAAATGTGTAAACAAGCATCTGAAGAGAGAGAGTTGTCATCCTTGTTCAGCTCAGTGAAGTGAAACTAACAGAAAAATTTTATAGTTTGTAGATTTCATTTTGGCTGACCGCAAGGGGGGACGTAAGTACACCGCCGAAGGAACACATGGAAAACGAATGAATGAACAAAAACTTGCAAGCCTGAGTCACCTATGCTAACACAGGTGTGACAAAAACAAACATTACTGTAATAACCCTAAATTAGGACATACAGGCCTGATCAAACAGTGTAGACCCAGATCAGATGCCACAGAATATGGCATCTGATCAGGGTCTACACTATTTGCCACTCGTCCAGCAATATTTTAAACACATCAACAGTTTAAATAGTGGAACAGATTTTTACAATTTATAGGACAAGTATGATAAGGAATTACAGTGTGCCAATTAGTGTTGTGCCGATTAATTGAAATAATCGAAAACTAATTGGATGAGCCCACTATCGGCAACTATCGATAATTTTTTTCATTATCGATTATCTGAAATTCTATTTTTAGAAACATGGGCCAAAGGTCACATAATGAGACCTACAAATTAAGAGTATTGTGAAAGACACATTGACTAGAAATATGGTGCATATGCTATAACGATTTATTATTTGACACCAGTTATGGGATATCCGATTGTATAACCGATAATCTGAATCAGTTTTACTTTCCCGATAATCGATTGTGATTTTCCTGTCCGATTCCCAACACTAGTCCCAATATTTAGGGTAAATACAGTATCAAAAAAAATTTCATCTGATTTAACCCTTAAAGCGCCAATCATAACTGCAGCAGATGACATTTTGGAATATTTTTTTTTAATTTTTCAAAGAAAACAAGTCTTGATATTTCATGCAGCAGACGATTCACATGAAATATCAAGACTTGTTTTCTTTGAAAGATTAAAAAAAATAAAAATAATTGTCGTCTGCTACAAATTTTGCTTGGCACTTTAAGGGTTAACACTTTATCTTGAGCTGTGCCCAGAAAAGCCTGCATGTCGAATGTTTTTGTTCAATATCAAAGACAGATTCTGGAAATTATAGAATATTGTGTATAAAGACAAAGAAAAGTTGCAAGCTGAGTGGAGATGCAAAACCTAGTCTTGGTTTTCACCCATGGCTTAACTGGAATTTTTCTCCAAACGTGCTACCTGGTTTAACCATTACCACTCTCTCGGTTAATTCAGCAGACAACAAACTGTTGATATCAGTTGGAGACAATTTGCATGAATGACAAATGCTGTTTTCTAAGGAAATTACGATAATCATATCATATATCATAATCAGTTTTTTAAGCTAAATATTTCAAAATGTCGTCTGCAGAAAATTTTAGCCAAATTGCTACATGTTAATCAATAACTATACTGATAAATAAGGTACTGAAGTGTGAAGAAACATATTTGCAGTTTTAGAATTCCATTTAACCCTAGTCCTGCTGAACCTGGATATGTCCTGCCTTTGCAAACAGTGTAGATCTAGATCAATTGGCTTCTGAAGAAGCCAACTGACCTAGTTCTGCACTATTTGCCATTAAATTTGTGAATTTATATCAACTATCAGGATCAAATAATCTGATTGGCTGAAAATTAGAAGTGGGCGTAGCATCTTAATTTATTCAGCATGGCAAGGGTTAATTTCTTCATTCAGCAATAATTTGCTATTCTGGTCCAGTCACATGAATGTAAAAGGTGACATTCATTTAACACTTAGCACTCTGGGTAAAATTTTCAGCAGATGACATTTTGAAATATTTTTCTTATTTTTCCCAGAAAACAGGATTTGACATTTCATGCAAATTGTCTCCTCAGGAGACAATTTGCATGGAATGTCAAATCCTGTTTACTGGGAAAAATAAGAAAAATATCATCAATTTGTCGTCTGCTGAAAATGCCCACAGAGTGGTAAAGGTTAAAGACATAGCTGAAGACAAGGCACTTTTTCAACCAAAAATTGTTAATTTTTTTCTTATTTCACCAAGAAAACATATGTAGTGGGTACTCATTAGAAGTACCTCAGTGAGGCATGTCTAATGAGTACCAAAACATATGTTTTCAAGGAGAAATAAGAAAAATATTTCCTGATACCCATTCTTATCTGAACTTATATAAGGCCGGCCTTAAAAAATGTTTGGTTTGCTGTGCTCCTACCTACCCATCAAAATTGGCCCTGCCCAAAATTTTTTTGGCCATTCTGGAAATTTTTTTTTTTTCTTAAAGAGCCTACAACAGACAGATTTACATTCACTACAACCTTTTTATCTTTATTTTCAGTTGCAGACAATGTTTCGAAATATTAACAGGATATCTTAATGGACAGCATTTTAGACCATAAACTATCTATAGCATTAAGAAAACATGCCTATTCAAATATATTGAAAATTTCACCACCAAAAAAAGCAAATTTTCAGATAAAAAATTCTGATATTTTTCACATTTCTGTTCAAAACATAGATTGTGGGTACTCATTAGAACCGCCTCACTGAGACGGTTCTAACGAGTACCCACAATCTATGTTTTTGAGCTTAATTAAGAAAAATAATGTATACCCCTGTAAACCCCAGTTTTACTATATAAAAGTGGGGTTTAAGGGGGTAAAAATTATATAGGCAATAGTTTGTGATGGTAAAAGAAAAATCATATCTGATTCAAACCAAAATTAAAAAAAAATTGACCTACCCACCTACCTACCCATTCTGAAATTGATGGGTAGGAGCACAGCAAACAAAGAATATTTTAAGGATGGCCTAACATATCTGTAGTGCAGTAATAGAAAGTGGATTATAATCTAACTGACTACAGTATTTACCATAAATACTTAGACGCCTCAACCCCTTAGATGTACCGTATTCGACCTAAATACTGTATATACCCCTATAAGTGCACAGTCAAGCAGTTTGGTATTCTTCAGAATACAGACAGTGTACTTTTTGTCTACCTGTACTTCTATATAAAGAAATATGTTGTGGGTACCCATTTGAATTGCATTGACTTGTCAATGCAGTTCAAATGGGTACCCACAACATATGTTTTTATAATGAAAATCAGAAAAACAATTGTATAAAAAATATCAGACAAGTCCTTTGCTGATCCTTGTTTTAAAGTGTACCCTTAGTAGGTAGATACATACTTTACCACAAGTTTTCCAAGTAATTTTGAAAAACATAAGCGCACAGTATGGTAATTAGGTTGAAGACGGTATAAAAGGTTACATTCATTTACAGACATAGCTGAAGATAAGGCACTTTTTCAACCAAAAACTGTTAATATTTTCCTTATTTCACCAAGAAAACATAATTATGCAGCGGGTACTCATTAAAATCTCTGTTTTAGTTACAAACAACTCCACCACAGACACAACAGGCAGCCCATCTATTCTGCTGACCCAACAAATCTTTTATCAGAAAAAAAAAATATAATTAAATATTAAAATAAAAAAAAGAAAATTATTTAAATGTCTAAATGCATAATGCATTTGTGTGTGTGTGTGTGTTTTGGTGGGGGGGGGGGGGTGGGGTGGTGATGTTGCACAGACATTCAGTTTTACATACACCTTAAAACTGGCCATACATACACCTTAAAACTGCCATGGCCCAGATGGTGCAGCTGGGATATCAAAGATAAATATTTTTCTCATTTTTCCATCACACAAAAAATAAAAATAAATAAAAATCAATCATAATGTAGGTTTACATCAGAATCCCCTCCCAAACATTTGTGAAGAAAAACAAAAGAAAAAATACCAACATTTTTTTTTATCTTTTTTTTGTCAAAATAGGTGACTTATCTGGAGTCCAATATTGGAATGAGAATTTTAACCGATTTAATATGTAAGTTCGCATGTAATCCGTTCAGTATAGGATTAACCTTCCACTAAATCTTTTTAAATCCAGAGTTTTCAGGTGTTGTTGCGTCTTTCTCAATACACTTTACTTTATATACCCTGAGTAGTGGCACTCCATAGCTCCAGATAAGAGGGGGTATCAGGTTAACATTTTTCTTACTTTTCCACAAAAACTCATGTTGTGAGTACTCATTAGAAGCGCCTCAGCGAGGTGCTTCTAATGAGTACCCACAACATATGTTTTCATGGTGACATAAGAAAAATATCTGCATATTTCAGTTGAAAAGAGCATCGTATCTGAAGCTATGGGACTCATAGGCTTAAGCAATCTGTATAGATCCAGATCAGATGCTGCAGAGTGCATCAAAGTGTATATTATTTGCTACTCTTCCAGCGTTGTTCAAATATTAGGATAAGTATGGTAAAGAATGGAGGCGTTCCAATATTTTGGGTAAATACTGTAGCAGGGCTCCAAGTAGAGCACTTTTTTCATAAAATATATTGATATTTTTCTGCCTAGCAGACCATTCACATGAAATGCCAGGTTTAATTTCTCTGAAAATCAAAACAAAGCAAAAAAAAAAAAAACAAGAGCTCCGCCAAGCGGGGCATTATACGTCTGTGGCAAGTAAAAAGATGTAGCACAAAAACTGGCTCCAGTATAATTCAGTGCTCTGGATATAAACTGTAAGTGGAATTACAAAAAAAAAAAACTTTTAAAAATTCATTGGGGCATATCTCTGCTGATATTTGGTGAACTGTAACCTAAGCGACCATGCTGGCCCAGGAATTAAGGAAGAAGTGACTTCTCCCTCCTGGGAAAATAGGGAGAAGTTTGCTGCTTCTAGGGAGAAGTGCTTTCTGACAGAGGACACACCACAGAAGCAAGACTATGGCTGATTTGTTTTTCCTATACTTCAATATCTGACCAAACAATAACAAAACAAAAATAAACAACCAAAAAAAAAAAAATGCTGCAAGAAGTTTTTTTGTAAACCTTTAACTTGTTTAATACTGATTTTATTTTTGTTCTTCAAGGGAGCCAAATCAAAAGAGTATTAAAAAAAAAAAAAAATCCAAAAAGAATTATGTATTCATAAACATTTAATAATGGCAACCTTTCCTTGCAAATCTAATAAGAGAAGAAAAAAAGAAAAAAAAAGAAAAAAATAATCAATATCTTGCCCATATGACCAAAACTTTAGTTATTTGCAAAAAATATACCTATTATAAAATAAAATTTGCACACTATTACCTCTAAACAATATGCTGCAAAAAGTTTACAAAAACTTTCAAAGGGGCATAAATCTGCAAATATTTGGTGCACTGTAACCTCGAAATAATATGTGCTGCTTCACATCATCGTGTAACTATTTATGAAGTTTCAGCTTGATTGGATGTAAACTATAGAAGGATTTAGCCAGAAACAAAAAATTAATAGAAATTAATAGAAATTTTCAACGGGGTTTAACTCTGCTAATACTTAGTGGACTGTAACCTTGAAACAATATGCACTGCTCCACATCATGGTCTAACTACAAATAAAATTTCAGCTTGATAGGATGTAAACTGTTGGGAGGATTTAGCCGGAAACGAAAAGTTTACTGAAATTTTCAAAGGGGCATAACTCTGCAAATATTTGGTGGACTGTAACCGCAAAACAATATGCGCTGCACCACATCATGGTCTAACTGTACATGAAGTTTCAGCTTAATTGGATGTAAACTGTAGGAGGATTTAGCCAGAAACGAAAAATAGAAATCTTCAAAGGGGTATAACTCTGCTAATATTTGGTGGACTGTAACCGCGAAACAATATGCGCTGCTCCACATCATGGTCTAACTACAAATCAAGTTTCAGCTTCATCAGATGTAAACTGTAGGAGGAGTTAGCCAGAAACGAAAAGTCAACTGAAATTTTCAAAGGGGCATAACTCTGCTAATATTTGGTGGACTGTAACCTCGAAATAATATGTGCTGCTCCACATCATGGTCTAACTATATATGAAGTTTCAGCTTGATTGGATGTAAAATGTAGGAGGAGTTAACCGGAAATGAAAAGTTTACAGAAATTTTCTAAGGGGCATAACTCTGCAAAGATTTGGTGGACTGTAACCTCGAAACAATATGCACTGTGCCACATCATGGTCTAACTATATACCAAGTTTCAGCTTGATCGGATGTAAACTGTAGGAGGAGTTAGCTGGAAACGAAAAAGTTTACGGACTGACGGACAGACGGACGGACGCCATACCCCGTAACATAATACGTCCCGTTTTTCAAACAGGCATATAAAAAATTAGTCTGTTGCAGTTGTGATTGGTGCTTAAAAGTTGACTGTAACTTTAAGGACTAACTTTTATATATCAAGCAAATTTTGCATTTCCATAATATAAAAGCTGATATTCAACAATTAAAGAAATTTACCATATTTGATTAAATTACCCCACATGCTCCTATAAGTGTACAGTCAAGCAATTTAGTAGTCTTCAGATTAAAGCCATCGTACATGTACTTTTATTTACTTCTTTATAAAAAACAATTGTTGTGGGTACTCATTTGAATTGCCTTGACAAGTCAAGGCAATTCAAATGAGTACTCACAACATATGTTTTTATATAAAGAATATCAGAAAATAATTTCGCATAAGCATCATTAAATGCGCTCCTCATGAAGTTCTTTAATGTGTGTCCTTATTAGGTGGATATCTTACTGCGTTTTTCAAGTAATTTTGAAAAACCTAAGCGTGCAGTGCGATAACTAGGTTGAATACGGTACTTTCTTATCATCTACCAGACTAACATGATATCTACCAGACTAACATGAATGCATTCATTCATTTTAGTTGGTTTTAAATACTTCACTTGATGTGTTCAAATTCTGGACCTTAAGGCACGCCTTGACTCTAAAGACAACTGGACACTTTTTTTTCTTTTTTGAGCTGGGAGTTTTATAGCCCAATCAACATTAATACGGTCATGTTGAGTCGGTTAGTCAACCTACCCACATATTTTCCTGGGAAGGCTAATAGTCCACTAAACGATTAATCAGTACATGTGCACATACTTTGCCAGTAATTAAAACTGCCCTTCTTCAATCAGCAAAAGGGGCAGAATGATTGCAGAAATAATTTCATGATCAATCTCAATAAAGTTATGTGGCTGAGCTGGGATTAAATTTGCGACCCCAGGATGGGCAATTACATTACGAAAACACGCCTATTCAAATATCCTCCAAAACAAAAAAACTGATTTTTCAGATAAAAATCTCTATTTTCATATTTCTGCTCAAAACATAGATTGTAGGTATTCGTTAGAACTGCCTCAGCGAGGCGGTTCTAACGAGTACCCACAATCTACGTTTTTGAGCAGAAATAAGACAAATAATGTATATCCCTGTAAACCTCATTTTTACTATATAAAAGTGGGGTTTAAGGGGGTCAAAATTATATAGGTATGTTTTCATGATGAGACTCACTACCAACTGCGCTATGGTCCATGGAGCCTGATGAAACTAGGCCCTAGACTTTTGCTTTTGCTAAGAGCAGCCAGTCAATCTATTTGACAAAGTGAAATTAATAAATTCAAGCTGGAAGTAGAATACAAACAATCTCGGAAGAAAAATCCACATGGTTTTCAATACAGGGTATTGCCAAACAAACAGCTACCTTAATGGGCTCAAGAGGTTTGTTTACAAAATTTTAATGTAGATTTCACACTCTTTGTGCCAGTACTACTGGTAGGGTTTTATCTTCAGAATTTTCTGTGCAGGTTGAAGCAGGTTTTTAACATTTAACAATATAGTCAATTTAACCCTTAAAGCACTATGTGAAATTGCAGCAGATGATATTTTTTTTCTTTTTTTTTTTTAGAAGAAGAAAATAAGACTTGGCATTTCTTGCAAATTGTCTGACCCAATTACTGTAATAACCCTTAGTATTGGGGACAGATAGGACTTTGCAGTGTAGATCCAGATCAGATACCACAGAATGTGGCATCTGATCAGGGTCTACACTGTTTGCCGCTTGTCCAGTAATATTTTAAACACATCAACAGGTAGTGGAACAGACTTCTACAAATTATAGGATATGTATGGTAGGGAGTTAAGGTGTCCCAATACATGTACTCAGAGTAAATATTGTAAACAGGCAAAAAATAAAAGAAAAAAATAAAAGGCTGACGGTCAAATGTCTCTGGAAATGGGGATGCAGGCTAGACAAGGTGTACCATACATGTATTTACCCTAGGCATTGGGAGACCTTATCTAAGGTAAATGTCCTAAAATTTTGAACACTTTATGTATTTTGAATACTTTTTTGGCTTAAATTTTGCTTTTTATGCAGTCGTTCTTGAAAATGCCTGATGGAATGACAAACAATGTAGACCCTGATCAAAAGCAGTCTGATCTGGGTCTGCATTCTTTGCATATGCATTTTGTCAGAAACTTTGGTGTTCGAAATTTTAGGACATTTACCGTACTTATCATACTTCTCCTAAAATTTGAAATAGTCCAATCTACTACCTCTTGATGTGTCTAAAATATTGCTGTATGTATGGCAAACAGTGCAGACCCTGATCAGATGCCCCATTCTGCAGTGTCTGATCTTGGTCTACACTGTTTGCAAGGACCTGTCTGTCTCAATACTCGGGGTTATTACGGGTACATTTTTAAAGGAAACCAAATTTGATATCCAAATTTGGGGTGTGAAATCATCTTTTTGACAAAAAAACTGCACAATTATTAGACATTTTAAACTAGCTCGTAACTTTCACTACATACCAGCCTGGTATGTCAGAAATATACTTAGAGTAGTGAATTTAAGAAGTTTAAATGAGAAAACCCTGGTTATATTGACTGTTCTGCTGAGGCCCATGTCAAAAAGTGGTCTGTATAAGGAATTGGGAATACCCCTGCTGATTGGACTGGAAAGGTTGTAAGGATAAGATCCAGTCTTCCTACTTGCTGATGTGCTGGTTCTGTGATATTTTCTGTGTAACCTAGCTGTTCAATGGGTTGTTTGGGCTCAAGCTTTGAAAATGAAAATTCTAAGTAAAACAAGGCCATAACTCAGTCAAAAATGGTTGAATCAAAAATTCAAATGTACATACCACGTGCACAGCAAGAAAATCTGCAAAATTTCAAAAGAATCTGACAAAAATGTAGCCAAAGTTGCTGACACAAGCTCTGCAAATGGAGATTCTACATCAAAAAGGGTCATAACTCTGTCAAAAATATGCAGATCGAAAATCCCAAACCGCATAAACATTTTCATTTCATAGTAAGGAAACTACAAATTATCATAAGAATCCAACAAAAGGGGTAGGAGGAAATAAAAAAAATTAATAATTTTACTCATTTTTTTTTTCTCTCAAGAAAACAGGGCTTCAGAAAGCTGCTTGTGTTTGATCACTGTGTGTAATACCAAGCATTTTCAGAAAAAAATGAAAACTAAATGTTTTAAATAAAATATCTGCAAACATGTAAGTTCAGCCGATCTTATGTTTTATGCTACCCAAGGCACCCTAAGAATATAGATGCAGTGTTCATGGTAAATGACCCAAAATTTCAAACCTGATATTTATTTCTCCCACTGTTTGAAATTTTAAATTAAAATTAACCCTTGTCATGCTGAATAAATCAAGATGCTATGCTCACTTCCAATTTTCAGCCAATCCGATTACTAGATATAAATTCTTATACTGGATGACAAACAGTGTAGCTCCAGATCAGTTGGCTTCTGATCTGGATCTACACTGTTTGTAAAGGCAGGATATATCTGGGCTCAGCATGACAGGAGTTAAGTTTGAGAATAAGCTGTGTTCAAAGTTCCAGAAATATCAAGTGTGGAAAAGCAAGCGTTTTACAGATATGGTTAAAGGTCCTGAAATTTCAAACATTTTATTCCATGTTATTCTGGCCTAAATTTGACTTTTATGCAGTTGGTTCTTAAAATAGTGGAATGGCAAACAGTGTAGTCCCAGATCAGACTGCTCCTTCAGGAGCAGTCTGATCTGGGTCTGCACTGTTTGCATTATGTCATTTTGTCAGCAACAAAGAATATTAACAGAAAACTGAATAAACAAGCAAATTCCATGGGGAATTTATGTCCCCCGCCTTATTTTTATTTGAGGTGTTAAAAATTGTAAAGTTAACCAGAGGACCATTGGTCCTGTATCAGTTACCTAAGAATTGAAGCAGGAAACCAGTGATAAAAAATAATTTCAGGATTCTGAAAAAAACCACATGCATATCTTCAGACCATCCTTAAAGCACCTGTAAAGTTTCAAAGGATCGGCTTAAAACTGTGGTAGGAGTTACGGGGTCAAGGTACCTACTCCCTATACGCTTCTGTAGTATTAGAACTCAAAAAATGTCTAAGTTAAAAATGCAGAAAAAGTAGTAAAAAATTATTTCAGGATTCTGAAAAAAACACATGCATATCTTCAGGCCATCCTAAAAGCCCTTGTAAAGTTTCAAAAGGATCGGACAAAAACTGTGGGAGAAGTTAAGGGGACAAGGTACCTGCACCCTATACATTTCTGTAATATTAGAACTAAAAAAATGTCTAAGTTAAAAATGCGGAACAAGTAATAAAAAAATATTTCAGGATTCTGAAAAATCCACCTGCATATTTTCTGGCCATCCTAAAAGCCCACGTAAAGTTTCAAAAGGATCGATCAAAAACTGTGGGAGGAGTTAAGGGGACAAGGTACCTACTCCCTATAGACTTCTGTAATATTAGAACTCAAAAAATGTCTAAGTTCAAAACGTGTAAAAAGTGATAAAAAATAATTTCAGGATTCTGAAAAAAAACACATGCATATCTTCAGACCATCCTTAAAGCACCTGTAAAGTTTCAAAAGGTTCGGCCAAAAACTGTGGGAGGAGTTAAGGGGACAAGGTACCTGCTCCCTATATACTTCTGTAGTATTAGAACTCAAAAAATGTCAAAGTTAAAAATGCAGAAAAAGTAATAAAAAATTATTTCAGGATTCTGAAAAAAACACATGCATATCTTCAGGCCATTCTGAAAGCCCATGTAAAGTTTCAAAAGGATCGGCCAAAAACTGTGGGAGGAGTTAAGGGGACAAGGTACCTACTCCCTATACGCTTCTGTAATATTAGAACTAAAAAAATGTCTATGTTCAAAATGTCTAAAAAGTAATAAAAATTAATTTCAGGATTCTGAAAAAACCACATGCACAACTTCAGACCATCCTTAAAACACCTGTAAAGTTTCAAAAGAATCGACCAAAAACTGTGGGAGGAGTTAAGGGGACAAGGTACCTGCTCCCTATACACTTCTATAGTATTAAAACTCAAAAAATGTCTAAGTTAAAAATGCGGAAAAAGTAATAAAAAATTATTTCAGGATTCTGAAAAAACCACATGCATATCTTCAGGCCGTCCTAAAAGCCCATGTAAAGTTTCAAAAGGATCGGCCAAAAACTGTGGGAGAAGTTAAGGGGACAAGGTACCTACTCCCTATAGACTTCTGTAATATTAGAACTCAAAAAATGTCTAAGTTAAAAATGCGGAAAAAGTAATAAAAAATTATTTCAGGATTCTGAAAAAACCACATGCATATCTTCAGGCCGTCCTAAAAGCCCATGTAAAGTTTCAAAAGGATCGGCCAAAAACTGTGGGAGAAGTTAAGGGGACAAGGTACCTACTCCCTATAGACTTCTGTAATATTAGAACTCAAAAAATGTCTAAGTTAAAAATGCGGAAAAAGTAATAAAAAATCATTTCATGATTCTGAAAAAACCATATGCAAATCTTCAGACCATCCTTAAAACACCTGTAAAGTTTCAAAAGGATTGGACAAAAACTGTGGGAGGAGTTAAGGGGACAAGGTACCTACTCCCAATAGACTTCTGTAATATTAGAACTCAAAAAATGTCTAAGTTAAAAATGCAGAAAAAGTGATAAAAAATTATTTCAGGATTCTGAAAAAACCACATGCAAATCTTCAGACCATCCTTAAAACACCTGTAAAGTTTCAAAAGGATCGGACAAAAACTGTGGGAGGAGTTAAGGGGACAAAGTACCTACTAAAAACTCGGAACCAGGCACCACGCACCACGCGCCACGCACCACGGAAAACCAAAAACAGTGTCCCTCCACTTTTCTTCGAAAAGGCGGGGGACAAAAAGGAAATGCATGCATGCAAAAACTGAACATTAGAAGAGATATGGAAAGAAGAAAATGCATGTACAAAAAAAAAATGAAAGAGAAATAGAGTAAGAAAGAAATGCATGTATACATTAAAATAACATCAGAAGAAAAATAATGCAAATGCCTGCATGTGAACAGGAACATAAATTATTACGAGGGTAATCACAAAGGAAAATGCATGCATGCAAAAGGGAACAGAAGAGAAACTGGCATGAATGCATGCACGCATGCATGAACAATATTTTTTTTTTTTTTTTTTTTTTTAATTGAAGAAAGAAGAGTATGCATGCACAGAAAATGAACATTAAATGAGAAATGAAAAAAGAAGAAAATGTATGCATGCAGAAAAAAAATCACGCAACATTAGTGCTACAGTATACAGAGAAATCCAGAAGTAAATGCATGCATGTGGAAAAAAAGACAGTATGTAAAAGAATATTCCACTAAGATATGAAGTACAAGACATTGGGGAACACATGCACACAACAAAACATGTATAATATGCTTGCAGCTGAAGAGAAAAACACACTCTTTTTTTCATGCACTTCTCCTTGTCCTAAGTAGCACAAATGTTAGAAACTTTGTAAGAAAAGTATACAGTATAATCTACTCACTCTGTCATAATAACTGCTGTACATATTTTCCAGTGTGTTTCATCCAAGTGATTAAGTTTATTACCAGGTTTTTTTCCAGCTATATTAATCACAAAACAAAAATGACAACTCTTTTATTTTGACACTGGGCTGTACTGCTAATGTTAGCAAACTTTTCTCAAAGTATCCACTCAAAAAGCTACATACCAAACAGAAACTTAATTTACAAGAAACAGAAACAGAGATACTTTGAAAATTTTGCTTCAACTTTAATCCCTTATTAATCCTACTTTAGACTTAATTCATTCAATCCCTATCAAAAAATGTACTAATTCGGTCACTGTTTAGAAATTCATACCTCGACAGTAGTGTTGAAATAATGATATATACCACAAAACCATATCTCCGACAAATAAACAGTAAATCGATATGGAGGAATGAAAATCCAAAAATCAATCACATGTATAGGGCTTGAAATTCAATACGTTATCAATAGGGCCATTTAGGAGTACAGGCACAGGACATATCGCATGGAAATTTATGTTATCAGTCAACAATGGAATAAATACCAATATCCCCAGGCCACACCATATTCCCTATTAATGCTTGGTGAAAATTTTGGAATACTTTTTTTTTATTTTCTCCAGAAAGTAGGCTTTGAGATTTTGTGCAAATTGAGACAATTTGCACAAAATCTCAAAGCCTAAATTCTGTGAGAAAGAAGAAAAATATCATCAATTTGTTGTCTGCTGAATTTGCCCAGAAAGTGGTATAGATTTAATTGCTCCAGATAATGGGGGTAATTCACATTGATATTTTTCTTGTTTCTCCACAACTAAGATGTGAGTTATCTTTAGAACTGCCTCACTGAGGCAATTGTATTATGTACCCACAACACACATTTTTGTTGAAAAACAGAAAAAAAATTACAGAACTTTTCGAGAAAAAAATCTTATCTAGGGTTACATGTATTATATCTTACTGTTTACTTTATTGTAATGATTTTGTAATTGTCAAATTGATTGAAATAATTGTTTCTTTCCCACTTAAATTGATTTTTGCTACTGACACCTTTCACCGGTATGACAAAATGTGAACTTTGTCAAGGGAAAAGGTTTTTATAAACTGGATGGTAAAAAATGTTGTAAACATTTTTTTAATTTTTTTTTTAATTCTAAAGGAAGGAAAAGCTGACATTTTATAGGCCTATATAGAGCTTATCTTGGGACCATAGTGATTTTTCAAGATTTTCAACCCAAAGAGAACATTAACTCATTTTAGTCTGGAAACCCCAAAAGGGTAACTGGCAAACAGTGCAGACCCAGATCATATGCCACAGATCAAGACCTCCATTGTTTGCACATAGTTTAGACACTACCATCCTTTAGCTTTCATCAATCAGTTAACCAGTGTTTATTTTAATGTTTTCTTTTCTGGGAAGACCAAAGTTGCCTGATGGTTTAATAACTTTTTTGCAAAACACATTGATATAAAAAATACTTTAGTTCTTTCCCGGGTAGTGGTGACTTTTGTTGTCTGCTGATAACCTTTTCAAACAGTTTGGACCCAAATCAGGCCCGACAAAATGTCAGGCCTGATCTGGATCCCAACTGTTTGATACTCTGATGGTATTCCCAAAGGATTTTTTTGAAAAAAAAATTAATTTAAAAAAATCCACAGACAACAAAAAAAGCATGCAAAATTACCCAGCATGCAAAGAGTTAAGGTAAATAGATACACCTCGAAGCAAGGACACTCTAAGCTGACTAAACATTCTTACTTCCCCTTTCAAAGGAAAATCACTCCTGAAGAAAAGAATTTGCTTCCCTTGCATATCTGGTGTGTGGATCTCTTCTCAAAGAGAGCTATTCTTAACCCATTTTAAACTGAATAAACTAACCCACAATATATATGGGAAGAGACCAATTTCAATTATAGGTATATCAGACAAAGTCATTTAGATATTCTTAGAGAAAAATGGCTAAACAATTTGCAAACAGTGGAGACCCTGATCAGATGGTACATTTTGCAGCATCTGGTCTGTGTCTGCACTGTTTGCCAATTATCCTTTCTGAGGGTCTCAAGGACTAAAATGGGTTAAACACTCACAATTAGATGGTTAAATCTTCAGAAGATCAAAATTAAGATAAAAGGGATCCAAATAAATGTTTATCAACAGGAAAACATATATTGTGTTACTCATTAGTGGCTTCTCATTAAGGTGCTTTTAAGGACTACCCACAAATATGTATTCCTGGAGAAAAAGAAAAAAAACTTTTCAAAACAAGAGGCCCACGGGCCACAGTTTGCTCACCTGAGTGACATAGCCACTGCAGACATGCAGATGTTCCCAATAATATATGCAAAGATTCAGCCATAAGGCATCCTCGGTTTTGGAGAATAAGATTTTTAGATGTTTTATTCCCATACAAATGCATAGGGAAGCAAACTTGTATGACCATTATTTTAGCAACTTTGGTAGACCCCCTGTCCACGATGATTTAAGCAAAGATTCACCCCAAGGCATCCTCGGTTCTGGAGAAGATTTTTAAAGGTTTTTACCATATATGGGCATGGCGGCCATCTTGGTCAATGAACCACGACCATTTTAGCAATCTTTCATTCCCCCAACCTAAGGAGGCTCCATATGAAATTTGTGCAAAATTTGCCCAGAGGCTCCAGAAGAGAAGTCGTTTGAAATTCTGAATATTTTTCCCATACAAATGCATAAGGAAGCAAAATTGACCTCACAGTAAAAAGGTCAAATGTCAATGTACAACCATTATTTTAGCAACTTTGGTAGCCCTCCAGTTTCTGATGATATATGTAAAGATTCAGCCACAAGGCATCCTTGGTTTTGGAGAACAAGATTTTTAAAGGGTTTTCCCATACAAATGCATAGGGAAGCAAACTTGACCTTGCCGTTTGTTTGTGTTGGGGTTTTACGGCTCAGTCAACCCAATGGGTCATGTCGAGCGCGGTCAGTTTACCTAACCACATGTTTACTGGGCAGGCTTAGTCCTCTAAGCTGTTAACCAGTATTGTGCACATTCTTTCACCAGAAACTCACAACTGCCCTTCTTGAATCAGCGGAAGGGAGAGAATGACCGTAGAAAATATTTCATGATCAATCTCCATGAAAGAATGTTGCCGACCTCGGCGGGGGTTGAACCCGTGGCCTCCTGGCCTCCAGTCGGACGGCACATCCAACTGAGCCACCAAGGCCAGCTGACCTTGCCGTAAAAAGGTCAAATGTCAATATACAATATTTATTTTAGCAATTTTGGTAGACCTCCCGTCCCCAATGACTTATGCAAAGATTCAGCCCCAAGGCATTCTCGGTTCTGGAGAAGAAGATTTTTAAAGGTTTTTACCATATATGGGCATGGTGGCCACCTTGGTCAATCAACTGCGACCATTTTAGCAATCTTTCATTCCCCCAATCTAAGGAGGCTCCATATGAAATTTGTGCAAAATTGGCCCAGAGGCTCCAGAGGAGAAGTCGTTTGAATTCTGAATATTTTCCCATACAAATGCATAAGGAAGCAAAATTGACCTCACGGTAAAACCATTATTGTACGACCATTATTTTAGCAACTTTGGTAGACCCCCAGTTTCCGATGATATATGTAAAGATTCAGCCACAAGGCATCCTTGGTTTTGGAGAACAAGATTTTTAAAGGTTTTTCCCATACAAATGCATAGGGAAGCAAACTTGATCTTGCCGTAAAAAGGTCAAATGTCAATATACAACATTTATTTTAGCAATTTTGGTAGACCTCTTGTCCCCAATGACTTATGCAAAGATTCAGCCCCAAGGCATCCTCGGTTCTGGATAAGAAGATTTTTAAAGGTTTTTACCATATATGGGCATGGCGGCCATCTTGGCCAACAAACCGTGACCATTTTAGCAATCTTTCATTCCCCCAGCATAAGGAGGCTCCATATGAAATTTGAGCAAAATTGGCCCAGAGGATCCGGAGAAGAAGTTGTTTGAAATTCTGAACATTTTTTCCATACAAATGCATAAGGAAACAAAATTGACCTTGCCATAAAAAGGTCAAATGTCAATATACAACATTTATTTTAGCAACTTTGGTAGACCTCCCATCCCCGATGACTTATGCAAAGATTCAGCCCCAAGGCATCCTTGGTTCTGGAGAAGAAGATTTTTAAAGGTTTTTACCATATATGGGCATGGCGGCCATCTTGGTCAACGGACCGCGACCATTTTAGCAATTTTTAACCTAAGGAGGCTCTATATGAAATTTGAGTAAAATTGGCTCAGGGGCTTCAGAGGAGAAGTCGTTTGAAAATGTTAACGGACGGACGCACGGACGGACGGACGACGGACGAAAAGTGATCACAATAGCTCATCCTGAGCATAGCTCAGGTGAGCTAATAAAAAAACATCATATCACTGCTTTCACTTACAGAAGGACAATGGGTAAATGAAATGAAAAAAAAAATCAATTGAAAGTAATCAAGCATTTCCCCACTTGGACTTCAAAAAAGCATAGGTCTAGATAAGAATGGGTATCAGGTAAATATTTTTCTTATTTCTCCATGAAAACATATGTTATGGGTACTCCTTAGAAGCGCCTCACTGAGGCATGTCTACCCACAACATATGTTTTCATGGAGAAATAAATACAACATCAATACTTCTTGATTGAAAAAAGCATCTTATCAAGAGCTATGGATTTGCATTTCAAATTCAGAAATATTTAGTAAGGTTACAGAGTACTAAGAATGAGATGAAATGGAAATATGCTATGAAAATATGCATATATTCAACTCTTAGCATGCTGGGTAAAATTTCAGCAGACAACATTCTGAAATATTGTTTCTAATTTTCTCCAGAAAAATAAGATTTGATATTTCATGCAAATTGTCTAATTAGGAGACAATTTGCATGAAATGACGAATCCTACTTTCTGGGAAAAATAAGACAAGAGGACCATGATGGCCCTATATCGCTCACCTGACCAAACAGATTTGCATATTTACTGTTGAAGTTTCAGCCAAGTTCACTGCTCTAGGATTTTTGTATAAATTTTATAGCACTAACCACCCCCACCCCCCTCCACCACACCCCCGGCCATGTTTTTTTTACAAATCTTGACGACTTGAACTGAATCTTAAAAGAGGTTCACCAAAGGAACATTTCTGCCAAGTTATATTGAAATTGGTCCAGTGGTTTAAAAAGTTTTATATAGCTATAAAGCCCTACGCCCTAACTGCCATGTTTTTTGACGAATCATGAACAAACTTGGTAGAGGGTCACCAAAGGAACATTCCTGCCAAGTTATATTGAAATCTGTTCAGTGGTTTCTGACAAGAAGATTTTTAAAGTTTTCTATTTAGATATATAGGGAAAATAAGCCCAACACCATGGCAGCCATGTTTTTTGATGAATCATGACTGCTTGTACAATCTTGATAGAGGTTCACCAAAGCAACAGTCCAGCCAAGTAATATTGAAATCGGTCATGGGGTATGTGACAATAAGAATTTTAAAATTTTCTATGCAGATATAGATGAAAAATAAGCCCCGCCCCCCTGGGGGCCATGGTTTTTGACATATCATGAAGGCTTGAACAATCTTGGTAGAAGGTCACCAAAGCAACATTCCTGCCAAGTTACATTGAACTCAGTCCAACTGTTTCTTACGAGAAGATTTTTTATATATAAGTTATCTATATAGATATATAGGGAAAATAAGCCCTGCCCCCTAGCGGCTATGTTTTTTGATGAATCATGACGGCTTGAACAATCTTTGTAGAGGGTCACCAAAGAAACATTCCTGCCAAGTTGTATTGAAATCGGTCCACTGGTTTCTGAAAAGAAGATTTTTTTAAGTTTTATATATAGATATAGAGGGAAAATAAGCCCTGCCCCCGGCAGCCATGTTTTTTGACGAATCATGATTACTTGAACAATCTTAGTAGAGGGTCACCAAGGAAACATTTCTGCAAAGTTATAATGAAATCAGTTCAGTGGCTTCTGACAAGAAGAGTATTAAAGTTTTCTATAGATATATAAGGAAAATAAGCCCCGACTCCTGGCTTCATGTTTTTTGACGAATCATGACGGCTTGAACAATCTTGATAAAGGATTACATAAGAAACATTCCTGCAATGTTACATTGAAATCGGTCAAGTGGTTTCTGAAAAGACTATTAAAATTTTCTATATAGATATATAGGAAAATAAGCCCCACCCCCTAGTGGCCATGTTTTTTGACAAATCATAACGGTTTGAACAATCTTGGTAAAGGGTCATCAAGGAAACATTTCTGTGAAGTTATATTGAAATCAGTCCTGTGGTTTCTGACAACAAGATTTTTTCAAGTTTTCTATATAGATATATATGGAAAATAAGCCCCGCACCAGGGCTCTGGAAATTTAGAAATCTGAATCGGTTCAGCCGATGACGATGACGTCATCAATGAGCCCATTTCCAAAAAAAACATATGTATATATCACCTGTCACGAAAACTAATGACAATTGGCAGCCCTATAACTCCTTTTAAATAATACACCTCAACTCCGTTATATGACGGAAGTCCGGGTATAACGAGCATGATCAAAGCTGGCATCATCAATAAATACAGTCAGGTATGTAATAAGAAAAAAAAAAAAAAAAAAAAAAAAAAACGGTTTTGTTGTTATTTCCACCTCCGCAGGGTTTTCCTAATCTATTTATAAACAACTGATTCCTGTCTTGTATAAGCGCGAAGACGGCGGGAAACAGGAGAGGCGGAACGAAACGACTTTCAGGAACCTAATTAGGTCTAATAAAAAAGGCCTGCGCCACAGGCGGTTTTGCAGTTTTCAATGTTTCAAGATTTGATCAGACTGCTTAAATTTTAAGCACTGACCAATCTTGTCTAGCGCAAGTGGTGCATTACTTATTTTTACCGTGAAATCTACCTTGAATTATACTCGCGTATTACGGCAATCAACAACTACAAAAAAAAGCAATCAATAATACCCAGATCAGACGCCGTTGTATGCGACATCTGATAAGGACCTACACGGTTTTGGAATTCATTAATGAATCTGGGACCGACAAACCGTGTTGATTAAAACAAAAAAGAAGAGGAAGAAAACGGGTGCGTTCAAGCGGTGCATTCTTTTATCACTCTCAGTATAGCGATCTTTGATCTTTTGGACACGCCGACTGCACCTGGATGTTTTGCAGTCTCAGTGTATTCACACGTGTCACACAAACGGGTTAATTATCAGACTACCCTTACTGATGATTCGTGTTAATCACTTGTTTACCGCACAAAGGTCAGTGAAGTGTTGATTTTTTGACAATGTTTGGATAATGACGTAATTAATTTGTGCTGCGGTAGGTTGCCGTTATTCAGCTGTCTCTCCAATAAACATGTCAAATGACCGTTTAGAGCCTTTTAACTACCATAATATCGCATTTAAAAGGTGTGCGGAAGTTGTCAGTTTGGGAAGACTTGACCATTTGTGATTTCTTAGATATCATTGATTCGTGAAAATTGGTTGGTTGGGGAAAAATGGGGTTCAAGGCACAAACCTGTTGGACCGATTTATTAGCGTTTTGGGGTATTTGAAATCGGTCCAGAATTCTTAATTTCGGTCCAGACCGACTATTTTTCCGGTTTTCCCGAGCCCTGCCCCGCACCCTCTAGAGGCCATGTTTTTTGACAAATCATGACGGCTTGAACAATCTTGATAGAGGGTCACTAAGGAAACATTTCTGCCAAGTTATATTGAAATCGGTCCAGTCGTTTATGACATGAAGATTTTTAAAGTTTTCTATACAGATATATATGAAAAATTAACCCCGCCCCCTAGCGGCCATGTTTTTTAACGAATCATGGCGGCTTGAACAATCTTGGTAGAGGATCATCGAAGAAACATTACTGTAAAATTATATTGTAATCCGTCCAGTGCTTTATGACAAGAAGATTTTTAAAGTTTTCTATAGATATAAAAGGAAAATAAGCCCCGTCCCCTGGCGGCCATGTTTTTTGACAAAACCAAATGGCTTGAACAATCTTGCAACAGGATAACCAAAGGAACATTTCTGCAAAATCATATGGAAATCGGTCCAGTGGTTTCGGACAAGAAGATTTTTAATGTTTTCTATACAGATATATAGTGAAAATAAGCCCCGCCCCCTGGCGGCCATGTTTTTGACAAATCCAAATGGCTTGAACAATCTTGGTACAGGATCACCAAGGGGACATTTCTGCAAAATTATATTGAAATCGGTCCAGTGGTTTCGGACAAGAAGATTTTTAAACTTTTCTATATAGATATATAGGGAAAATAAGCCCCGCCCCTTGGTGGCCATGTTTTTTGACGAATCCAAATGGCTTGAACAATCTTGCAACGGGATCACCAAAGGAACATTTTTGCAATACTATATTGAAATCGGTCCAGTGGTTTGGACAAGAATATTTTTAAAGTTTTCTATATAGATTATATAGGGAAAATACGCCCAGCCTCCTGGCATCCATGTTTTTTGACAAATACAAATGGCTTGAACAATCTTGCAACAGGACCACCGAAGGAACATTTTTGCAAAATTATATGGAAATCGGTCCAGTGGTTTCGGACAAGAAGATTTTTAAAGTTTTCTATATAGATATATAGGGAAAATAAGCCCTGCCCCCTGGCGGCCATGTTTTTTGACGAATCGAAATGGCTTGAGCAATCTTGGTAGAGCATCACCAAAGGAACATTTTTGCAAAATTATATTGAAATCGGTCCAGTGGTTTGGGACAAGAAGATTTTTAAACTTTTCTATATAGATATATAGGAAAAATAAGCCGCGCCCCCCCTTGGCAGCCATGTTTTTTCACGAATCCAAATGGCTTGAACAATCTTCCTAGAGGATCACCAAAGGAACATTTTTGCAAAATTATATTGAAATCGGTCCAGTGGTTTCGGACAAGAAGATTTTTAAACTTTTCTATATAGATATATAGGGAAAATAAGCCCCGCCCCCTGGCGGCCATGTTTTTTGACAAATCCAAATGGCTTGAACAATCTTGGTAGAGGATAACCAAAGGAACATTTCTGCAAAATAATATTGAAATCGGTCCAGTGGTTTCGGACAAGAAGATTTTTTAAAGTTTTCTATATAGATATATAGGGAAAATAAGCCCCGCCCCCTGGCGGCCATGTTTTTTGACGAATCCAAATGTCTTGGACAATCTTGGTAGAGGATCACCAAAGGAACATTTCTGCAAAATTATATTGAAATCGTTCAAGTGGTAACTGACAAGAAGATTTTTAGATTTCTATATAGATATATAGGGAAAATAAGCCCCGCCCCCTGGCGGCCATGTTTTTTAATGAATCCAAATGGCTTGAACAATCTTGGTAGAGGATTACCAAAGGAACATTTCTGCAAAATTATATTGAAATTGGTCCAGTGGTTTCTGACAAGAAGATTTTTAAAGTTTTCTATATAGATATATAGGGAAAATAAGCCCTGCCCCCTGGCGGACATGTTTTTTGACCAATCCAAAAGTCTTGAACAATCTTGGTAGAGGATCACCAAAGAAACATTTCTGCAAAATTATATTGAAATCGGTCCAGTGGTTTCTGTTAAGAAGATTTTTAAAGTTTTCTATACAGATATATAGGGAAAATAAGCCCTGCCCCCTGGCGGACATGTTTATTGACAAATCCAAAAGGCTTGAACAATCTTGGTAGAGGATCACCAAAGGAACATTTCTGCAAAATTATATTGAAACTGGTCCAGTGGTTTCTGATGAGAAGATTTTTAAAGTTTTCTATATAGATATATAGGGAAAATAAGCCCCGCCCCCTGGCGGCCATGTTTTTTTTACGAATCCAAATGTCTTGAACAATCTTGGTAGAAGATCACCAAAGAAACATTTCTGCAAAATTATATTGAAATCGGTCTAGTGGTTTCTGACAAAAAGATTTTTAAAGTTTTCTATATAGATATATAGGGAAAATAAGCCCCGCCCCCTGGCGGCCATGTTTTTTGACGAATCCAAATGGCTTGAACAACCTTGGTAGAGGATCACCAAAGGAACATTTCTGCAAAATTTTATTGAAATCGGTCCAGTGGTTTCTGACGAGAAGATTTTTTGAGTTTTTAGTTAAAAAATCTATTTTTCGCTCCTGTGACCTAGATATGCAATGGACCGGAACCATTTGAACTACTTTGAAAGAGGATCAACCAAGGATCATTCCTGTGAAATTTGGTCAAAATCCAATCAGTGGTTTAGGAGGAGATGTTGTTTAAAGATTGTGAACGGACGGACGGACGGACAGACTGATGACGACGACGACGACGGACGGTGAGTGATCACAATACCTCACCTTGAGCCTTCGGCTCAGGTGAGCTAAAAATCATCAATTTGTCATCTGCTGAATTAGACCAGGGGGTGGTAAAGGTTAAATATGTCAGGTTATAACATGCATACCAAATTACCGGTATTTACCATATGCATTCAGACAGACAGGCCCGAGCAAACAGTGTAGTCTTCAGATGATGCACAGCAGAGTGCAGCATCTCAACCGGGTCTACACTGTTTGTCGCTTACCCAGCAATTTTAGACACAACATTGGGTGGTAAATTGTACTTGTTCATATTTGAGAATAAGTATGGTAAGGAGCTAAGGCGTCTGAAAACAAAGGGTAAATACGGTAGAAATGTCTTATATTTATTCTGAATATTCAGACAAATAGATCTCAGCAAACAATGCAGATCCAGATCAAACTGCCCCCTACGTTCAATCAGTCTACTCCTGTTTGCCAATCAGTCACTTTTAAAACTTACCACACTATTGGTAGATTCAGCAGACAAACTGATGATATTTTTTTCTTATTTTTTTCCTTGACAATAGGATCTGACGCTTCATGCAAATTGTCTCCTTAGAAGACAATTTGCATGATGAGTCAAATCCTATTTTCTAGGAAAAATCAGAAAAAAAAAATTAAAATTGGACTTCCACAATATAAGTGTTGATAAGTGTTTTGTGGGGCATATGAAGACAGTGAAGGCACAGATCAGCATGCACTATACAAATCCACAAGATTTCCATTCAGTCTGATCAGCTTAAAGAATTATTGGACATTTCTAAAGCAAAGTCGTTTAACGCTAAGCACTCTGGGTAAAATTTTCAGCAGATGACATACTCTAATGGAGACAATTTGCATGAAATGTCAAATCCTGTTTTGTAGAAAAAATAAGAAAAAAATTTCAATATATCATCTGCAAAAAATTTTACTCAGGAGTTCTAAACCTTTTGGCATAGCTCCAGATAAAGTGCTTTTTTTTATCTAATCTACTGATGTTCTCTTATTTCTCCATGAAAACTAATTAGACTAATTAGAAGCACATCACTGAGGCAAAATATATATAGATAGTCCTCTTAACTGGTGCTATGTGTGTGGCATTTGCTGGCTAATCAGAATCTTTACTGTGCACAAAGGCCCCCTATGCTGAAGAAACCGATTCATATGGCATGCAAATTTATACCGACACTTACACTAAAAAAACAACAACCAAAGAACTCAAGCTCTGGAGTTTCTGCCACCCTTTAGAATAAGATATTAAAAATGTACATTAGAACTAAATCGAGGAAACTGCGTTACATCCACCACAACATTTACTTGAACCCATTGAAAACAATTTCGAAATTTATTCAACCTGTGGACTTTTTTCCATCATTATTGACTTTCCTCCACTTGAGCATTCAAATCTAATACCCTAAGCAAACCAAACTGTTTCTATCCTTTACCCATGTGTCAAGAAACCTAACAACTTGCTTGTTGTTTGAATTAGCTCCAGACAAGGTACTTTTTTTCAACTGAAAAGTGCTGATATTTTTTTTTATTTCTCCAATAAAACTAATGTTGTGGGTACTCATTAGAAGTGCCTCATGGAGATGCTTCTAATGAGTACCCACAACATATGCTTCTGTGGAGAAATAACAAAAATGTTATGTGGACAACTCTCTTATCTGGACCTATACAGAGAGTAAATATTGTTTCACATGGGTAAAGGGGCCTTATGCCATATGCAAACAGTACAAGGCACAGATCAGCCTGCACATCACTAGATCTATGTCCACAGCTCTAGATAAAATGCTTTTTATTTCAACCACAAGTTGGAATATTTTTCTTAGTTGTACACGAAAACCTATGTTGGGGTACTCATGAGAAGTGCCTCAGCTTTAAATTGTGCAGATATGCCTGATCCACAGCTCCAAATAAGAGGGTGTATCTACAAAATATTTTTTCTTATTTCTTCATAAAACATACGTTGTCAGTACAGATTAGAAACACCTCGCTTAGGCGCTTCTAATAACTACCACAATATAGGTTTTTTTTGTGGTGAAATAATATTAATATTTTTTAGCTGCATTACGAAAACATGCCTATATAATTTGAACCCCTTAAACCCTACTTTTATATTGTAAAACTGGGGTTTACATGGGGTTTACATTAATTTTTCTCATTTCTGCACAAAAAGATAGATTGTGGGTACTCGTTAGAACCGCCTCGCTGAGGCCGTACTAGCAAGTACACACAATCTATGCTTTAGGCAGAAATATGGAAAATATCAGAGTTTTTTTTATCTGAAAACTTTCAGTTTTTGAAGGTGAAATTTTCTGTATATTTGAATACGCATGTTTTCGTAATGATTGATTGATTGATTGTGTTGGGGTTTAACGACAAGTCAACCTTTGTGGGTCATTTTGTGTCGTCTCCCAGAGAAAGGGAGAAAAAGAAAGGGAGAAGAGAGATAGAAGAGATAGTAGAGGAGATGAAAGAGATGGGACAGGGGAGAAATGAAAATGAATGACAGTGAAGAAACAGAAGAAATAAAAACAGTCCTCCTCTACCCTTACCTGCTGCAAGGACAGCAGGCATTGCCCAACTGTAAGCCAATTATCAGTTGGACGCCCTGGTCACACAAGGTACACGACACCTTTGCCTCACCCAACCACCCCCTTTCGTAATGAAAAAAGCCCCTAATCTGGAGCTATGTGACCTGAGCCTTCATTGCCCATATATGGCATAAGGGCTCTTTTGCATAAATGCACACCAAATATTTGTACTAATGGAATAACATAGAGCTCTCTAGAAAAGATGGGTATACATGCAAATATTTTCTCTTATTTCTCCATGAAAACATATGTTGTGGGTACTCATAAGGAGCGCCTTGCTGAGGCACTTCTAATGAGCACTCGCAACCTTGGCTTTTGTAGAAAAATAAAGAAATCAAACATTTCTTGGTTGAGAAAAAAAAAAGAATAATGATGCCTTGTCTAGAACTATGGAATAATATTTACCAACCTAAAGCTGGAATAATTTGCTGGTCTGTAAATCTGATCAAAATATTAATTGTAGAAGATAATTGGTAGATTGAAAATAGCTTGAACTTTTAATCCAGTCTCCTAAAGTACACTCTGCCATCTCTGAATCTGGACATATTAAAGTATACTCACATAGCTCCAGATAAGTGGGGGTATCCACATAATATTTTTCTTATTTCTCCACGAAAACATATATTGTGGGTACTCATTAGAAGCACCTTGGTGAGGCACTTCTAATGAATACCAACAATATATGTTTTTGTCGAGAAATAAGAAATATATCAGTACCTTTTCGATGAAAAAAAAGCTTTATCTTGAGTATGCACTCAGCATAGCAACAGATAAGGTACTTTTTTCATACAAAAACTGCTGATATCTTTCTTATTTCTCAATGAAAACAGATGTTGTGGGTACTCATTAGAAGCGCCTTGCTGAGGCACTTCTAATGAGTACCCACAACATATGTTTTTATTGAGAAATAAGAAAAATATTATGTGGATACCCCCTCTTATCTGTAGCTATGTGCAGCACTCTGCCATCAGGGACACATTCTATCTTAGACTACTGTCCTTTCGATATCCTTTGGAAAGCTTTTTTTTGTTTTGTGTTTTAATCTAAATGAATTATCCATGGTAAACGAATCTGATTAATCATATCTTATCAGAAATTTGTGTTTGCCATTTCTATGCTTTATTCTTGGATATTTATCATAAAATCAAATTTACTACCAAAAAATTGGTCTGACCTATGTAACTTCTACGGTAAAATGGATTTTTGGAAAAATTTTGTTTGAAAACATTTTTTTGCTTTTCTTCACTGATTTTGAATAATTGATGTTCCTTAACCATATTGTGAAAATTTCAGAACTTTTGAACAAGCGGAATGTGTTGAAAAACTGCATTAAACTACCTACCCTACTGAGCTTTGCATAGTTTGCAGCCATTTCTACTATGGGAAAAATGGAAATTTTCTATTTTTTTTTTTTAAAAAAACACTGAATAATATAAACTTTTAGTGCATAGGAACATGTAGTTACAACAAAAGGTTTTGCATTAAATCATGACAAAACTTTGCAGATTTTTGTCTTCTTGGTAAAGCGCCATGGAAAAAAGAACTTTCCAAAAGATATGTCAAAAGCACAGTAACCCATTTCGGTGACCTTTAGCTTCTTCTTATGATGCTGACATTATAAGCTTCAAATATATCTGAAAATGCATCTCACATTTAGGTTAATTTATTTTCTTTACATTGTAAAAGTAATGTTTCCAAAAAGCATCAGAACTAAGATGGAGGCAGCCATTATGATGACCCATATATTTTGCACTACAGTAAATAGTTCTTGCCTAAATAGGTGACCTTTGGTTTTTATTCATTTATACAGTCTGTATGCAAAAGTTAGTAACAAAAATCATATCCAAATAATAAATGACTCGAGATGAAACCACTGAATATCAATAAAACTAAGAGGGTGAGCAACATTAGTGACACAATGGGATTAAAAAAGCAGCCCTGAACAGTTCAAAGACTTATGACTGCTTCCTAATACATGTAACTGTTTGTGGATAAACTTATAATTAGGTAATTTAACAAGAGGACAATGGTGGTCCTTATATCATGCTCGCCTATACTGAAAAATAAGTCAAGCTCACTCAATGTCTACAACATTCATTGATCTAGAGGACATAACTCTTATCATATCCATAACTCCATCAAACTTTCGTGTGCTTTAACCCCAAACAATATGCGCTGTATCACCTCATGATCTAAATGTCTACCAAGTTTCAAATCCCATCTTATATGTAAGGTTCAGGAAGATCTGATCAAAACTGAAGGTTGAAAATAGGCATTTTCAGCAATCATGTGGACATAATTCTAAAATGAATAATTTGATGGGGACAGTTTTCAAAGTCATCCAAACCTTCATCTATATCCACCTTATCTGCAAGTTTCAGGATGATCTGATCAAAACCAAATGAGTTATGCTGACAAAAAAACCACATAGTCAAAATTCAATGGCTTGAACATCTTTCGGACCATAGAAAATCTTTTGAGACATGGGTAGTTCGAGCCACTGGGAGTTAATCACGGTGCCAAGTCAGGAAGCAAATAGCGATAATTTATGGATTTTTGTTTTTTGATTTTCTACACAATAATTGTATGTTGTTTGTACTCATTAGAATTGTCTCAATGAGGTGATTCTAATGAGTATACATAATGTACAGTTTCATGATAAAATAGGAAAATTTCCTAAAATATTTGTTTTCTTGAGTTATCAGAAGAATTTTGTAGGGACTCAAAAACGAGTTTGAATTATCCATGGTAAACGAGCCATCGGAGTTCGAGCTATCGAGGTTCGACTGTATAGGCTTTTTCAATGGTCAAGGGGACATTACTCAAAGACAAATTATCTCATCTGGCCAGTTTTCAAACTCATGCGAGACTTCATCCATGTCCCCTTTTATCTGCAAGTTTCAGGAAGATCCAATCAAAACTGAATGAGTAATGCTGATACAGTCAAACTGAGGCTTTTTCAGCAATCAATTTAAGGATGTGTAACTCTAAGATCAATGATCTGATCTTCCAGTTTTCAAACTCGTTCAAGATTTCATCCATGTCCACCTTAACTGCACATTTCATGAAGATCTAATCAAAACTGAATGAGTTACGCTGATGACAAAGTCAAACAGAGGCTTTTTCAGCGATCAAGGGGATGTTACCTTAAGATGAATGATCCGATCTAGCCACTTTTTTAAAGTCATTCGAGATGTCATCCATGTCCCATTTACCTGCAAGTTTCAGGAAGATCCAATCAAAACTGAAAGAGTTATGCTGATGACAATGTCACACAGACGCTTTTCAACAAGCAAGGATGCGTAACTCTTAAGTTAATGATCCAATTTAGCAAATTTTCCAATTTATCCAAGCTTTCATCCGTGTCCACCTTATCTGCAAGTTTCAAGAAGTTCCTATCAAAACTTAACAAGTTATGCTGATGACAAAGTCAAACAGAGGCTTTTTCAGTAATCAAGGACTCTTAACTCTAAGATTAACGATTCGATCTGGCCAATTTTCAAACTTATCTGAGATGTTATCCATGTCCACCTTATCCACAAGTTTCAGGAAGTTCCAATCAAAAGTGAACAAGTTATGCTGATAACAAAGTCAAACAGAGGCTGTTTTTAGCAATCAAGGGAAAGTAACTCCAAGATTAATGATCCCATCTGGCCAAGTTTAGAACTCATCTGAGAATTCATCCATGTCCAACTTATCTGCTAGTTTCAGGAAGACCCAATCAAAATTGAACAAGTTATTCCGATGATAAATTCAAACAGAGGCTTTTTTCAGCAATAAAGGGGACATAACTCTAAAATTCATCATCCGATCTGGCAAGTTTATTTTTTTTTTACATCTGGGATTCCATCCATGTCTACTTTATCTGCATGTTACAGGAAGATTCAATCAAAACTGAATGAGTTATGCTGATGACAAAGTCAAACAAATGCTTTTTCAGCAATCAAAGGGATGTAAATCTAAAATTAATAATTTTTCAGCAATCAAAGGGATGTAAATCTAAAATTAATAATCTGATCTGGCCAGGTTTTTAATTCATCTGAGATTACATCCATGTCTCCCTTATCTGCAAGTTTCAGGAAGATCCAATCAGAACTGAATGAGTTATGCTGATGACAAAGTCAAACAGATGCTTCTTCAACAATCAAGGGGACGTAACTCTAAGATCAATGATCCAATCTGGCCAGTTTTTTAACTTGTCCGAGATTTCATCCATGTCCACCTGATCTGCAAGTTTCAAGAAGATTCTAGCAAAACTGAACAAGTTACGCTGATGACAAAGTCAAACAGAGGCCAGCTGGCCTTTACAGCAATCAGAGACATAGCTCTGATCCATGATCTGATCTGGCCAGTTTTCAAACTCGTCCAAGATTTCATCCATGTCCACCTGTTCTGGAAGTTTCAGGAACATCTGATCAAAACCGATCGAGTTATGCTGATGACAAAGTCAAACAGAGGCTTTTTCAGCAATGAAAGGGATGAACTCTAATACTAATGATCTGATCTGGCCAGTTTTCAAACTCGTCCAAGATTTCATCCATGTACACCTTATCTGCAAGTTCCAGGAACATCTGATCAAAACTGATGGAGTTATGCTGATGACAAAGCCAAACAGAGGCTTTTTCAGTAATCAAAGGAATGTAACTCTAAGATTAATGATCTGATCTGGCCAGTTTTCAAACTCCTCCAACACTTTACCCATGTCCCCCTTATCTGCAAGTTTGAGAAACATCTTATCAAAACTGATGAAGTTATGATGATGACAAGCATTTTCCAATTGTAAATCATTGAATTTCCATGAAAAGCCTATGTCATCAATCCCCCATTAAATGCATGCTACAGAAGTTCAGCCTGCAGACTTGGAGATATAACTGGTTAAAGCTGCTGATGGGCAACAGATGGACTACTATCCCGTGTTCCCCTGGAGCCTTTGGCCCAGGTGAGCTAAAAACTGAAATTTGTTTTTCTACAAGATTTCTCCCCCTTTTTGGTGTCATTTTGTATTGTACATTCAGCGAACACTGACGAATGAGATTCCAAGGGAAACAACTCAAAAAGTATAAATGCAAGAGTTATGGTTCTTGCGCTTTGCATGTCGTCTAATGTTGACTGAGATTCATATTAAGTTTCGTGAAGTATCTTGGATGGTTTTCAAGTTATACAGCAGACACGTTTTTTTTATGACGGACAAAGTTTCAAGGGAAATAATTAAAAAAGTACAAATGCAAAAGTTATAGTTCTTGCGCCCTTCATGTCATCTAATGTTGATTGATATTTACATGAAGTTTCTTGAAGATATTTTGAACAGGTTTCAAAATACAGAACTGACACAATTTTGTGATGGACAAAGTTCCAAGGGAAATAACTCAAAAAGTATAAATGCAAGAGTTATGATTCTTGTGCTCTGCATGTCGTCTAATGTTGATTGATATTTACAAGAAGTTTTGTGAGGACAGCTTGGATGGTTTTCAAGTTGTAGACATGATTTTGTGACAGAGTCCAAGGAAAATAATTAAAAAAGTATAAATGCAAGACTTACGATTCTTGCGCTATGCATATTGTCTAATGTTGATTGATATTTACATGAAGTTTCGAGAAGATAGCTTGAACAGTTTTCAAGTTATAGAGTGACAAGCAAGAGTTATGGTTCTTGCACTCTGCACATCATCTAATGCTGATTGATATTTAAACAAAGTTTAGTGAAGATAGCTTGAACTGTTTTCAAGTTATACAGCGGACACAATTTTGTGACAGAGTCCAAGGGAAATAACTCAAAAGGTATAAATGCAATAGTTATTGTTCTTGTGCTCTGCACGTTGTCTAATGTTATAAAGTTTTGTGAAGGTAGCTTGAACAGTTTTCAAGTTATAGAGCAGACACAATTTCGTGACAGTCGAAGGAAAATAACTCAAAAAAGGATAAATGCAAGAGTTATGGTTCTTGTGCTCTTCATGTCATCTAATGTTGATTTATACATTGTATTTATATGAAGAAGATAGAACATGATTTTGTGACACAGTCCAAGGGAAATAACTCAAAAAGTATAAATGCAAGAGTTCTGGTTCTTGCGCTCTGCACGTCGTCTAATGTTGATTGATATTTATATGAAGTTTCCTGAAGATAGCTTGAAGGGTTTTCAAGTTAGAGAGTGGAAACGAGTCTGACAGACAGACAGTCAGACGACTGGGGGAAAAACAATATGTCTCCCAACCCTAAAGGGGGGGGAGACATAATAAAGTAAAAACATTAATACAAAACATTAACATAAACAAATCAGAAAGGTATTAATCTGAGCAGTTTAAATCTTGAAAAGATGTGTAAAACTCCCTCAAAACTTAGTCACCCTTATGGTCTAAATTTTTCATTTAGATGCTAAAAATGAAGAAAAAGTGAAGAAAGTCCTGAAAGTCTCACTTGCCCTGCCTTAAAATTTACTGGCAAATGCGAGCAGAATTTTCATGCCTGTTAAATATAGTGCTAGGAAGGCAAATATGTTCTCATTACCATATTCTTCAAAGCATAGAAATACAAAGCCGTTAATATGGGTACCAACTTTAAGGCACATTCTACAGATAATAAATCATACCGAAGCCATATTGACCATGTGACAGTGTGCAGCAGAAGACAAAAAATGTGGTCACTGGCAAAAATATTTCGAAGAATATATTATGGCTATTTGTGGCACACAAACAGTAAGCAGAAAAAGGCATCAACTAAATTCACTTACATCTAGCTGATTGTTCATTAAAGGTGGGCAAAAACCGGAGAACACGGGGGAAAAACCACCTGACCATCTGTAAGCAGAACTTGGCTTTCTCACATGTGACCCAAGCGAGGCTTGAACCACAGCAGTGAGAAGCCTAATGGATTAAGAGTCAACTCTTCTATCCACTAGGCTACGGGGGCCTGCCGGCATCAACTAAAATCTCATAGGATTGGAAAAAAATAACTACTATTAATTTCTGTGAAGTAAAATTTTCAATATCCACGATCCAAGTGAAAGAACTTTGTTTTAAATACTCATGAGAGTGCAGAAAGTCATGACATCACTGTGAACCCATCTGTAAGAAGCTAGCATGTTATAAATAAATTTTAAAGTCACCGGAACACGTTAGTATTATTACCATATATTGCAAATTGAGATGAAAAATTGAAAACAATGTACAACAATGTAGATCCTGATGAGACAAGTCATTACAACCTGTCTCATCTGGAGCTACAGGGTTTGTAATGGTGGCATGTTGCTTAATTTGGAGTTTAACAGCAGTCAACACTAATAAGGTCATGTCAAGTCGATCACTTTACCTAAACACACTTTTCCTGAACCATAGTCTCCTGGGCCGTTAACCAGTACTTGTGCATATTCTTTAACCCTTAAAGCGTCAAATAAAAACCTGCATCTGAAAATGTTGTCTGTTTATGTCGTCTGCTGAATATTCTTGCAAACTTTTCAAACCTATTTTTGCATACAGGCAAACAGTGTGGACCCTGATCAGACTGCTCCCAGAGCAGTCTGATCTGGGTCCACATTGTTTGCAAAAATGACTTAAAATTACAAGCAGATGACAAAGCAGACGACAATTGTTGTGATTGGCAGTTAATATGGCAGAAACTGACAAAAAGTCCTTCTTGAATCAGCGGGAGAGAATGACAAGTAGAAAGTATTTCATTATCAATCAACACTTAAGAATGTTCCGGAATTGATGGTGATCGAACCAATGATCACCAGTCAGATGTGCATCGGACAGAGCCACTGAGAGAGTCAATTTGTAGAGGTAATTGTACCTGTTTTGGTTTACAGGCCTTACAGGGTTCCAATGCTGAATAAAAATATTAAAGCAGACACAACCCCTATTTTTTTCTATAAACAAATCAAAGCCTATTTCATTTCAAACAAATCTTTGAAAAATTACTGATATTTTAGAAATTGACAGTGATATTATATCATGCATTTAAACCATATCTCACAGACAATTGTCTGTGGTAAATTATGTCTTTTTCAGTGATCCGGTAGTCGCATGACTATTATCCAGACTATCACATAGCAGGTGCTTAGCTTTATTGACAGTAAGCTTCAGTATCAATGTTAGACCTCTTATGGTGAGTTAAAAGTTATTGTTAATTTGTATATTCTGGATATTCTAATCTTTGTCTCTAACTAAATAAATATTTCACAATGGTTTACATGCGTTAACCATCTTGGATATGCAGAAAAAATGGAATGAGAAATTCATAAATTGGAAATATATCCATCTATATTCTGTCTGTAGATAAATTAAAAACATTTTTAGGCCTACCTGTTTACCTAATATGTGATGATCTAAACGCGGTTTACATAAGCTTATTCTTTCAAAAATGGTCACTTTTCCTCACAATTTTACTTGTAGAAATGGAGTGATTTACTATAACTGCTATTAGCATGTCCCATATTCTTATGGAATGGCAAAATGGGAGTGCAATGTACCATTCTGTCGGATGCAAAAGCACACATGTAAAAGGCAAATGTCCTAATTAATGCTTTTATATTTTTAAAGGAAGATCAGAGATGTGTGGGGGTAGGGGCGTGGGTTCAGAAATTATAAGAAAGTTCACATAATGCGAAAGATCAAACATATTGAGCTTGCCGACTAAAAGTCCCTTGTGCATCTGCGCAGTCTGAACAGAACCAAGAAGATTCAAATATTTGTTAGTGACCCGTGTAGACTTACCAGACTGCACAGATGCTCTGAACCGAGTCTACACTGGTTGCATATATATGGTATAATCGTTTTCTATTTCAAAAGGCCTGTTATAACTATGAAAAGTGGAACATTAAATGTATATATGTCAGTCTATGGACATAGAGGCCCTTTTGTATGACAATGTGAAATATCACCCCCTGCCCCTACCTCCACACATACACAAAAGTACCAGTCTGCATATCTAAAACTTCGGACATGGCTTACACAATTTAGGAACAATCCTGATTAGTTTACCCCAATGCACAGGAGCTTATCCTTATCTTTGTTGATCTCGTATAGATGGTAGGATAACGTTGTATTTCCAATGTATGTGTGCAGTGTAGTCTGGATTGCACTGAAACTAATTAGCCGGCAAATGCACTGATGCAGATCAAACTTCTGTTGCAGTTTGTCTGTTTGCTCAGGTCTGTTTAGGTTGTAATAAAAAATGCGGGGACATGTGTGTGTGTGTGTGTGTTGTGGTGGCGGGGGGAGGGGGGTGCATGTGGCGGATTCTAATTTGCTCACAAAAAAATCTTGTTTATTTGAATAATTCAGGGTATTTGGGATTACCGAAATCCAACGTTTACCGGAATCTACCGGAATCCAATATTAATTACCGAAATCCAACATTAATTACCGAAATCCAACTATATTATCAAGTTTATCATGATTTGTGTAAATTTAGACATATATAATGTTAAATAATATATAAACAGATAATATGGCCAAGTTTGGAAGAATATTTTGGAATAATAACGATTTTATTAACGTTTTTTACAATTTCGGAATCTACCGAAATCCAATATTAATTACCGAAATCCAACTATATTATCAAGTTTACCATGATTTGTGTAAATGTAGACATATACACTGTTAAATAATATATAAACAGATAATATGTCCAAGTTTGGAAGAATGTTTTGGAATAATAATGATTTTATTAACGTTTTTATAATTTTCATAGGTGGAGTTACTTCCCTTCGTAGCTTAGCTCTGTGATGAGTATATAGAAATATGGGGAAACACAGCGAAACATTACTTTTAGCAATTTTACTTTTAGCTGTTTGCCCGTTGGGGTGAACCCGTACATTTTGCGCATGTTCAAAGACACTTTTTTAGCTTGACGCCCGTGTCATAAATTTAACAATGCCATATGAAATAGAATAATAGTAAACATATTTTAAAGCAGTGAACTCAACTCCAGAAATAAAATAATTAATGCAACTTTTAATGTATAAAAAAGCGAATGTCTATATAGAGAATTCTGAAATCATAAACTTGATAGATTTTTAAAATATTTAAAATATATGTTAACCAAATTAGAAAATGGCACAAAAGTAAATTGATATCTGCAAACACATTATATAATTATATACAATAGCTGAAATATATTAACCCATTTATAAAAGGGCATAAGCAAATACTGTAGTTCCAGATCAAATGCCATGGAGCACGGCGTCTGATCTAGGACTACACTATTTGAGTTCACCAGGCTTAAATAACTATCTACCAGACATAGCTATATAACGCACAGAATCTGTAGCAACAACCCTCCCTAACTGGGATTGGCTGTACGCCGCGTAAGGTTGCTACTGGTCAATGCGTTATTTGCGCACAAAAAAAGGTGTAGACTGGGATCAAACCCTTTCAGGGAAAAATAAGAAATAACAAATTGTAGTCTGTTGAATTAGCCATGAGTAAGCTTATACAACTCTATTTAGTTTGTGTATGAGAGTTTTTAGTTTGTATGCAATTCAATGCCAAAATAAAACAAAAAAACAAAACAAAAAAAAAAACAAAAAAAAAAAAAAAAAAAACAGATCCTGATCAGACGCTGTATTCTGTGTCATCTGCTGAAGCCCAGAAAGTGGTAAAGTTTAAGTTTGGAGAGTTTTTACAATCGTTAGGCTACAGATTTGCATGCAGTCAAATTCAAAAAAACAAAACCAATATTTATGCTTTATATCTTGACATTTCATGCTTGATACTGGAGACAATTTGCAGGAAAAATCAAAGCTTTATTTATTGGAAAAATATGAAAAATGTTTCAGTGTGTTCCCCCGTACTTCTATGTACCCGTCACAGAGCTAAGCTACAAAGGGAAGTAACTCCACTTAAGAAAATTATATAAACGTTAATAAAATCGTTATTATTCCAAAACATTCTTCCAAACTTGGACATATTATCTATTTATATATTATTTAACAATGTATATGTCTACATTTACACAAATCATGGTAAACTTGATAATATACTTGGATTTTGGTAATTAATATTGGATTTCGGTAGATTCCGAAATTGTAAAAAACGTTAATAAAATTGTTATTATTCCAAAATATTCTTCCAAACTTGGCCATATTATCTGTTTATATATTATTTAACATTATATATGTCTAAATTTACACAAATCATGATAAACTTGATAATATAGTTGGATTTCGGTAATTAATATTGGATTCCGGTAGATTCCGGTAAACATTGGATTTCGGTATTCCCAAATACCGTATAATTCAGATATGGGATTTTTTTGTGCACTCTTTTTTTATTTTTAATATATATAACAGACTTGCTCAAGTCTCTCTCTCTTTCTCTCTCTCTCTCCGTCTCCGTATGAGAAAAGCTCTCTTTGGAGTATGCAGTAAAGAGCCAGATCAGCCAACGAAAAGGTATTATACTGTAAAATACTATAAAACTAACAACATTTAACAGAAATTGTGAATTAGAGGATGCATTTGGTTTAACTTTGCTGAAAGAGTTCTTATGTCAACACCTACAATACAATTTTTGTGGAAAAATAATTTTGAACACCAAGGGGTTACAATTCTTGGAATGAACCAAGCGGTCAAAATTATAGAGTAACATAAATGTCATGATAATTCCATGCCATGGCACAAGGGCTGAAGATAAGGCATCAAAGTATGAAAGCGTGGGCATGGGACTGTCAGAAAAGTTATCAATAGGTCTCAGTCTTTGAGATGAGGCAATAAAATGAATAATAATAATAAAGGAAGTAAAAATCACAGTCATCAGCACTGCGACCAACTATGGTACGAATAATTAGTTCCCTGTACCCTACAATAATTGGTCGCGGTTTGTTTACTTTGTTGCACCGGTGTCTAGGTAAAATACAATACCCCTTCAATGGTTTTGTATTGAAAAAATAAAAAAAAAACGGAACATTCAACATCACCACGTGATTGAGAAACAAAGAAGGTCCCATCTGTTGCACATAAATATTCATGTTTGCAGAATTTAATTGCACTTACTTCAAAGGTTGTATCACGGAACAACGTGGAATCGCTAACCCAGACACCGCTGTCACATTCCAAACCTTCGATGACACTTTCTCCCGCCAAATGGTTAATTGCGCTTGTCTTGATTCCTAAATTTCTTTCATTGCGATTGGTGTGGCTCCTGAAAGAAGCTGTCTGTAAACTATTGGCCTGATTCAAATCCCCAGCATCTAGATTTTGAGATGACACCTCCAAGTTCAAAGCAGCCGCTTTTTTCAGGACTTGTCCGAAACGGGAATTAAACTCGCATCCTGATTGGTTATAGTCTTCCAGCATGGTTAGGTGTAAAGCCCGGGACTCAGTTACCGTACCTGAAGAAAACAAAAACTTATTAATGTCGAGCATGGTCATGAGAAAATGTCTTCGTGGCAAAATAGCGCAGCAAAAATCCAGATTAGTTAGCGAAGCGGACCAAGACTGCTATATACGTTTGCTCTGGAATAAGAATTCATAATTTACTTTTCTGGATTTCTAGAGGGTACTGATTCTGTAGCACGGTGGACAGCGGAGGCCGCCTGCTCAGACTGCGCGAATGCGCAGGCTAACCCGAACCTTCGCTCTCCGCATATGCTCCGAAGACATTTTCCCAACATGAAATCTTTAGGAAATGTTGTGGCCCGGCTCAATATATAATAAGACCCAACTGAAAACTTTGATGATTTTAAAATTACAATATAACTTTTTGTCGATTCCTGTTACAGCTTAAGCGATAGGCTAGTGGACTTTCACTGTCAGAAGTAAAGTAAGTCCTGTTTTCGCCCAAGAATAATAAAACACTAATATAATAAATGCTATCATGAAAAGGAAAATATCTAAGCGCATCTTTAGAACTGTACATGAAAAAAATGATGAAAGCATAGAAAATAGCAGCGCTCCATTGCATATTCTACATGCCGAATGTGATTTTACCGCTTTAGAATGTAAACTAATTTCCAAATGTCAAACATGGCAAACAACCCGAACTTGTAAACACACAACAAATTATGCTTGCTTACTGTGTACATGTATACTAATTAAATACGAGTCAAAGATCGCAGCCGAGCCCGCGCCGGACAAAAAAGGCCCTAGTGTATATGTGAACCGCAATATCACAGAAGATCTGCTAATCCGCAGTCTGATCGAGCCTGTAGATTCAATAGTGTTTACGTTTATTCCATGCGAGCAGCGAAATCCCAAATCAGCCTGCGCAGATGCGCAGTTGTTCTGGGACGACAGTATTCGCATATGTGTTATCAGCCCTTTTTTCGTGCTTTTTTGGGAAACGTGCAAAGGCAAGTCAATCTAAATGCTAGTCTAAATGTCAATATTATCCCCGTTATTCTTTTGTTAGACAAGGAAAACAAAGACCCTGAGACAAAGCCCAGTGTTTTCGATGCGTTGTCCTTTATTGAATAGAAGCACTTGTCATTTCGTACATAACGATTATGGGTGTAATATTACCTAAAATTCTACAATGACTGTTAAGCTGAAATAACAATTAACAACGTTTGATAGAAAAAAAAAATCTTTATTTATTCATTATTAGCTTGTCCGGATGTTCATAGTACTTACTTATTTACACCTGTATTTGTTTATTTACTTATTTCCCTGCTACTAATTTATAATTGTATTGCTTTGTATTGATGGATTGTAATGATGACAACTACTGCAATAATCATTATTGTTTTTGTTGTCATTACTGTAAATATTAATGCCATCACTATTTCCTAATCATATATACGTAGTTCCTGCTACTACTACTGCCATTACTATTACCACTGCTACTAATATTACTACAACAACAACAACTACTACTACTACTAATAATAATAATAATAAATTGAAACATTATTATTATTATTATTATTATTATTATCTCGTTTACTTTATCTCCTTTCCCTATCCTATTTGCTTTTGAACAAACTACATGTATGTGATAAAGTTCAGCTGCCACTTCTTCTGATCTTTGGTTAACATTCTGGGGACTCATCTAGCTGAGACCTTGGACATCCCTAAGCTATCGGTCAAGGTAGACTAAACTGCTCAAAAACATGCTTATTTGTCTAGCTATATCACGCAGGCTTCTCATCTTGTCACACATGATCAGACTGTGCACAAGCTCAATGTTTTCGTCTGTAGTAGTCTCTTTAGGGCACCAAGACCATTCATAATCCTTCGGGCCCTCCCTCCCTCCCTCTTCTAAATTCAGCAGCCCATTTCTACACGGAGACTCATTCACAGGGGTGTTAATAAAGTCGTCATGAATTTCCTTCGAGGGTGGGTGTGGGGGGAGGGGGGGGGGGGGCATGCCCTTCTTACAGAAATACTTTATGACTGTTCTAACTTCACCTTTGTCCATTCTCTCAGTTTAGCACACCATTCCGTTGTTTTCAGCGAATTCCTACTGAAATGAATAGCTTCAAAATTTTTATTCTTTCTATCAAAGATGCCGAATAAGATAAATTATCAACTGATTGGGGTTTCATTTCAATTTATTCATGCTAAGTATATCGGGCCAAGAACTTCTTGTTCGTACTTCGTATGCGTTTCGGGCAGCTGGTGTGTAGTTGACTTTCAAATATTGATCTGGAAACAATGAAAACAACCCAGCGAGACATGACGTTAATACAACGTCGCATCAACGTCGATGCAACGTTATGACTTTACAGCGACGTTGATGCGACGTTATTTCAACGTTGCGGGCCGCTAGGAAAATGGAACTTAATATTACTTTTCATTTGGAAATATTTATACTAAACTAGGCTGTGGAAACACAATTTCTCTCTATATGCTTATATTTTGAAGACTTCTTGTTCATTCTCAAAGAAAGAGCAGATACTGGAATCAGAGAATACTTCAATACAGAAAAAAATCAATGTGAATTTAAAGGAAAGTAAATAAGTGAACTGAGGAACTGATACAATCAGATCCACATCAAGTCCTCTGCATCAAAGGGAAAGACAGACAAATACCATTAAACAGCCACAAAAAGAACAAATGGCAAGCAGAGTTGGCAACCCTTTCCCAAAAAAGGATGCAACTCTGTTACTCAAACTTAACTGAATATATCTTTAAGTTACTCAAACTTAACTGAATATATCTTTAACATACATAATTGTTAAAAGAAAACACAGTTGTCAGTGAAACACCACTGAACATTTAACAAAAAAAAATCAAAACTAGAAACGGTTTTTTAGAAAAAAAAAAAATGTTCCCCACCCCCTCCAATCCCGCAAGTGTTGTCATTCTTGTATGCAACACATCATCTCGTCCTGTTCTACATTTGTACCAAGCATCATCAAAATATTCCGTAGGGTATTCGTGTTACAGAACAGAGACAAGAAATCAAATTCAAACACAAGAAGGGGAGATAACTCCAAAATTAAAAAGAGCCAAGTTGTCATTCTTGTATGTGACATGTCGTCTACTCCTGCTCTTCATTAATTACTACTAAGTATCATCAAAATATTCCAAAGCGTGTTCGACTTACATAGCGGACACTAAATCAATGCATAATCAGTGTCAAATATAACAAAGGGAGATAACAGCAAAAATAAGTCAGGCAGAGTTGTCATTCTTGTAAGAAAAACGTCGTCTTGTCCTATTCTACAGTTCTACAAGGTACCATCAAAATATTCTTAAGGGTATTCTAGTTACAGAGTAGACAAGAAATCTATTTCAAACAAAACAAAGGGAGATAACTCCAAAAGTATGAAAGCCAGAGTTGTCATTCTTTTACGCGACACGTTGTCTGGTCCAGTTCTACATTTCTACTAAGTATCATAAAAATATTCCAAAGGGTCTTTGACTTGACGAAATCAATGGATAATCACTGTCAGACATAACAAAGGGAGATAACGCCAAAAGTATGAAAGCCAGAGTTGTCATTCTTGTACGCGACACGTCGTTTGGCCCTGTTCTACATTTCTACAAAGTATCATAAAAATATACCAAAGGGTCTTTGACTTACAGAGCGGACACGAAATCAATGGATAATCACTATCAGACATAACAAAGGGAGATAACGCCAAAAGTAAGAAAGGCACAGTTGTCATTCTCGTACGCGACATGTCGTCTGATCCTGTTCTACATTTCTACAAAGTATCATAAAATATTCCAGAGGGTCTTTGACTTACAGAGCGGACACGAAATCAATGGATTATCACTGTCAAATATAACAAGAGGGCCACGGGCCACGGGTCGCTCACCTGAGTGACATAGCAATGCAGATATGCAGATGTTATGCAACAATTTTTCCAATCCTGTCATCGCAACTAATGAAAAGATCATCATTTAAGCAGTTCTTAATTTTGAAGAAGAATATATATGGCTTGACAGTCAATGGAGCGTGATCATTTGAACAAACTCTCAATCACATTTCAACAGTGGGATCAATGTGAAATTTGGTGGCAAATGGCTAAGTGGTTTCTGAAGAATCATGATTTTATACATGTAAACAGCTCAGCGGCAGGGAAATACAATAAACATAAACAAGATGGCAGCCATCTTAGATTTCCAATCAGAATGATTTTAGCTACTGTTGATCTACAAGTCACCTCGATACTTCCAATGAACTTTGAGTCAATTGCCCTTTCGGTTCAGGAGAAAAAGTTCAAAACAGATTTTCAAGATGGACGCCATAGCCTCAATTTGGGATTGCCTATCGCAACGATTTGAGTTTTTTTATCTACAAGTCACCCCGATGCTTCCTACCAAGTTTCGAGTCAATTGGCCTTTTAGTGTAGAAGAAGAAGGGAAAAATAGATTTCGGGTTGTTTGCCATCTTGGATTTCCGATTTGAACAATTTTAGCTATTTTTATATCTACAAGTCATCCCGATGCTTCCTACCAATTTTCAAATCAACTGGCCCTTTGGTTCAGGAAAATAAGCGTAGAAAAGAGTTTCAAGATGGCCACCATGGCGGCCATCTTGGATTTCCGATCCAAATAATTTAAGCTATTTTAGATCTACAAGTCACCCCAATGCTTCCTACCAAGTTTCGAGTCAAATGGCCTTTCAGTTCAGGAGAAGAAGCGAAAAATAGATTTTCAAGATGGCTGTCATGGCGGCCATCTTGGATTTCTGATAGGGACGATTTTACCTATTTTTGATCTACAGGTCACCCTGATGCTTCCTACCTAATTTAAAGTCAATAAGCCTTTCGGTTCAGGAGAAGAAGTGAAAAATAGATTTTCAAGATGGCCCCCATGGCGGCCATCTTGGATTTCCATTCGGAACGATTTTAGCCATTTTGGATTTATAAGTCACCCCGATTCTTCCTACCCAGTTTCAAGTCAACTGGCTTTTGGGTTTAGGAGAAAAAGCAAAAAAAAAAAAAAAAAAAAAAAAAAAAAGATTTTCAAGATGGCCACCATGGCAGCCATCTTGGATTTCCCATCAGCAGGATTGTAGCTATTTTTGATCTACAAGTCACCCTGATACTTCCTACCAAGTTTTGAGTCAGTTTGCCTTTCGGCTCAGGAAATGAAGTGAAAAGTAGATTTTCAAGATGGCTGACATTTTGGATTTCCGATCGGAACGATTTTAGCTATTTTTGATCTACAAGTCACCCCAATGCTTCCTTCCAAGTTTCGAGTCAATTGGCATTTGGGTTTAGGAGAAGAAGCGAAAAATAGATTTTCAAGATGGCAGCCATGGCGGCCATCTTGGATTTCCGATCGGAACGATTTTAGCTATTTTTGATCTACAAGTCACCTGATGCTTCCTGCTGAGTTTCGAGTCAATTGACTTTTGGGTTTAGGAGAAGAAGCGAAAAATAGATTTTCAAGATGGCGGCCATGGTGGCCATCTTGGATATACGATCGGCACAATTTTAGCTATTTTTCATCTACAAGTCACCCCAATGCTTCCTACCAAGTTTCGAGTCAACTGTCCTTTTGGTTCAGAAGAAGAAGCGAAAAATAGATTTTCAAGATGGCTGCCATGGCGGTCATCTTGAATTTCCGATCGGCACGATTTTAGCTATTTTTGATCTATAAGTCACCCCAATGCTTCCTACCAAGTTTGGAGTCAATTGGCTTTTGGGTTTAGGAGTAGAAGCGAAAAATAGATTTTCAAGATGGCTGCCATAGCGGCCATCTTGGATTTCCGATCGGCACGATTTTTGCTATTTTTGATCTACAAGTCACCCTGATGCTTCCTAGCAAGTTTGGAGTCAACTGGCCTTTCGATTCAGGAGAAGAAGCGAAAAATAGATTTTCAAGATGGCGGCCATGGAATGATTTTAGCTATTTTTGATCTACAAGTCACCCAGATGCTTCCTACCAAGTATCGCGTCAATTGGCACAGGGGCGTAGGAAGAGTAGGCTTTTAAAGCAATTGTTGACGCTGCACGACGGACGACTGACATTGACTTACCACAAAGTGCTCATGGTGAGCTAAAAATTTGAGCAAATTTGGCTCAGTGGCTTCAGAGGAGAAGTCTTCTGAAATTCTCAACAATTTTCCCATACAAATGTTATGGGGCTCATACAAATGCATAGGGAACCAAACTTGACCTTGCCGTAAAGAGGTCAAATGTCAACGTACGACAAATTTTTTAGCAACTTTGGTAGAGCTCCTGTCCCCGATGATTTGTGCACAGATCAGCCCCAAGGCATCCTCGGTTCTGGAGAAGAAGGTTTTTAAAAGGGTTTTACCATATATGGGCATGGCGGCCATCTTGGTCAATGAACCGCGACCATTTTAGCAATCTTTCGTTCCCCCGACCTAAGAAGGCTCAATATGAAATTTGAGCAAATTTGGCTCAGTGGCTTCAGAGCAGAAGTCCTTTGAAATTCTCAACAATTTTCCTATTCAAATGTATGGGGCTCATACAAATGCATAGGGAAGCAAATTTGACCTTGCTGTAAAAAGGTCAAATGTCAACGTACGACAATTCTTTTAACAACTTTGGTAGACCTCTTGTCCCCGATAATCTGTGAAAAGATTCAGCCCCAAGGCGTTCTCTGTTCTGGAGAAGAAGATTTTTAAAGGCTTTTACCATATATGGGCATGGCGGCCATCTTGGTCAACAGACCGCAACAATTTTAGCAATCTTTTGTTTTCCTTACCCTAAAGTGGCTATGTATGAAATTTGAGAAAAATTGGCTTAGAGGCTTCAGAGGAGAAGTCGTTTGAAATTCTCAACAATTTTCCCATTCAAATCTATGGGGCTCATACAAATGCATAGGGAAGCGAACTTGACCTTGCCGTAAAAAGGTCAAACGTCAACATACGACAATTCTTTTAGCAACTTTGGTAGATCTCCCGTCCCCGATGATTTGTGCAAAGATTCAGCCCAAGGCATCCTCGGTTTTGGAGAAGATGATTTTTAAATGTTTTTACCATATATGGGCATGGCGGCCATCTTGGTCAACGGACCGCGACCATTTTAGCAATCTTTTGTTCCCCCACCCTAAGGAGGCTCCGTATGAAATTTGAGCAAAATTGGCTCAGCGGCTTCAGAGGAGAAGTCGTTTGAAAATGTTAACGGACGGACGCACGGACGGACGCACGCACGCACGCTCGGACGACGGACGAAAAGTGATCACAATAGCTCATCCTGAGCATAGCTCAGGTGAGCTAACAAAGGGAGATGATGCCAAAAGTAAGAAAGGCAGAGTTTTCATTCTTGTACGCGACACGTCGTCTGATCCTGTTCTACATTTCTGGCAAGTACCATCGAAATATTCCATAGGGTATTCCAGTTACAGAGCAGACGAGAAATCTATTTCAAACAAAACAAAGACAGATTATTCCAAAAGAAAGAAAGCCAGAGTTGTCGTTCTTGTACGCGACACGTCGTCTGGTCTAGTTCTACATTTCTACCAAGTATCATAAAATATTCCAAAGGGTCTTTGACTTACAGAGCGGACACAATATCAATGGATAATCACTGTCAAATATAACAAAAGAAGATAACGCCAAAAGTAAGAAAGGCAGAGTTGTCATTCTTGTACGCGACACGTCGTCTGGTCCTGTTCTACATTTCTATTAAGTATTATAAAAATATTCCAAAGGATCTTTGACTTACAGAGCGGACACGAAATCAATGGATAATCACTGTCAGACATAACAAAGGGAGATATCGCCAAAAGTAAGGAAGGCAGAGTTGTCATTCTTGTACGCGACACGTCATCTGGTCCTGTTCTACATTTCTACCCAGTATCATAAAAATATTCCAAAGGGTCTTTGACTTACAGAGCGGACACGAAATCAATGGATTATCACTGTCAAATATAACAAAGGGAGATAACGCCAAAAGTAAGAAAGGAAAAGTTGTCATTCTTGTAGGCGACATCGAAATATTCCGAAGGGTATTCGAGTTACAGAGCGGACATGATTTTTTTTTTTTCAAATAAAACAAAGGGTGATAACTCCAAAAGTAAGAAAGCAAGAGTTGTCAATCTCGTATGCGTCATCTCGTCCTGATCTACATTTCTACCAAGTATCATCAAACTATTCCAAAGGGTATTCAAGTTACTGGAGCAAAAGAAAAACACCAGCTGAACCCCGCCCAGCGGGCACGCGACGTTGATACAACGTCGTATCAACGTCGATGTAACATCGACGTTGATGCGACGTTGTATAAACGTATTGTGCCCGCTGTGCCGCGCTGAGCCGAGAAACAGACAAAAAAAAAGGTCCGACTCAGACCATCTAATGAAATGTTATCAAGTAGGTGCCATCAACGAATCTGAACCCCGACCTACCGAGGTAAGCAAAGTGGTCAACCGTGATTGGGTCAACCGTTAATGCCACAACCACGAAATGCTACAACTGTGGAATGCCACAATCACGAAATGCCGCAACAACGACTGGCCACAATCACGAATCACAGCCTTCCCGCTGCACCGACAGAAGAAAAGACGAGGAACAAACAATGACAAAACAAACGATGAAACCAGCGATGCACGAACAAAGAACGCCTTGAAAGGGTCAGTATCACTGTGTTAGAGATCCCGTAGGTTTTACGGTAAATACTGGCAACTGGCTGCCAGAACATGTTCCGTAAATTTTACGGGCCCCTGTAGATTTACAGTAATAATTACGCATGGTAGGGCAGTGTAGAGCAACGTAGGTGACGTATAGGACATAGTAGGAATGCGAGCTAACGCACCGTATTTTAAGCTTAAACATCCTTACCCTATCCTACCAGGTAATTCCTGCAAAATAGCTTCAGAAATGAAGGTATTTTTTAACGTTAATTGAAGTATGAAAAACAAAAGGTCACGAGCAAAGTAAATGAACCCCGACGGGGTTCATGTGTAAACTTTGCTCGTGACCCGATATTTTTCGTCAATGAAGGTTAAATAAATTACCTTTATTACTTATGATATTTATATTATTTTCTATCCTTTATTTGACGAAAAAATCTGGTTTGAGGGTTAAAATTGAAACAAGAAAACTTTTGCACACTGTGTTTGCACACAGTATTCTTATAAACGGTGGAACGGCATCGCTGATGTCTTCCACTAGGCGTTTTTTTTTTTTCAAATACTGACCATCCTGGGTGCAGAACCGGACTACTTTTCAAGACGTTATCTTCCGATAGGTGGCATTTTCCGCTTGCTGCTTTTTAGCGGCAGAGTTGTGAGTTATGCGCACCGCGTATTAATATTTATCCAGTACAGGATAGTGATGTGTCATAGCAGACAGGTCAGTTTTCGAAGAGTATGACACGCGCAGACAACAGTCATTACCTCGCCTTTGTCCAATCATATTGGAGAGGACCCTGGTTTATTTTTGACGTCACTTCATGATCATGTGACGTCGCGTGAGTTCATTGAAGTTCAACACCTTAACTATATTTGTTCCCCTGTAAATGCACTGCGAATGTAAATATTGGATATTACAAAATCTATGATAAGAAAAGGCAAAGGCCCTGATGATATTTGCGTATACACAAGATGATTTAAATCTGCGCATTTTGCGCATGTTCGAAGACAATTTTTCGCTTGACGCGGCCCAATTGAGTTAATAATCATGGAGGAAGTCAGACGTCCTGAGTGTCGCCGAGAAACAGTTTTACATCAACGGTTTTGACTGCAAGTTTTTGTATCAGGCTTGGAGTACCTTGCAAAATGATAATTAAGGCATTCATCTGTCCGTTTGAGGACCGAGTTCGTTTCAAATCTTTCTAAAGAACCTGTATTATACAAGTATAAGCTTTCACAAAAAACTTGGTGTACGCTTAGTACACAACTGTTAAAGCTGATTTTAATACGGGATAGTGTTGGGTTCTTTTCATGCAAACCATCTAAATTCCATAATGCAAAATGTGAATTCGAGAGGTCTAAATGAGATCTCGTGCCGTTGGCCTCAACAAGAATGACACTCACATTAAAAACGTTTTTTTAGGCTTACCGCATCAAAATTAAAATAAGTAGTAAACATCAAAGGGTAAGGTCAGCATCCGCGCACAGTTTGATTCTATCAGCGGGCATAACTATCAGTACAGTGTATGTGTTATACATTCATCGTTCCATACTACCGCAAGTCGCATTGAAAACACACACACACACGCACGCACGCACGCACAAGATATAACTTAACCACATCTAAATCCCTCGCTGTATAAACAAGCACCCAGGACCCCTCCTCATCCTCCACACACATTAAATATGCACTTTAAATACATAAAATACATAAAATGTACACAATTTGTTTGCTGTGCTTGTGCTGAACATTTACTGACGTATCATCTAATATTAAAAATAATAATATAGAATGGTTAACTATCATCATATTCATTAGCTCTGCTTTCTTAGATTGTTTTGGAATAGAGTATCATTTAATCTGAATGTATATATGCATCATAAGTGAAGTATGTACATACGGCAATAATAGGTATTCACATATGACTGTATTTTTTCTATTATTTTTATCGGAGGCAGTTAGATGTTTCAAAAGAAACTTTCTCCAACAAACACGGTCCGTTGGATTCCTAATTCATAATAGTGAAGAGTTATATTCATTGCGTAGGATACATTTTAGAGAAAATGTCAATGCAATATATACCACGCGTGATTACACAGCTGTTACTGGTAACCGCAACAGGGCTTACCTTTTTCTACCGCAGTCTGTCTTACTCGCGTACTACTTATCAGGTGAAATGATAGTGTGTTTTCGTTACCGTGTCTTACTCTAGGAATGACTTATATATATATATATATATATATATATATATATATATATATATATATATATATATATATATATATATATATATATATATATATATATATATCATTTAGCTTAGTTATTCTACGTCGGTTTCTTCCCCCATTTAATTAAATAAAAGCATCGCAGACACTGCATGATATCCCGCCACTGCAGGGTAACAAAACATGTAGTGAAGATGGCTGTGACTCGACCAAAACTTGGTGTACTGTAACCTCGAAACATCACTTCATAGTCTTAAGTGGTATTGCTTAAAACTGTAGGAGTGGGCCTGAAAGCAAGTGAGGATGCTTTATTAAGTATTTATAACTATGAAAAATTTGGTGTACTGTAACCTTGAAAGATTATGAAAATTTAGTGTACTGTAACCTAGCTGCAATTCTCCATATCTTTCTTCTATCCAACAACATACATATGACAGCTTGATCAGATAAAAAAAAAACTATAGGAGGAGTGAGCTGAAAATGAAATCGTGCTTGAATAATCTTTAAAGAGCTACAACTCGATCTAAATTTGGTGTACTGTAACCTCGAAAAAATATATATACTGCATAACCTCATAGTCTAACTGTCCACCATGTTTCAACCCGATCAGATTGAAACTGCAGGAGTTATTCAGAAACAAAGTGAAGTCTGAAAATCTTTAAAAAGTGTAATAACTCTATCAAAATTTCGTGTACTGTAACATCGAAACAATATGCGTTGTATCACCTCATGGTCTAACTCTCCACCAAGTTTCAACGCGATCAGATGAAAACTGTAGGAGCAGTTATCCGAAAACGAAGTATGGATGGACGGTCGGACACTTGAGGGTAAACCATAATTCCACGCCACTATCGTGTGGCGGGGTATAAAAAGGAAAATAAATCAGAAAAAGCCAATGTTTGAAGTTTATGGTTTTGTAACGTTTCAGGCGCCAAGTTGTTTAGCTAAAGTCACAAACACACAACTTAAAAGATCCTTACACAAAACACAATGTCACATATAGTTGTGTTCGTAACTTCCGTGTTTTGATTTTTGAGTTAAAATTATGTTTTGAGTTTTCGCTTCGTTTCCCGTGTTACGTTTTTAAAGTACGTTACGCCTTTTAAAGGTACGATAAAGGACATAATAGAAAGTGAGGTGAAACAAGAAAAAAAAAAGTTTCTTATCAGCTTTTTATATGCTGCACTATAAAAAATACCTTACCTTTTATTGCTAAGTGATTGACCACGGTTTACCAGTGCACTGACCGTTACTTTTATAAGTCAAAAACACGGAAGTCACAAAACAAGCCTATTCAAATATATGGAAAATTTTACCTCCAAAAACTGAAAGTTTTCGGATAAAAAAACCCCTCTATTTTGCATATTTTCTGCTCAAAAACATAGATTGTGGGTACTCGTTAGAACCGCCTCGGCGAGGCGGTTCTAACGAGTACCACAATCTATGTTTTGAGCAGAAATAAGATAAATGATGTATACCCCTGTAAACCCCATTTTTACTATATAAAAGTGGGGTTTAAGGGGGTCAAAATTATATAGGTATGTTTTCGTGAGCTTTAGAAAATCCCTCTATGCACAGCAAAGCTGTTCAGTGGTACGCCCGTGGAATTTTTTGGAGATGTCGGCGCCTTATTTCTTCTACAGCGTTCATCTTAGGACAATACCCAGCTAGCATTCTACGTAAATCTACATCGGGCCGTCATCGGCCCGTCAGCTACCCTGACGGGCCGATGACGGCCCGATATAGATTTACGTAGAATGCTGACTGGGTATATATATCGCGAAAATTCAATTTGAAAAAAAAAAAAAGATAAAAAAAACTAGAAATGTGTCAAGATGACACGGATGCCCCCACCCAGGGCCATCCTCATCCACACGCAGGCATTTTGCAAAAAAACAGCCATCAGAAGAGATGGCAAATCCCCCGACCGCACCGCAAATGGCTGTCTTTTTTCAATCTAGGGCATCAGAGATGTAATTTTATCAAGGGATATACTTGTTTAACCCTGCAGTGCGTGATAAATCCACAACTGTGAATCAGACATAGAACTCTAAAACCATTAGTTGTGGATTTTGTGTTTTTCAACAAGGAAACTGAAAATAATGAGAAAAATAAGGCCCGTTGCCTGCAATGATTATAACTCTCAAACTGTAAGTCATGGAAACTGGATTTTTTGTTTGCTTTTAGTGATTTTCAACAAAGAATCCAAAAATAATGAGAAATATAAGGCCCTTTGCCTGCAAGGCCTGTAACTCTTCAACCGTTAGTAAGTGATTTTCAACAAAGAATCCAAAAATAATGAGAAAAATAAAGCCTGCTGCATGCAGTGCTAATAAATCTGCATCAGCAGTATAAGTAAGGGAGACAACTCCAACACTCCGTAGGTCAGAGTTGTCCTTACATATTGTGAGACACACCTAGTTTATGTTCTTAGCATCTCTACTAACTATCATTAAAATGTCTCCACTGGTTAAAGAGTTATGGCCTGCACAAGATTTTACCACCAGGGGAGATAATTGAAAATAAATAAAGTAACGAGTAACCATAGTTACAATTTTTAAATGCAACTCTCCTTCTTAATGTTCTAAGCATCCCTATTAATTATCACCAAAAATCTCAACTGGTAGAGAAGTTATGACCGTCAGCAAATTTAACAACTATGGGAGATAACTCAAAAATGGAGTCAGACTTATCTTTTGTGTACATGACATGCCTACTCAATGTCCTCTACAACTTGATGAAGTATCATAAAAATATCTCAAAAAGTTTGAGTTATGGCCTGCACAATATTTAACAACTATGGGAGATAACTCCAGAACTGAGTCAGTTAGAGTTGTTGTTCTTATATGTAACACACCTACTCAATGTCCTCTACAACTTGATCAAGTATCATGATAATATCTCAAAGAGTTATTGAGTTATGGCCTGCACAAGATTTCATAACGATGGGAGATAACTCCAGAACGCAGTCAGTTAGAGTTTACATTCTTGTATGCGACACCCCTACTCAATGTTCTCTACCTATTGGTGAAGTATCATGAAAATAACTTACAGGGTTTTAGAGTTAGAGGCCGCACAAGATTTAACAACTGTGAGAGATAACTCCCAAAACGGAGTCAGCTAGAGTTGTTGTTCTTGTATGTGACACACCTACTCAATGTCCTCTACAACTTGATCAAGTATGAAAATATCTCAAAGGGTTATTGAGTTATGGTCTGCACAAGATTTTATAACTATGGGAGATAACTCAAGAACGCAGTCAGTTAGAGTTGTCTTTCTTGTACGCGACACGCCTACTCAATGTCCTCTACCTAATGGTAAAGTATCATGAAAATACCTTAAATGGTTTTAGAGTTATGGGCCGCACAAGATTTAACAACTATGGGAGGTAACTCCGAAACGGAGTCAGCTAGAGTTGTCTATTTTGTACTTGTCTTTCAATGTCCTCTACATATTGGTGAAGTATCATGAAAATATCTTAAAGGGTTTCGGAGTTACAGTCCGCACAAAATTTTACAACTTTGGGAGACTATGGGAGATAACTCCTGAACCAAGTCGATTAGAGTTGTCATTCTTGCACGCAACACTCCTTCCCAATGCCCTCTACAAACTGACAAAGTTTCATGAAAATAGCTCAAAGGGTATAGGAGTTATGGGCCGCACAAGGTTCGTCTACAGACGGACGGACAGACGGACGGACGGACAGACGGAGAGCCCCACCCCGGTCCAGAATCAGTGGCCTAAAACTTGCCCTTTCATCAACAACTAAACAGCTTTCCTCTGTGTAATTATTGTGCTAAATTTTAGCTCTTCAGCCTCACCAATGATACCATAGTGATATTTTCAGTCACATTTTTGTATGTTTTCTTGGTGACCGGTTATATATTTTGACCCCTAGCCCCACCCACGGGCATGACCCTGAGGCATTTGTAAACCGATTTGAAAGGTCTTGCTCTAGGTAAGTATCATACCAAGTTTCAACTTTCTAGCCCAAAAGGTATGAAAGTTATAAGCTGCAAGAGAAACGCGGACGTAAAATTGCACTTAAACTTGCAGGTAACTTGAACCTGGTTACGAACGTGACATACGCACATACGCACGTAACATCACGGCGAAACGCTATATGCCCCACTCCTGCCTTCGGCAGGTGGGGGCATATAAAATATGTTTAATAATAAAAAAACAACAACATTTATTTACAACCATAATAACAGCGGGTTTTTCATATTCTTTGGAATATTATTTATTGTCATTAATACTTCATATAGGAGGAACAAGAAATCCGCGGAAAGCGGTGTCGCACCTGCGGGGATTAAGTCATACAAGATCCTATTTGTATTGAAAAAAATCTATTTTTTGCGCTCACGAGACACCCACTGACTATAAGGGTTTTAGGTAAAAACTGACTAAGTTAACAAAGCGGAAAAAATTGAAAAAAAAAAAAAAAATCTGAGAATTATGAGCAAACAATATGCACATCTACACACCATGGCCAAAACATCTGTGAAATTTCCAAATGATTGGCCAAAAACTGTAGGAGGAGTTGCGCTCACGAGACACCCACTGACTATAAGGGTTTTAGGTTAAAACTGACTAAGTTAACAAAGCGGAAAAAGTTGAAAAAAAAATCTGAGAATTATGAGCAAACAATATGAACATCTACACACCATGGCCAAAACATCTGTGGTTTCAAAATGATTGGCCAAAAACTGTAGGAGGAGTTGCGCTCACGAGACACCCACTGACTGTAAGGGTTTTAGATAAAAACTGACTAAGTTAACAAAGCGGAAAAAAAATCTGAGAATTATGAGCAAACAATATGCACATCTACACACCATGGCCAAAACATCTGTGAAGTTTCAAAATGATTGGACAAAAACTGTAGGAGGAGTTGCGCTCACAAGTCAAATGTTGACGAACGGACGGGTCACGGCACGCCTATATCGCACCTGCGTGCTAACGCAGGTGCGACAAAAATGAAGAGTGACATATATTTTCTTATTTTCTTTTTCAATATTTAGTCATGGTCCCTTTCTTTTAAAACAATGTCCATTCGTATACACATAGTGAGTTCTCAGGGATGTCGACGTAGATTGTTGCGTTTGGTGGATCATGTCTGGCATTGTTGTGATGAACTCGTTGTGGAAGAGGGAGCCAGTTATTTTGTTTTTCTTTGTGTTTTGGCATGTGTGCGGTCTTTCATGGTTTGTATGCGCTTCATTTTGATGTCATTAGCAGGCTATGTTCTGTAATTATGAGGGTAGTCGGGGGTGGCGAAGGTGTCGTGTATCTTACGTCACCGGGGCGTCCAACTTATATTGGCTTACAGTTGGGAAAGGCTTGCTATCCTTGTAGCAGGTAAGGGTAAAGGGGGAATGTTTTTCTTTCTTCTGTTTCTTTGCTTTCATTTCTGTTCCTCTTTCTTCCCTGTCGACCTCTTTCATCTTCTGTACAGTCAATCCTCTTTACAACGACACTCGATACAACGACAAAATTCGTCATAATGATAATTTGACTGGCACAAAACTAATATCTAATCACAAATTATACAAGAACATTGTATTTAATACTTCAATAAACATATGTTTTGGATATTTGTTAGAATCGATTCATTGAGGCGATTCTAACAAATATCCTAAACAAATGTTCTTTGAGCAAACAAGAATAACACGTCTGACATGGGTCTGCACTGTTTGCCTATGCGACAATAGTGCGGCTATAAATCTGGATTTCGTACAAACGCGATTTCCGTGGATTAACTCTACTGGCCAGCGAAAGTCATGTGGACAACAACAATATAACTCAGATTCTATATAGTAACTTTGAGTAGATTGCAATCGACCCAAAAAACGTTCAGGTTGGGAATAGAGTTCCTATCATGAACTTTTGGATGGTCCGACTAACGCACGGTTTGATTTCATTGGTCAATGATAATCACGTGTATAACAACCTTACGGATTTTTTTTTTTTTTTTTTTTTTATGTATACTTTGGGAAACAATCGACCCAAACGTTATAGGTTGAGACATACATTTTTGCAATGTATCATTGCAGAGATCGGTTCACAAACTGACTTAGACACAGAAACTTTATTTTACACAGAATACTACTTAACATGAGCATACACCTTACAAGGGCTTTTTTTTTTTTACTTCGACAAACAAAATAAAGCAGAAAACATGTCTGCATACAGTATAAGGTGGGGACTATAGGAATACTGGTCGAATTGTTTTAGCCCTTAAAGCGACAAGCAAAATGTATAGCAGACGACATTCTATTTTATTATTATTATTATTATTATTTTGAGAAAAACAAATCTTGATATTTCATGTGATTCGTCTGTGTAGCTACATAAACAGTTATGTGGTAAAATAGTAAAATGCCAAGAAAATCTGCATCTGAAAATGTCGTCTGCTTATGTCGTCTGCTGCATCTTCTTGCAAACTTTTCAAACTTACATTTTGCATATAGGCAAACAGTGTGGACCCAGATCAGACTGCTCCTAAAGGGAGCAGAAATGCAGAAATGACTTTTAAAGTAACCGGCAATTGTTGTGATTGGCGCTTTAAGGGTTAAAATATTAGACCCAGTCTGGAAAGGAGTAATGGGTGTCCGTATATTTAGGAAAAAATACTTGCAATAAAGAGAGATCGCCTAACATAAAATATATTCCTCCCTTATTATAGGGACTGCTCTTAAAGGAAAGATTTTAAATTCATTCCTTCAAAAGTAGTCCCCATTTTGGAAGCGAAACTTTGAGAATTTTTCTTGGATTGTGTATAAAAAATAATCTTTCCGTTCTGGCCACGTCGCTGCTATTTGTCATTCATCTACCGCCCTTTAGACAAAACATCAGATACAGTCGAACTTCAATAGCTCGAACATCTTTGAGAACATAGGAATTTGTTCTAGACATGGGTATTCGAGTAACTGAGGGTTGATTAATCATAGCGCCAGGTCTGGAGGTAAATGGTGATGATTTAGGGATGTCTTTTCGCATAACGAAAACATGCCTATTCAAATATACTGAAAATTGTACCACCAAAAAATGAAATTGTTCAGATAAACAAAGGCCCATGGGCCACAACGCTCACCTGAGTTAACTGTTATAAGTTAATCAGGTCCTTTACTCATCATTCCCTATCAGCCTGTCAAGTTTCAAGGCAATAGCTTAAACAGTTTTTGAGATATCTTGCTTACAAGGTTAAAATGCTGAAATTTTCAAAGGGCCATGAGTAAAAAAGAATTTTTTTTTTTTTTAAAGTTAATTGGGTCATCTACCTTTTTAAAGGTCTTTACCCCATATATGGGCATGGCGGCCATCTTGGTCAAACTTGGTTAAACTGACCATCGGTGTTCGAGGTATTAAAGCTTTACTGTAGTTAATTCTTAAAGCTTTAGTACAAGTTTGGTAAAGAGTTAATGTGTCAAAAATTTAGGGTAAAAACTGAACTCATGACGGAGCTCATTTTTCCCCAGATGTCCATTGTTGTATCAAGGCAGAGGTCATATTTGGCTATATTGGTAACTGAAAACTAGTCTTCTCTTTCGTGGTGGCGTGAACTTGCATAAAGGACATTTGTCCTATCGCCTGCCTGCTCACGTGATCGTGGGTGGACACACTTTGCAGCTGAAATAAAAGAAAATTTCATTAGGCAATGCATTTCTAAATTTTATGTAATATAAAAATCAGCATTTTACATTGCATTTGGCAGCTCAGGTGACTCGATATACTTGATAGAGTTTCCGCCATTTTTTTTTTTTTTTTTGTCTCCCTGCACCCCAATTTCCTTTTTCGATTAGACCCCTTTTAAGAAAGGGAGATAAAACTATTTGAGCAGCAAAGTCAGAAAACGTACCTTCTGTCATGTGCATCCAAAGAAGACTCAAATCAGCCTGCGCATACGCACAGCATCACGAAAACATGTCTATATAATATTGACCCCTGTTTATATAGTAAAACTGGGGTTTACAAGGGTATACATTATTTTTCTTAGTTTTGCTCGAAAACATAGATTGTGGGTACTCGTTAGAAACGCCTCGCCGAGGCGGTTCTAACGAGTACCCACAATCTATGTTTTGAGCAGGAATATGAAAAAATATCGGGGTTTTATCTGATTTTTTTTTAGTTTTTGGAGGTGAAATCTTCTATATATTTGAATAGGCGTGTTTTCGTAATGGTCTAGTCAGAGTCTTCGTTGTCCGCATTAAGAAACTTTGTATACTTGACTATCCAAAATGCGCCCAGTGATGCTTCTGTTCAGACTGCAGGCACAATTCACACGAGTGCGAAGCACGAGGGAAAATTTGAATGTTTTTATTACACGAGATGAAATTTATGGTATTTACTTCAAAAGAGTAATTTTTTCTTTTATTTTATTGATTCCATGATAATTTTTTTGTGACGGCACAAATGACGTCCAAACAAACCGTAAACGTTTTGACGTCGACGTTCAGTAGCTACCACAAGCACACAATAGCACCGTACAGTACGATGACCTTTTTGTCGCTGATCTGTAAAGTGGAAAAATCTTTGTCGCTATGTCGGGAAACTTTTGGCACTGTTTATTTTTGTGTTTTGAAAACAGTTGTTGTCGGAGTTTCAGCTAAATAATTATACTTTGATATGCATTAATACCATTGCTGCAGATATGCCACTTTAATTTTATAAAAATTGTTATGGCATGCTTGATATTTGCCAGAATTTTGAGAAAATCACTGATCTACTTTCGATTTCACAACGTGCGCTGTTACTTGTTTCAAGAACATACAATCACTTTTGTTTTCATTCTAATTCTGCCTCGAAGATTTAAGCTAAAGATTCAATGAATGTGCGGGCTATCATGTAACAGTAGCACCAATTAATTTGATATTAAAAAACTGACAGAGGGGTCAGAACAATGTTTGTATCGTGTGTCGTAAAACCGGATTTCAGTACTGTATGGTGCGTGTCCAATTAAGTGTATAGTGTGTCGTAGCGACCGGTGGAACCATTAGTACTAATAACCTGTTATAGGTCATTATAATTATTGACTTCTAACTTATGTCTTGAAGTTTTTCTACGCTGCCTTCTCCATATTCATTTGGATACAATTTGCATCAATTTTATTCAAGACCCAAAGCCATATATTTAACTGCCAGGGGTGTGGTTCACATCCCAGTCATACCGATTTCTCCTTTTTTTTTTATTTACTTCAGTAATTGCAGATATGACACACGCACGGTTCGTGTATTACACTCTCAACAATTTGTCACACACGTATGCACGAACATAAATACACGCTGACCTGTTCATGCTGCTATCAGGATCTACACCAGTTTCTCCGCTTGCTGCTTCTTGTGCAGGTTCATTGCAAGTTGTTACATTTAATTTCTTAGTACTCATCAAAACCATTGTGGGTACTCATTGGATCGCCTCGACTAAGCGGTTTCAACGAGTACTCACAATCCATGGTAAGAAGAAAATTAAGGAAACTATCATCGTTAAATAAAACCATATATTACATAACATAGGCATGTTAACGTAATGAACGTATAAGTACGTTCTGTGCAGGAGAATCGTTCAAAAGATGCGTGATTCATTACGAAAACACTCCTATTCAAATATATAGAAAATTTCACCTCCAAAAACTGAAAATTTTCAGATACAAAAACTCCGATATTTTTCATATTTCTGCTCAAGACATAGATTGTGGGTACTCGTTAGAACCGCCTCGGCAAGGCGGTTCTAACGAATACCCACAAGCTATGTTTTGAGCAGAAATATGAAAAATAATGTATACCCCTGTAAACCCCAGTTTTACTATATAAAAGTGGGGTTTAAGGGGGTCAAATTTATATAGGCATGTTTTCGTGATTAGGTTTGTAACAATCTTTGATATTTTTCTCTAAATCTTTGATATTTTTTTTCCAAACGTAGTTGGGGGTGGCCGTTTAAATCGCACAAGCTATGTACCTGTGCAGTTATAAGAAAGAGTGTACACCTTATACATACTTTTCCCTATATAAAGGTATTATTCTCTATTAGGAAGAATAAATAGTTACAACACCAGTATTTGAATTCACTTTGTATGAACTTTTCAGCCTACAGGCCGAACTAGAACTGTTTTCGACTACATCTTGAACTGCAGCTGCCATTTTCACTAGAACATGGCAGCCTTATCAAAAGACGTAGATGAAAATCTTTTTTGATATTATAACCACTTTTTGTAGGTAATATAAAGCAAGGAGTATAGCTGTTGCTTAAAATCTGCATTACTTTTGGTAAATTCAATGTATCAGCCGATACTAGACAAAAATATTGCACTTCCCTTTGACTAACTATAAGATATGCTTAGCGAAAAACTATACAATCGTTGCATCCTACTTTTCGACAAACCATCCAGTGATAGTGCGACACACCATACAGTTGTATCAAACAGGGGATGCTCGGACTTGCTTACGATAGCGATCCTCCACCTACTTAAAGGAGACCTATGGTGTGTAAATCTGATCTAGTATTATTAATCTACCCTGTAACGCCTAAAATGTGACTGCTAAACGTTTAATGGCAAAATCAGACATTTTTTTTTTTAACTCAGGTGAAATATTTTAACCTCAGTCGCCAGCGATTTGGCACAAAACAAATTAAATTTATGGCAAAGAAAACGGCATCTAACCGTCCAAATAACTACCGATTATGATAAAAATACTAAGAAACGCACTTCCTGAGTGGTTTAAATCCAAAATGTCAAAAATCAATAAAAGGAAGTAGATCTGTCGCCAACACATCCTGTATATCACAACAAACGACAAGGATTTATCCACTATACAGATCAGCGACAAAAAGGTCATCACACTGTACTGTCCTATACTGTGACAAGAAGCGCTAGACAGACAAAACCAATTTTTCGTCAAAGCAAACTGATTTTGGCACTAAACTGTTCCTCATTTTCTAATAAAGAAAATGAAAACCCATACTTGTTTTGTTCAGAAACAGAATTTACAAATAAAAGAAGTGGCCAGTTACATCTGTTCGGGTAACAATGAAGACTAACCCCCCGACGTATTTTCGACTCTCGTTATCTCGAATTCCAAGGGACTGTCTGAAATACTTCGATATATCCGTAAATCGACATATCAGGTTTGCAGAATTGAGGAAAAATAAATCGAACAACCACATTTCACAAATGTATACGTAATTTGACTCCTGGAGTTAGAGATATATTGAAAATATTGTGGAAAAGAGGGGAGCAATTTCTCCTCTTTCCCACAATATTTTGTTACCCGTTATTATATTTTCATGTTTAAAAAGGGACCAGATTTTCACTTCGAGATGAACGGTAATTCGAGATAAGCGAGGTCGAGATAACGAGAGTCGACTGTATTTCGAAACAAGTAGTGAAAATAACATCGACTTGTTATTTTTCACGTGTGAAAATATCATATTCTTTCACTTGTGAAATTACCAATTTTTATTTATTTTAGATATGCACTGATTTCACTGCTAGGTATAAAGTAAAAGTGCCTATCTGGAACTATGATGAACTTTTAGGATAACCATTTTTATTATTCCAGCGGGCATATGACGTTTATACGTCATTTTAACGCCGATGTAACGTCAAGTATAGACGTCATGTGCCAGCTGGGATTCTGCTTTCTCCCGTTGGGTTTTAGATGAGTGGGTACATTTTCAGGGGAGGAAATTCTGTCAAAAGTGTTTTGCCGCCCATGGAGAGCACTCTTTGCTTTTAGAGATATATGCAGGAAAGTAAACAGGATTGCGCAAAAGTTGTCTAGCTGGTAAAAAGTGGCGAAAAAATAACTTGTATCCCTTTTCTTTTAATATATAGTTTGAGAGAACGACTTTACATGTCGGCCTCGGTGGCGCAGTTGAATGCGCGTCCGACTGGTAATCAGGAGGCTGCGGATTCGACCTCCGACCCGTCGGCAACATTCTTTCGTGGCGATTGATCATGAAATATTTTCTACGGTCATTATCCCACTTCCGCTGATTCAAGAAGGGCAGTTGTCAGTTTTTGGCGAATGTGCACAATACTAGTAAACCACTTAGAGGACTAAGCCTGCCCAGTAAAAGTGTGGTCAGTGAAGCTGACTTCGCTCGACAGAATCCCATCGAGTTGACTGGGCCGTAAAACCTGAACACAAACAAACAAAATGACTTTACATTGTTTTCCCCACAAATGAATGTATAAGGACCTGGTCGTAAAAAGGACACATATCAACCTAGGATATCATTGTAGTTGTTTGGTTCTGGGGAATTTACCATATATGGACATGACAGCCATATTGATCGACAGACCGCGACTAATTCAGCAAGCTTGTGTTGCCCCGTCCCACGGAGACTCCATATAAAATGTGGAGTTCAAGCCTATAGAGAATTTACATAGGACTCTGCCCACACACGGAATCTCATAATATTATGCACAATTTTTACCTAGAATATGACTGTTGTACAAAAGGTACATGCCCTCCTCGCCTTTATCTATTTTCCTTGCTTAAATAGATGGCTTTATATAAAATCACATCTGAATATATGGGTACCGCTGCAAAACGCAATCCACAGCCATCCGTGACATGTACTTCGGATGTCAGATTTGCTGATAAAAAAAATCAAGTCACTGCTTAAAATGCTTATAGCACATACCCAGTCAGCATTCTACGTAAATCTATATCGGGCCGTCATCGGCCCGTCAGGGTAGCTGACGGGCCGATGACGGCCCGATGTAGATTTACGTAGAATGCTAGCTGGGTATTTACTTATTTGTAAGACATTGGAACTTTTTTGTTTAAATTAATTTCAAGCTACGCCAAGATTTCAACTGCGTAACTATGTTTTGACAAATTTAATCTTTAATTAAACTTGGACTTGGTTCCAGTTTTTGGCAACCTAACATTTTATATGAAAATAGGCCATATACATCTGGATTATTTTCACAAAATTTCTTACAAACTGAAAACATATTGTTTTTGAACATTAAATATGACAATCCAGATTAAGCAAAATTAGGAAATATGCACAATAATTGATTTGTATTCAGGTGATATTTTATTTTTCAGTCCGGTTTGGTTTTTTTTTTTTTTTTTTTTGGTTCATTATAAATTGCTTGTCTAGAATCACATTTACTGGTTATTACAACATGTGGAAAATCACAGAAATAGTCAAATTGCACCCTGAGGAACACCTTTGAAAGTGTGGAATGAAAACCTGTTTAGAAATCTAAGATAGTTTAGATGACTTGAACTTCTTTGCTTTTTGGCAGCGGATCCACTGTGGTCTGATTAGCCGAGTGCTCGAGGAAATAAAGGGTACTGTTTACCTCCAATTCAGTTTTGTTGCTAAACAAAAAATATGGAATGCCTGTCCTTCACTATGATGTAAAAATTGATGAATAAGTAATGGAATATTGAACTAAAAGTAATGAAAAGCTCTGCTGTTGATGCTATAGAAATGTTAGAAAACACAAATTTAGTAATGAAATAGTGACAATACGACAGATAGGTACTTGCAAAAGCTATACAATGTTAACAAGAATTCAACAATCAATTATGTTCACACAGACTACATTCATATAGGAAACACACTATTTAGGTTCAACTATAGTTTATAGCTAAACAAGACAGCCGTATGACTTGGCTCAGAAATCACAGATAACAAATGAACTGTTGAAAAATTAAAAGGAAACACTCATCACGAAAACATACCTATATAATTTTGACTCCTTAAACCTCACTTTTATATAGTAAAACTGGGGTTTACAGGGGTATAAATTATTTTTCATATTTCTGCTTAAAAACATAGATTGTGGGTACTCGTTAGAACCGCCTCGGCAAGACGGTTCTAACGAGTACCCACAATCTACGTTTCAGAAGAAATATGAAAAAATATCAGAATTTTTATCTGAAAACTTTCAGTTTTTTGGAGGTAAGATTTGAATAGGCGTGTTTTCGTAATGGAGATATTGTGAAATGAAAGACAATATACAGCTTCAATACTGAATGGACTGTCTGTATAAAAAGTGACAATAAAGGCAAGAAAAGAAAGATAACAAATGTGAATATAAACAAGAATGCAACAATGAATAGAACTGATACAAAACACAAAATGTTTCATATAAATTAAAACAAGAAGCCCATGGGTCACGATTCGCTCACCTGAGTAACACAGCCATCGCATATCTGCAGATGCCATGCAACATTCTTTCAGTTTTGCCACATTTTTCCAAGGATGCAAATCTGACCATGTCATAGAAAGATCAATGGTCATCCTAGGATCATCCTTTGACTAAACTTGACAGACCTTGAGTCCCAGATGCTATATACCAAACTGCAACCTTAAAGCTTTCTTGGTTCTGGAGAAAAAAATTTAAGTGATTTTTTTTTTTTTTTTTTTTTTTTTTTTACCATATATAGACATGGCGACCATTTTGTTTAATGATGCAGAACTGTTTGAACAAATTTATAATATGTCTTCGACCGAAGTCACATTGTGTAATCTGGTGAAAATTGGTCAAGCTGTTTCAGAGAATAAGATGTTTAAAGATTACGAGATTTTATACATGTATATAGCACAGGGGCAAGGGCAGATAATTCAGAGGAACAAAAGTTTGACTGTAACTAAAATGTTTTGCTACTTTCATCATACATTGTAAGTTTCAGCCAGGAGTCTTTAATGCGTTTTCAGTAAATGATTTTTCAAAATTTTCCCCATACTCTTTCCCCATATTAAAGTATTGGGATGCAGATTTGACCTTGCCATTAAAAGGTCAAAGGTCATCCTAGAATCATCATTTCAGTAAATTTGGTAGACCTTAAGTCCCTGCTGCTGCATACCGAGATTCAGCCTTGAAGCTTTCTTGGTTCTGGAGAAGAAGATTTTTAGGCGTTTATACCATATATGGGCATGGCGGACATTTTGTTTAATGATGCTGAACCGTTTGAACAAATTGATAATACCCCTTCAACAGGAAGCCCCATCACGAAAACATACCTATATAATTTTGACCCCCTTAAACCCCACTTTCATGAAGTAAAACTGGGGTATACAGGGGTATACTTTATTTTTCTTATTTCTGCTCATAAGCATAGATTGTGGGTACTCGTTAGAACCGCCTCATCGAGGCGGTTCTAACGAGTACCCACAATCTATGTTTTGAGCAGAAATATGAAAATATTAGACTTTTTTATCTGAAAAATTTCATTTTTTGGTGGTAAAATTTTCAGTATATTTGAATAGGCATGTTTTCGTAATGAATGTGAAATCTGGTGAAAATTGGTCGAGCTGTTCCAGAGAAGATTACGCGATTTTATACTTGTATATAGCCATTTTATACATGTATAGCCCAGCAGCAAGGGCAGATAACCCCGGGGGACAATTTTTTTGTTGTCGCTAACATTGTTTGCTACTATGGTCATACATTGTATGTTCAGCCATTGGTCTATAATACATTTTGAGAAAATGGATTTTCAATATTTTCCCCATACAAATGCATGAAGACGCAATTGGAACTTGCTGTAAAAAGCAAATGTCAACTTGGGGTCATCATTTGAACAAACTTGGTAAACCTGGAGTCCCCAATGCTATATCACAAAATCACGCTTTGAAGCTTTCTTGGTTCTGGAGAAGATTTTAAGTGTTTTTTACCAAAATGGACATGACGGCCATCTTGTTTAATGATGCAAAACCGTTTGAACAAACTGATAATACGCCTTCGACAGAAGATCCTATGTGAAATATTGTGACAATTGTTGAAGCTGTTTCAGAAAAGAAGACTTTTAAAGATTACGAGATTTTATACGTTTATATAGCCCTGGGGAAAGAGCATGTTAGCCCCGGGGGAAATTTTGATTTTAACTGAAAAGATTTTGCTACTTTGATTATAATCATTAAGTTTCAGCCATTGGTCTTTAATAAATTATGAGAAACTGAATTTTCAATATTTTTCACATACATATGTATAGGACGTGAATTTGACCTTGCCGTAAAAAGATCAACCGTCAACTTAGGGTCATAATTTGAACAAACTTGGTAGCCTTGAAGTTTCCTTGGTTCTGTAGACAATGATTTTTAAGTGTTTTTAGTATATATGGGCATGGCGACCATCTTGATTAATGGACCATGAATATTTGTACAAATTTTCAATCCCCACGTGAAGTTTGAAGAAAATTTGCCCAGGGATTTCAGAAGAGAAGTCGTTCAAAAGTGTGGACGGACGACAGACGACGGACGCCAAGTGATTACAATAACTCATCCTGAGCCTGCGGCTCAGGTGAGCTAAAAACTGTTGATCAAAAACATCAATATGTAGTTAAACGACTATGGGCTGCATGTCCTTTACTATAAATTATTGCATAAAAAGCAGCGTCGCACGTTATTAACAGCCGTGCATTAACCGGCGAAAAGCCGTGTATTAACAAGGCAATTCACGCGCTGTTAATGCACGGCTACGCAACTTTCAATATGATCGTACCGGAGCCACAGACTTGCTGCCGTTACGAGATGTGTACTGTCCGGCCCTAGAACGAGCATAGTCCGTGGAAATTGCGTTCGCGAGACATCGGTGAAGAGGCGAAACAAAACAGTGCAAGAAATAATGCGAAATGTAGCAAATGTTTTCAGTTATATGCAATAATAGCGATCGAACATAGTTTTTCAATGCATTAACATTCGCCAGGTCCCTAGGGAGGTGCTGAAAACCGCGGCCTCCGGCCTCGGTTTTCAACACCTCCCTTGGGACCTGGCGAATGTTAATGCATAAAAAAAACATGCTTGATCCCTATAGTAACAACTGATGAATAATAAAATTGTAAAACTGAAGTAAGAAAACATCAAAAGCAGGCTGCAGATAGTAAAACGATTCAAAAGCAGGAGCTTCAGTATTGAAAGAACGGTCTGTCTCTGAAACTTTGAAAATAGTGACAATATAATAAATAGTAGCCTATAAATGACAGAAACAATATACACAAATTCAACAGTGAAATGTGTTCACAAACAAGCCCTTCCTATAGCAAGCTAACAGTTTAGTTCCAACAATCACTGTAGAAGATAGTTAAACAGGACGGAATTGCTTTTATCGCTCAGAAAACAGAAAAAAAAAGTTGGTTGAATAATCGAATAGAGAAATACTGAGAGACAGTGCTATAATTAGTATAAACTCAAAAAACAGTTCAGCTTCAATAATGAATGGACTGCCAATCCAAACCTTTGACGACAAACACAATAAATGAAAAAAAAAAGTTACAAATGAACAGATGCGAAAGTGTGGATACAAATATTCAAATTTAGACAACCTACCAGAATTTTGCCAAACAACTTGGTACTTGCTGGACCTTTTGAATAAAGAAATAGTTGATGGCTCACCATGACCTTTACATATTCTATTGACAAAAAGCACTTGCGTTCTTCCTTTCAAGACAGCCATTCTATTATTACGAAAGGAGACCATTGATGAGGACATTTAATGGGTCTCCCTGTCTTACATCTAAACTGAAGAGTAATGCCGATTATTCTCGATCGTGGAATGATAAGGAATAGAAGAGGACCCATACACATGTAATGCAACTCTGAGTATGAACTGATATATATGGTCTATATAACATTACGAAAACACGCGTATTCTAATAATATTGAAAATTTCACCACCAAAAACTGAAAATTTTCAGATAAAAATTCTGATATTTTTCATATTTCTGCTCAAAACATAGACTGTGGGTACTCGTTAGAACCGCCTCGCCAATGCGGTTCTAACGAGTACCCACAATCTATGTTTTTGAGCAGAAATAAGAAAAATAATGTATACCCTTGTAAACCCCAGTTTTACTATATAAAAGTCGGGTTTACGGGGGTCAAAATTATATAGGTATTCGTGATGATGCCCAAAGTGCTTTTTAATAATCGATGCTCATTTAATTTGTTTTGTATGGAATTGGTGGCTCTGGGGTGTTTAAAATAAATTATATGTGATTTAAATAACTTATATGATGGATTTCAGAATATTTGGGACGTCTTTGACTAGTCGATAAAATATTTGAATTTTACACTAAACCAACCTAAATGCACATCATGCATTTTACAGACATGTTAACGGTTTTTAAAATTTCAGAAACTTCATATTACAGGAGAGAACACATGTGGCATATTTTAAGGCAAAAATCATAGGTTGACAAGAACTGAAACATGCATAAATTTGATGATGATTTTCTTGCTATTCTTATTTTCAACTAAAATTTAATCAATTTTTGATTTTCAATATTTGATACAATTATTACAATAATGAATACAATTTTTATAGTAGTAAAATATTCCTTATGCGGTTCCTTCACTACAACAATGGACATTATTGGAGATCATGTTGAATTGTTGGTTTATTTACTGATAGGTTTTGAGACAAGTGTACCTTTAAGACGGGCGTACATCAGGGAGCTCTCCCGAGAACCAAAGTCCTTTGATCTAGAAAACAAGCCTAAATTTGTAGTTGCTGGGTCTTATGCAAATAACGTGCAAAGTGTGAAGGAAATCCATGCGATGACGAATTTGTAACTCCACCTTTGATTAAAAATGCTCAAGCAGCTTAGGAGACGCCGTTTGAAATGTGGATGGACGACAGACAGTAGTAGGAAAGTGATAATTACATTTATAACGGGCATTGGGCTCAGATGCACTAACACACAGACATATTGCTATATAAACGGTGACATGACAAAATATATCCTTGGGGGACATTCGACCTGTGCATGCTTATAAGAGACTACACTGTAACACGCACACGTAGTTTTTCCACAACAAATCTGGTACCATGTAGCATCCATTGCGCATGTGCGCAAACTACCATGCGAATGCGGAGTTCATATACTAGAAACTTATTTTGCCATAACGCGGGTCAGCCCTACCTGGGTTTGAAGTGTCAGCTGATCCTAAGTTTTTCCGGAAAATACAATCCCTTGCATCACAGCTGTGTTTCGATTTCGATTTTGGTGCATTTTGACGTTCTGGTGGGTTGATTCTCGATGGGCGGACCATGTTTCCACACTTGTAACACTCGCTTGAAGTATAATTCATCTGACCGTAACCACTGCAAAAATTCATGCTGATGTCACTGATATCATTCTGACCGCGTCAAGCGAAAAAGTGCCTTCGAAAATGCACAAAATATGCGGATTTACATCCTTTTGCACATGCGCACTTTTATCCGGCATTTGCTTTTCATTCATTCTTTCCATAGTATCCGATTATTCTCATTACGAAAACACGCCTATTCAAATATATACAAAATTTCACATCCAAAAACTGAAAATTTTCAGATAAAAATTCTAATTTTTTTTCACATTTCTGCTCAAAACATAGATTGTGGGTACTCGTTAGAACCGCCTCGGCGAGGCGGTTCTAACGAGAACCCACAATCTATGTTTTGAGCAGAAATAAGAAAAATAATGTATACTTCTATAAACCCCAGTTTTACTATATAAAAGTGGGGTTTAAGGGGGTCAAACTTATATAGGTATGTTTTCATGATGGTTTGCTGACCGCGAAGGTCCCGATTAGACTGCGCGGACCGCGATGGCAGACTGCGTGGTTGCGCAGGCTGATCTGAGCATTCGCTGTCTGTACATGCCCAAAGACACATTTCCGCATGGCGAGGTCCATATCAAAATAAACAGGAATTTATGACATGGGTTTATTATAGCCAAACAACAATATAAAGAGACCCATTGGCCACGACTCGCTCACATGAGAGAAATAGCTACTGCAGATATGCAGATGTTATGCAACATTTTTCCAATCCTGTCATTACAAGAAATTAAGGATCATCATTTGAACAGTTCTTGGCTTTGAAGAAGAAGAATGTATTTATTATTATTATTATTATTATTATTATTATAATTATTATTATTATTATTTTATCATATATGGGCACAACAGTCAATGGAGCGTGACCATTTGAACAAACTCTCAATCCGTTTCAACAGTAAGTCGAAACGAAATTTGGTGGAAAGAAGCCAAGTGGTTTCAGAAGAGAAGTTGTTTAACAATATCATTGTTTTATACATGATACAGCACAGGAACAGGGGAAGATAACCATCGCAGAACGCACTTTTGATTGTTACTTTAAGCTTTTGCTACTACAAACATATAATACCATCGCAGAATACAATTTTAATTGTTACTGTAAGCTTTTGCTACTACAAACATATAATACTATCGCAGAATACAATTTTAATTGTTACTTTAAGCTTTTGCTACTACAAACATATAATACCATCGCAGAATACAATTTTAATTGTTACTTTAAGCTTTTGCTACTACAAACATATAATACCATCGCAGAATACAATTTTAATTGTTACTTTAAGCTTTTGCTACTACAAACATATAATACCATCGCAGAACGCAATTTTAATTGTTACTTTAAGCTTTTGCTACTACAAACATATAATACCATCGCAGAACGCAATTTTAATTGTTACTTTAAGCTTTTACTACTACAAACATATAATACCATCGCAGAATACAATTTTAATTGTTACTTTAAGCTTTTGCTACTACAAACATATAAGTTTTAGACTATTTTTGTCTTCATTACGAGAACACGCCTATTCAAATATACAGAAAATTTCACCTCCAAAAACAGAAAATTTTCAGATAAAAACTGATATTTTTCATATTTCTGCTCAAAACATAGATTGTAGGTACTCGTTAGAACCGCCTCGGGTCAAAACATAGATTGTGGGTACTCGTTAGAACCGCCTCGGCGAGGCGGTTCTAACGAGTACCTACAAGAGGCGGTTCTAACGAGTACCTACAATCTATGTTTTGAGCAGAAAAAAGAAAATTAATGTATACCCCTGTAAACCCCAGCTTTACTATATAAAAGTGGGGTTGAAGGGGGTCAAAATTATATAGGCATGTTTTCATGATGTTGTGTGAATGTGTGTCCATTACTCTCAAAGGTCATTCTTTTTACAATCTACTTATCTTTGCTAGAACGCAGGACTTAATTTGTCATTGAATAAGTAAACAAATGATGGGAGAAATTGTATTTCAATTGCACATTGCTACTCCCACCTATGCTACAGGACCTATGTTTCTTCACAAGGCAAGGCAAAAGTTCAACAGGGTCATCTTTCCCTGCTGATGCACTACAGGGTCTTCTTTCCCTGTTGGTATGCAATAGGGTCCTCTTTCTTTGCTGGTGTGCAAAATGGGCTTTTTTCTTAGATAGTGCATTACAGGGTCTTCTTTCCCTGTTGGTGCATCTCAGGGTCATTTCCCTGCTGGTGCTTCAAATCTTGTTTCCCTGCTAGTGCTTCATATGGTCTTCTTTTGCCTGTTGGTGCTTCACAAATTTCCTACTTTAAAGTTTTGCCTTGGCAACCAAACAAAATGGCCACTTGTCATAAAGTACATAAACTGGGTAGCAAATCAGCAAAATGATCCGAACTGCCAAATATGGTTTACATCACTTCGTGTGTTATTGAGAGAATGCAATTTAACCATTTTCCCATTATATGTCTAAGGGACTTTTCAGTTGTCATAGCAACCAAACAAAAAGGCAGATCACCATATTTTTAGCTGTTTTTAAATCCCCACCTCCCTCGCCCCCCACCCCGCCCCCAACCACCCGACACTACCCAAACAACATTCCTTATTAGGGAATTAGGGACAAATCGCTTCAGCTCTTTTTTGGAGGAGTTGTCGTTTTAAAGGGTTAACGGTCGGATCGTTGGATGGACAGCCGACAGACAAAAAGTTATCACTATAGCTCATCCTGAGCATAGCTCAGGTGAGCTTGATTTTTGGTCTTTTTTTATATATAATCTATACATTTTCGTTTGATACAACATGGCTGTTTACCTAACACGGTTTTGGCTTTTGGTTCCTGAAAAATAGTGTAACAAAAAGGTTGAGGAGTATTCTCATTATAAAATCAAAGCACTAATTCAGACAGTAACAATTTTACTCATATACAGATTTAAGAGAAGGTCCTATTTTATAAGACACGTTTCAATTAAAGACACTGAGCAGAGCTCTAGATAAGAGGAGTAGCCAGATACATGTCTTCTTATTTCTCTTTTCTGCATCTTACCATTATCTGATTATCTGGGCCTAAACACCACGAAAACATACCTATAGAATTTTGACCCCCTTAAACCCCACTTTTATAAGCAAAACTGGGTTTACAGGGGTATACATTATTTTTCTTACTTCTGCTCAAAAACATAGACTGTGGAGACTCGTTAGAACCGCCTCATTTATGTCTTGAGCAGAAATATGAAAAATATCAGAAGTTTTATTTGAAACTTTCAGTTTTTTTCAAACATAGATTATGGGTACTCGTTAGAACCGCCTCGGCGAGGCGTTTCTAACGAGTACCCACAATTTATGTTTTGAGCAGAAATATGAAAACTATCAGAATTATTTATTTGAAAACTTTCAGTTTTTGGTGGCGAAATTTTCAATATATTTGAATAGGCGTGTTTTCGTAATGAAATGTTCTGGTTGTTGTTTATTCTGTTCTTGAAGCTTCATCTAAGGAGATAATTAGGCTAATGTTATTCACTACTTACTAAGGCTGGCTAATCAGAACTGAAAAGATAATCGATTATCAGTCCTGCCATTGCGTTTAATAATCGATTAGTAATCGCTGAAGATTTGATCATAATATTACCTGTTTGAGCATGGCCCTATCATATGTTATACTTTATTGTATGTATTTTGTCAGACAAGCCTGAGCAAACAGTGTAGACCCAGATGAGACGCCGCAAACGCGGCGTCTCATCAGGGTCTACACTGTTTGCCACTCACCCAGCTATTTTAGACACAACAGTGGGCAGTAAGCTAACTTGTTCAAATTTTAGATGAAGTATGGTTAGGTGTCTGAATACTATAGGTAAATACGGTAAAGTAACAAACACATAAAATAAATGATCGATTATTAGCAAATCCGTAATGATGGTCATTTTTGTGCAATTTATCGATCAATTAATCGATTATCCGATTAATCGTGCCAGCCTTACTACTTACGACATGATTACGATAATGAGCCACTTAGCTGTTGACACTTACCATTCTGTTCTATGGGCAAATTCAGCAGACCACAAATTGATATATCATCACGAAAACATGCCTATATAATGCTGACCCCCTTAAACCCCACTTTTATATAGTAAAACTGGGGTTTACAGGGGTATACATTATTTTACTTATTTCTGCTCAAAAACATAGATTGTGGGTACTCGTTAAAACCGCCTCGCCGAGGCGGTTCTAACGAGTACCCACAATCTATGTTTTGAGCAGAAATATGAAAAAATATCAAAATTTTTATCTGAAAATTTACCTTTTTTTTGGTGGTAAAATTTTCAGTATATTTGAATAGGCGTGTTTTCGTAATGTATATTTTTTTCCTTGAAAATAGGATCTGGCACTTAATGCAAATTGTCTCTTCAGGATTTTCCTAAAAGTCAAATCCTATTTTCTAGGAAAAGTCAGAAAAATATTTCAAAATGTCGTCTGCTGAAATTTTTACCCAGCATGCTGTGTTAGAACAAGACCGTATTACTGGTATTGTCAGAAAAAATACCTATGCCACAAATGGAGGCAATGGCTAGACATTTATTTTCCAATGATATATGTGTTTCTCTGAACACTTATTCTTTTTTTACATCTCACCTGAACGTGTTCTTGCACTTGCAATTAAATATTGCCCATCCAAACATCTTCTCCTCTGGGACAGGGTCATACTCAGTATGACATTCCAGACATTCAGACACCTGTGAAATAGACAAGACAGGGTTATGGAATCAGTACGAAAACATACCTACGAGGGTCTTGCTAAAAATTCTGTCACTCATAGGTTTCCTTGGTTTTGTCCCAAGTATATTTTAAAATGCTTCACTGCACTTGAATGGTGTGTTGAATAGCTGACGATACCCGTTTATTTCGTGCAAATTGCTTTTCAACTGACCCGAGTTATTTCAAATTGAAATAGATGCAGTCATATACACTGAACAATTTACTTGTTACATTGGAACATGAACCAGAAGACTGAAATTCGTAGCTATATTAAATGCCGCATTAGGCTTAACATAGATTCAAAGCAGATATTTAATGAATTGTGTGGTATAAATGGATCTCAGACCATTTCAATGCGCACAGTTTTAGATGGGTTAAAGCTTTTAAAGCTGGAAAATTTTCTGTTAAAGATGATACCCATCCTAGAAGGCCTAAAACCTCTGTTACCAAGGTTAATATCGCTGCTGTAAATATTGTGGTGGAACAGGATGCGCGATTGTCTGTCAAAGATATAGCTAGTTGTACTGGCATATCAGAAGGCAGTGTGCAAACAATTCTGAAAAAGCGTTTGGACCTGAGGAAGGTTTGCGCTAGGTGGGTACCTCATTTGCTCACTGAAGAGCAAAAGACACCACGCCTTAAATGTGCCCGGGAACTTTTGAAAACATACAAAGGCTGTAATAGTCGGGTTATTTCTAACTTGCAAACAGGTGATAAAACCTGGGTGCACATGTTTGAGCCACAAAGAAGGGCTGATAAGCAATGGAAGCAAAAAGAAAAAAAAAAAAAAAAAAAAAAAAAAAAAAACGCCGATGTATTGCCAAGAGAACCGTAAGTTCGAAAAAGATGTACGCACTTTTTTTTAATTCAAGTGGGCCAGTCGTTCAAGTGCCTTGTCCATCACTCATTGGCCGATTCTACAAGAATTCTGTACTGAAGAAAGTGAAAGAGTTTTACAATAAGAAACGACCAAGCAAAGGATGGTCAGGAGTCCACCTTTTACATGACAACGCCTCCTCTCATAAGTGTGAGGTTGTTAAGTCTTTTTTGGCTTCTGAAAAGGTGAAAGTTTTAAACCATCCACCTTATTCACCTGACCTGAGTCCCTATGACTTCTGTTTATTTCCAAGGCTTAAGAAAATGCTTTCTGGAAATAAGTATACGTCTAGAAGTTCTCTTGGCAGCGCTATTTATCAGTTTCTCCAACAGATACCAAAAGAAGACTATTTATCTGCTTTTCTCGACTGGGTAAAAAGGTTACAACAAGAGGATCATGATGGTCCTATATCGCTCACCCGAGCAAACAGCTTTGCATACTTACTGTTAAAGTTTCAGCCAAGTTAACTGCTCAAAGATTTTTGCATAAATTTTATAGCCCTGCTCCACAGCGGCCATGTTTTGTTTCATGCATCATGATACCTTGAACTGAATCTTGAAAGAGGATCACCAAAGGAACAATACTGCCAAGTTATATTGAAATCGGTCCAGTTGTTATTGACAAAAAGATTTTTAAAATGTTTTAAATAGCTGTATAGGGAAAATAAGCCCCACCCCCTAACGGCCATGTTTTTTGACAAATCATGACTGCCTGAACAAACATGGTAGAGGGTCACCATAGGAACATTCCTACCAAGTTATATTGAAATCGGTTCAGTGGTTTCTGACAAGAATATTTTTTAAAGTTTTCTATTTAGATATATAGGAAAAATAAGCCCCACCCCTAGCAGCCATGTTTCTTGACGAATCGTGATTGCTTGAACAATCTTGGTAGAGGGTAACCAAGGAAACATTCCTGCCAAGTAATATTGAAATCAGTCAGGTGGTTTCTGACAAGAAGAATTTTAAAGTTTTCTATACAGATATATACGGAAAATAAGCCCCGCCCCCTGGCGGCCATGTTTTTTGACGTATCATGAGGGTGTGAACAATCTTGGTAGAAAGTCACCAAAGCGACATTCCTGCCAAGTTACATTGAACTCGATCTTACGAGAAGATTTTTAAAGTTTTCTGTATAGATATATATAGAAAATATGCCCCGCCCCCTAGCGGCTATGTTTTTTGACGAATCATGACGGCTTGAACAATCTTGGTAGAGGGTCACCAAAGAAACATTCCTGCTAAATGATATTGAAATCGATCCATTGGTTTCTGACTTAAAGATTTTTAAACTTTTCTATATAGATATATAGGGAAAATAAGCCCCACCCCCTGGCGGCCATGTTTTTTGACGAATCATGATAACTCGAACAATCTTGATAGAGGGTCAACAAGGGAACATTTCTGCCAAGTTATAATGAAATCGGTCCAGTGGTTTCTGACAAGAAGATTTTTAAAGTTTACTATATATATATATATAGGGAAATAGAGCCACGCCCCCTGGCGGCCACGTTTTTTGATGAACCATACTCTTAAACAATCTTGGTAGAGGGTTACAAAAGAAACATTCCTGCAATGTTATACTGAAATCGGTTAAGTGGTTTCTGACAAGAAGATCATTAAAATATTCTATATAGATATATAGGGAAAATAAGCCCCGCCCCCTAGCAGCCATTTTTTTTGACAAATCATGACAGCTTGAACAATCTTGGTAAAGGATCACCAAGGAAACATTTCTGCCAAGTTATATAGAAATCGGTCTAGTAGTTTCTGACATAAAGATTTTTAAAGTTTTCTGTATAAAATTATACGGAAAATAAACCCCGCCCCTTGGCGGCCATGTTTTTCGACACATCATGACGCGTTCAACAATCATGGTAGAAGGTTACAAAAGAAACATTCCTGCCATGTTATCTTGAAATCAGTCCAATGGTTTCTGACATGAAGATTTTTAAAGTTTTCTATATAGATATATAGGGAAAATAAGCCCCGCCCCCTGGCGGCCATGTTTTTTGACGAATCCCAATGGCTTGAACAATATTAATAGAGGATCACCAAAGGAACATTACTGCAAAATTATGATGAAATCGGTCCAAATGTTTCTGACAAGAAGATTTTTAAATTTTTCTATATAGATATATAGGGAAAATAAGCCACGCCCCCTGGCGGTCATGGTTTTTGACGAATCCAAATGGCTTGAACAATCTTTATAGAGGATCACCAAAGGAACATTTCCGCAAAATTATATTGAAATCGGTCCAGTGGTTTCTGACAAGAAGATTTTTAAAGTTTTCTAAATAGATATATCGGGAAAATAAGCCCCGCCCCCCTGGCGGCCATGTTTTTTGACGAATCCCAATGGCTTGAATAATTTAGGTTAACAATCACCAAAGGAACATTTCTACAAAATTATATTGAAATCGGTCCAGTGGTTTCTGACAAGAAGATTTTTAAAATTTTCTATATAGATATATAGGGAAAATAAGCCAAATGACTTGAACAATCTTGGTAGAGGATCACCAAAGGAACATTTCTGCAAAATTAAACTGAAATCGGACAAGAAGATTTTTAAAGTTTTCTATATAGATATAGAGAGAAAATAAGCCCCGCTCCGTGGCGGCCATGTTTTTTGACGAATCCAAATGCTTTGAACAATCTTGGTGAGGGGCACCAAAGGAATATGTCTGCAAAATTATATGGAAATCGGTCCAGTGGTTTCTGACAAGAAGATTTTTTAAGTTTTTAGTTAAAAATCTATTTGAGCTGCTGTGACCTAGATATGCAATGGACCGAAACCATTTGAACAACTTTGAAAGAGGACCAAACAAGGATCAATCCTGTGAAGTTTGGTCAAATTCCAATCAGTGGTTTGGGAGAAAATGTTGTTTAAAGATTGTGGACGGACGGACATACGGACGACGACGACGACGACGACGGACGGTGAGTGATCACAATAGCTCACCTTGAGCCTTCGGCTCAGGTTAGCTAATAAGCCCCGCCCCATGGCGGCCATGTTTTTTGATGAATCAAAATGGCTTGAACAATATTGGTAAAAGATCACCAAAGGAACATTTCTGTAAAATTATATTGAAATCGGTCCAGTGGTTTCTGACAAGAAGATTTTTTAAGTTTTCTATATAGATATATAGGGAAATTAAGCCCCGCCCTCTGGCGGCCATGTTTTTTTTTTTGAAAAATTCAAATGTCTTGAACAATCTTGAACAATATTTCTGCAAAATTATATTGAAATTGGTCCAGTGGCTTCTGACAAGAAGATTTTTAAAGTTTTCTATATAGATATATAGGGAAAAAAAGCCACGCCCTCTGGCGGCCATGTTTTTTGACGAATCCAAATGGCTTGAACAACCTCTTGGTAAAGGATTACCAAAGGAACATTTCTGCAAAATTATATTGAAATCGGTCCAGTGGTTTCTGACAAGAAGATTTTTAAAGTTTTCTATATAGATATATAGGGAAAATAAGCCCCGCCCTCTGGCGGCCATGTTTTTTGACGAATCCAAATGTCTTGAACAATCTTGATAAAGGATCACCAAAGGAACATTTCTGCAAAATTATATTGAAAACGGTCCAGTGGTTTCTGACAAGAAGATTTTTAATTTTTTTCATATAGATATATAGGGAAAATAAGCCCCGCCCCCTGGCGGCCATGTTTTTTGACGAATCCCAATGGCTTGAATAATCTTGGTAGAGGATCCTCAAAGGCACATTTTTTCAAAATTATATTGAAATCGGTCCAGTGGTTTCTGACAAGAAGATTTTTAAAAATTTCTATAGAGTTTATATAGGGGGGAAAAGCCATGCCCTCTGGCGGCCATGTTTTTCGACAAATCTAAATGGCTTGAACAATCTTGGTAGAGGATCATCAAAGGAACATTTCTGCAACATTATATTGAAATCGGTCCAGTGGTTTCTGACAAGAAGATTTTTAAAGTTTTCTATATAGATATATAGGGAAAATAAGCCCCGCCCCCTGGCGGCCATGTTTTTTGACGAATCCAAATGGCTCGAATGATCTTTGTAGAGGATCACCAAAGGAACATTTCTGCAAAATTATATTGAAATCAGTCCAGTGGTTTCTAACAAGAAGATATTTTAAACGTTTTTGTTAAAAAATATATTTTTAGCTGCTGTGACCTAGATATGCAACGGACCGGAACCATTTGAACAACTTTAAAAGAGGACAAACCAAAGATCAATCCTGTGAAATTTGGTCAAATTCCAATCAGTGGTTTAGGAGGAGATGTTGTTTAAAGATTGTGGACGGGCGGACGGACGGACATACGGACGACGACGACGACGACGACGGACGGTGAGTGATCACAAAAGCTCACCTTGAGCCATCGGCTCAGGTGAGCTAAAAATGTGTTTCAGTAAACGGGGAATACTTTGAAGGTTTGTAATAAAAATATGTTTGATTAAACGTAGCACTGAAGAAATCGGAATCCAGTGACAAAACTTTTTGCAGGACCCTCGCATTCAAATATATTGACCAATTTCACCACCAAAATCTGAAAGTTTTCAGATAAAAATTCTGATATTTTTCATATTTCTGCTCGAAACAGATTTTTGGTACTCGTTATTACCGCCTCGGCAACGCGGTTCTAACGAATACCTACAATCTATGTTTTTTAGCAGAAATATGAAAAATAATGTATACCCCTGTAAACCCATGAAAAAGGGTTTGAAGGGGTCAATATTATAAAGGCATGTTTCCGTGATGATCAAATTTTAAACCTTGTCCACTGACAAGTAAATGGTAAAAATCCACTAGACCAACACAGGTTTACTCGCCCGAAAATGATTAACATTTGTTTTCTTATTTCTCGAAATAAAAAAAAAAACAAGAGGACCATGATGGTCCTATATCGCTCACCTGAGCAAACAGCTTTGCATACTTACTTTTGAAGTTTCAGCCAAATTCACTGCTCTAAGATTTTTGTATAAATTTTATAGCCCTGCTCCCAAGCGGGCATGTTTCTTTTCATGCATCATGATGGCTTGAACTGAATCTTGAAAGAGGATCACAAAGGAGCAATTCTGCCAAGTTATATTGAAATCGGTCCAGTGGTTTCTGACAATTTTTTTAAAATGTTTTATATAGCTATATAGGGAAAATGAGCCCCACCCCCTATCGGCCATGTTTCTGACGAATCATGACAGCTTGAACAAACTTGGTAGAGGGTCACCATAGTAATATTCCTGCCAAGTTATATTGAAATCGGTTCAGTGGTTTCTGACAAGAAGATTTTTAAAGTTTTCTATTTAGATATATAGGGAAAATAAGCCCCACCCCTAGCCCTAGCAGCCATGTTTTTTGACGAATCATGATTGCTTGAACAATCTTGGTAGAGGGTCACCATAGCAACATTCCTGCCATGTAATATTGAAATCAATCAGGTGGTTTCTGACAAGAAGAATTTTAAAGTTTTTTATACAGATATATACGAAAAATAAGCCCCGCCCCCTGGCGGCCATGCTTTTTGACGTATCATGAGGGCGTGAACAATCTTGATAGAAGGTCACCAAAGCAACATTCCTGCCAAGTTACACTGAACTCAATCCAATGGTTTCTTAAGAGAAGATTTTTAAATTTTTCTATATAGACATCTAGGGAAAATATGCCCCGCCCCGTAGCGGCCATGTTTTTTGACAAATCATGACGGCTTCAACAATCTTGGTAGAGGGTCACCAAAGAAACATTCCTGCTAAGTGATATTGAAATCGGTTCATTGGTTTCTGACAAGAAGATTTTTTTAAACTTCTCTTTATAGATATATATAGGGAAAATAAGACCCGCCCCCCTGGCGGCCATGTTTTTTGACGAATCCAAATGGCTTGAACAATCTTGGTAGAGGGTCAACAAGGAAACATTTCTGCCATGTTATAATGAAATTAGTCCAGTGGTTTCTGACAAGAAAATTTTTTAAGTTTTCTGTATAAATATATAGGGACATTATGCCCCGCTCCCTGGCAGCAACGTTTTTTGATGAATCGTGACGACTTGAACAATCTTGGTAGAGGGTTACAAAAGAAACATTCCTGCAATGTTATACTGAAATCGTCAAGTGGTTTCTGACAAGAAGATCATTAAAATTTTCTATATAGATATATAGGGAAAATAAGCCCCGCCCCCTAGCGGCAATGTTTTTTGACAAATCATGACGGCTTGAACAATCTTGGTAGAGGATCACCAAGGAAACATTTTTGCCAAGTTATATAGAAATCGGTCCAGTGGTTTCTGACATGAAGATTTTTTAAAGTTTTCTATATAGATATATCGGGAAAATAAGCCCGTCCCCTGGCAGCCATGTTTTTTGACGAATCATGACGGCATGAACAATCTTGGGAGAAGGTTACAAAAGAAACATTCCTGCCGTGTTATATTGAAATCGGTCCTGTGGTTTCTGACAAGAAGATTTTTAAAGTTTTCTTTATAGATATATAGGGAAAATAAGCCTGGCTCCCTAGCGGCCATGTTTTTGACGAATCCAAATGGCTTGAACAATCTTGGTAGAGCATCACCAAAGGAACATTTCAGCAAAATTATATTGAAATCGGTCCAGTGGTTTCTGACAAGAAGATTTTTAAAGTTTTCTATATAGATATATAGGGAAAATAAGCCCCGCCCCATAGCGGCGATGTTTTTTGACAAATCATGACGGCTTCAACAATCTTGATAGAGGGTCATTAAGGAAACATTTCTGCCAAATTATATTGAAATCGGTCCAGTCGTTTATGACAAGAAGATTTTTAAAGTTTTCTATATAGATATATAGGGAAAATAAACCCCGCCCCCTAGGGGCCATGTTTTTGACCAATCATGGCGGCTTAAACAATCTTGGAAGAGGATTACCGAAGAAACAGTTCTGCAAAATTATACAGAAATCGGTCCAGTGGTTTCTGACAAAAAGATTTTTAAAATTTTCTATATAGATATATAGGGAAAATAAGCCCTGCCCCCTGGCGGCCATGTTTTTTGACGAATCCAAATGGCTTGAACGATCTTGGTAGAGGATCACCAGAGGAACATTTCTGCAAAATTATATTGAAATCGGTCAATTGGTTTCTGACAAGAAGATTTTTTAAATTTTGAGTTAAAAAATCTGTTTTTACATGTAGCTCCTGTGACCTAAATATGCAATGGACCGGAACCATTTGAACAACTTTGAAAGAGGATCAACTAAGGATCATTCCTGTGAAGTTCGGTCAAAATCCAATCAGTGGTTAAGGAGAAGATGTTGTTTAAAGATTGTGAACGGACGGACAGACGGACGACGACGACGGACGGTAAGTGATCACAATAGCTCACCTTGAGCCTTCGGCTCAGGTGAGCTAACAAAACAACAACAAAAAAAAAAACACACAAAAAAAACACATATGTTGTTGGTACACATAAGACTGATAAGAAGCGCCTCACCTTTGAGGAGTAAGAAAAATATATATCTCCCCATCTGAATAGTCTCCTTAGCTAGAGTTATGAAGTCCTTGTCTCAGGGCAGGTAAATTTATTTCTTACTTGTCCTTAAGGAGACAAGTCGGACATGGTCTTTCCACAGCCCTGGATAAGATAAGTTACTATCAGCCTATTAGTCTGATCAGCCTTAAATGCCCAGCTGGAACTCAAATGTTATTAACCCTTAAAGCGCCAAGAAAAACTGCATCTGAAAATGTCGTCTGTTTATGTCGTCTGCTGAATATTCTTGCAAACTTCTCAAAGCTATTTTTTGCATACACCGGCAAACAGTGTGGACCCAGATCAGACTGCTCCTAAAGGAGCAGTCTGATCTGGGTCCACACTGTTTGCAGAAATGACTTTTAAAATCGCAAGCAGAAGACAAAGCAGACGACAATTGTTGTGATTGGCGCTTTAAGGGTTAAAACAGTGCCGTTTCAACGTTGATTCAACGTCTATAGTCCGGTTCAGAGCCGCTGTTTACACAAACTACTGGTGCTGTAGCTACAAATAAAATTATTTGTTTTTGTATCTGTATTTATTTATACTTTTTTTCCTCTCTCTTCTTCGTAACTGAATAAGTCACTGTTCCCTTATGAATGCATAGGTCGATCTGGATCTATAATCAACGGTTTGCGAACATCAGGACTTGGAACGTGTCAAATTACCTGCTTGTAAACTGGAGTACGAGTCCACCATACTCGGTCACAATCCCCACAGGTGTACTGTTTCAGCACTGAAAAAAATAAAGGGAACAATTAGCAAAATATTTGGACAGACGTAGATCTACCATAGCAAAAACAATAGGAAAGGGTCATTGCACTGATATTGGTAAATATTGTCCATAGTTGGGATATCAGAGAACGCAAGCAAGCTGTGATATCCCAACTCAGGACACTACTCACCAATAGGGTGCATCCTGGTAAATAAGGACAGAGGTAGAAATACGGACACGGATGTATCTGAATCCACATTACCGTTCGTCCATTTGATTGAAGGCAACTAGTACATTTCTCCTTGAAAGAGCTTTCTCCTTGAATCGGACTGCTATCAGTTCTCGATTTATCCGCATTCTCAAATCTCTCCCCTACCATTTTCCTCCGAAAGGCACCGTTGGTTCCCGCGAAAGGAACAACCAACGCCGCACATTTCCTCCGAAAGACACCGTGTACTGGGTCCAAGATATCCTTAATTTTAACAATGAGGGGGTGGACAGGGGTGGGGGGGTGGGGGTAGGCACTCCCCACTTCCCTCCCCATTACCCCCACTTCCCTCCCCCTTTTCCCCCACTTCCCTTTCCCCGACTTCCCTCCCCCCTTACCCCCACTTCCCTCCCCCAAGCAAACTATTCCCTCCCCTAAACCAGACTTTTTAATCTCCAACGCTGCAATTAAATTCAAACACGACTATGCAATATACATTCATGCAGATTTTGACCCCAAACTACTCCCCTAATTTTTGCCCAAAAATCGGTATTTCCTAAGCATTTGCACCCCTTTACAGAAAACCTAAAGATTTGCATCCTCCATTTCAAAAGTCTGCGTAAGGGCCTGCATATGAACCATATGGAAAACAAGTATCACAAGGTGGTGGGCCCTGATCCGGCCCTTAACTGGTCAAGAAACAAATGTGGCGGGCCTAGGTCCGGGCCTAAACTGATCCACATTGGCACAAAAATCGTATTAATTACTGAAATCAAAACTCAAGAATACCATGTAAATCTGTATCTTCTTTTAATATTTTTGATAAGCATGGTCCCACACTTGGGGGTCAGTGATAACAATCATCTTTTTTGGGGTTTTTCTCAAAAACTGAGAGTTAAATGTCGAACGTGTGTGGTGGTTGACAAACCACGGACCAATTACGGACACGGACTCATGGACTTAGGGACCTACTGACACTACACGGACTGCATAACAAAATACGGAGCAATATTATTCACGGACTTGACAAACCACGGACCTATTATACACGGACTTGACAAACCACAGACCTATTATTCACGGACTTGACAAACCACGGACCATCATTTAAATTACGGACGCCACTTATATATTAAAAAAAAAAATAATAATAATAGGAGTAATATCAAAATCGGAATAACGTGACGTTATGGATTACGTGACATTTACATTGTCACAGATACCTACATGTATGTTGAAGTAATCCAATCGCGAATCGGATTACATTACAGTCTTGCATTGAGGCTTAAGGGTATCAAATATTTTACAAACTTTGAATTTTTGTTATTCGTAGGGACGTTTCTCTTCAGATCTGGCGATATAGAACTCAATCCTGGTCCAAATAGCAATAGCAGTGATAACTTGAACAGCAGTAATACTTCAACTAGTGACTTAGAGCATGACAGCCTATCCGACATCTCACCTACTCTATTTCAGAAATATTTTTCTCTTGTACATTACAACGTCCAAAGCCTTTTACAAAAAATAGACTCAGTCGAATTAGAACTTAACAATTTTGACGTGATTTCTTTGACCGAAACTTGGCTACAGCAATCTAATCTAGATTCTGATATCAAGTTTCAAGGCTACAAATCACCTTTTCGTCATGATAGACAAGCGGATGCGCACGGTGGAGTAGCAGTTTATGTTAAGGAAACGTTTTATTCTCGACGAAGGGATGATCTTGAATTACGTAACGTTGAATGTGTTTGGGTTGAAATTCTAATAAAAAACAAACCTGTACTTATAGGAACCTTCTACAGACCACCCAACTCTAACGTATCAGTCCTTTCTGACATTGAAACGTCTATAGATCTTGCTCATGATACTGGTATCAAAGACATTATTATTACTGGTGATTTTAATCTTGATCTATTAAAGCAGAATACACGCAAAAAAATAGATGATATTTGTAATCAGTACAGTTCATTACAACTGATAGACGAACCTACTCATTTTACAGAACATTCTTTCTCATTAATCGACATATTAATTTCAAGTAATCCCAGAAATGTTGTTCTAAGTGGAGTAGGTGAGCCTTTCCTGTGTCAGAACATCCGCTATCATTGTCCTATTTACTGTTTTTATAACTTGATAAAAGAACGTACTTTGAGTTTTAAAAGGAATGTATGGTTATATGATAGAGGTGATTATAATTCGTTAAGGCAAGAGACAAGTAATACTAATTGGGATGATATTATAAACGAAGACTTAGATATTTATGCAACTAATCTTTCAAATTATATAATTTCGCTAGCCGAGAAACACATACCAAACAAATACGTAACAGTTAGAAATGCAGAACCTATGTGGTTAAACAGTCAGCTACGCAGAATGATCAGAAAACGTAAACGTCTCTTCAAGAAAGCTAAACGAACAAAACTATCGCAAGACATGAATCTCTATAAACAATACAGAAACGAAGTTACAAAACTAATTCGCAAGTCAAAGAAATCTCACATCGATGATATAGCCAACAAGTTAAAAACACAAAAACCTAGCAGTGGTGGAAATATTTGAAACCATTTATTAAATCATCAAGTAGTTCAGGCATTCCAACGCTTTTAAAGGACGACATAATTTACTCCAATGACATAGAAAAGGCTAATATTCTAAATGATCACTTTATAGGACAGGCAAATCTTCAAGATAATAATAAGGAACTTCCAAAATTGAATATCAGTGATAATACACCCTCAATCCACGGTATCAAATTAAACCCTAATGAAGTCAAAGATATACTGCAGAATCTCCAGCTAGGAAAGTCTTCCGGACCCGATGGAATAAATAACAGAATACTTAAAGAGCTCTCTTCTGAACTGGCCAACCCATTATGTTCCCTGTTCAATTCATCTCTGTCCTCAGGTTCCTTTCCTTCTTCCTGGAAAGAAGCTAACGTGACTCCGATCTTTAAAAAAGATGATGCATCAAATGTTTCGAATTACAGACCAATATCTCTTTTGAATACTATAGGAAAGGTCATGGAAAAACTTGTGCACAAACATGTATTCAACTTCTTTCTTTCTAACAATACAATTTCCAGTTTTCAATCAGGTTTCGTTACGGGCGATTCAACTGTAAATCAGCTTGTAAACATGTATAATACTTTCTGTAAGGCATTAGACGAAGGTAAAGAGGTTAGGGCGGTCTTTCTTGACATAAGCAAAGCTTTTGATAGAGTTTGGCATCGGGGACTTCTTCATAAACTAAATTATGTGGGTATCAGAGGACGCTTGTTGGACTGGTTCTCCGATTACCTAACAAACCGAAGACAAAGAGTTGTTCTTCCTGGTTCTTGTTCTGATTGGTCTTATCTAAAAGCCGGTGTACCACAAGGTTCGATACTTGGTCCTCTGCTATTTCTTATATTTATAAATGACATCGTTAATGACATTAATTCGAATATCAGATTGTTTGCTGATGACACTAGTCTATATATTATTGTCGATACTCCGCAAAATACCGCATCTGTTATGAATAACGACCTTTCAAAAATTAATATTTGGGCAACAAAATGGCTTGTCACTTTCAACCCTGCTAAATCTGAATCTCTCTTAATTACAAGAAGACGTACTGATCTACAACATCCTCAACTGATCCTAAATAACCAGTCGATTGAAAACGTTACCTCCCATAAACACCTTGGTTTAGTTTTGTCAAATGATGGAACTTGGCATAATCATATCGAGCTTATCACATCCAAAGCTTGGGCAAGAATAAATATAATGCGAAAACTTAAATTCCAGTTTGATCGCAAGACTTTGGAGATTATTTATTTTACATTTATACGACCCATACTGGAATACGCAGATGTCGTATCGGATAATTGCACTCAGTTTGATCAAACTGAGATTGAGAAGGTGCAACTGGAAGCCGGTAGAATAGTATCTGGAACAACTAAGTTAGTCTCTCTTGCTTCACTGTACAATGAATTGGGATGGGAAGAGCTTAGCTCTCGACGAAGAAAACATAAACTTGTTCTTTTTTACAAAATGATTAACAGACTTTCACCAAATTATTTGACACAGTTAGTTCCTGATCAAGTCGGTCAAGCGTCTTCATACAGTCTAAGAAACGCTGAGAACTTGCAAAACATCCATGCTGGCACTGACTATATTACAAATCCTTTCTACCTTCAGTAGTCAGAGACTGGAATGCTCTACCTGTTTTATCAAGAAATTCCCCCACAGTAGAATCTTTTAAAAGATCTCTGAGTACTAATTCACGTGAAACACCATCCTATTTCTATGTCGGTGACAGACTAGGTCAAATACATCATGCAAGACTTCGAACTAACTGTAGCTCTCTAAACTATTATTTATACCATAAAAATATCATTGAAGACCCGAGATGCACGTGTGGACTACCCGAGACCAACAAACATTTTCTGTTAGAATGCCGAAAATATAACGCTATAAGAATGGATATGTTGCATGAAGTATCGCAGTTCTGCCAACCAACATTACATACCCTACTGTTCGGGAACATGGCTTTAACAGATGAAGCGAATGAATCAATTTTTAAATATGTACATAAGTTTATTCAAAGAAGCAAACGCTTTGAAATCTCCTCTTGAACTGTCCACTGTCATACAAACTGACATATATCAATACTAATTTCCATATAGCTAGTAACATAATATGTTGTCTGAATATTGTTTAGTTTTCTAATATAACAATACATTTGTAGTTTAAAATCGGTTTTAATCCACAAGTCTCAATGCTTGAAGTAAGATTTGATTTTTATTTATTTAAGTAGGGTCCCCACATCACTCTCTTTACTTCTCGCCTATATTACGTGCTTGTGCCTGGAAAATATTATTCTTTATAAGTCGTATTCTAATACGTCTCTATTATACATCCACTACTCTCAAAGTTCTTAAACTGCACTCTCATTTCGCTTCTTTTCTTTCACCTTTCTTTCTCTTCGTTATTTATTTAGTTAGTTAGCTAGTTAACTACTTGTACATGCATGGTCACAACGTTTTGATTTGATGCTCATGAGCCGAGGGAAACGAATTCACATAAGCTATATAGCTTTTTTCGAATCCCTTTTATATATTAACATACTCATGTAATGTCTATGTAGATGTATTGATGTATTGAGAAATATATGAAATAAAATATGTTTAAACCAAGTAATCCAATTGTACAGATCTTTGATACCCATCCTAATGATGTAGGTCTGCACTAGATTTTTTTCTCGAAATTCGACTGCGACCATGATGTTGTCAACTTGTATGATAGTGCAGGCGGTGCTTATATTTCAAATGCCGCTGAAATGGCAATTGCAAACATGATGTTTAGCTCTTTGCCGAAAATCTTTGTTAGACACTTTAAATGCTCTGTAGAAACGAATACAAATGACTGGTTTCACACCATTGCAAATATGGTCAGCATCCTAAATGGAATTGATCCTAGTGGCATACCATATACTGTCTCTAAAATGAGAGATCATCTTACCAAAGGACTTGAGGATCAAAACATAACAGTTTTCCGACACAGAAAATTATCTGTTGTGCTTCATTATAGGTTTTATCTGCGATTTGTTTTTTGCCCGTAATGATTAATGGATGGGTTAGAAGACCTCCAAACGACCGAACAAATATATAGTTTTACATTTTTACCACTATGGAAGATGAGAGCGAGGGTTGGGATCCAGTAAAGCTAGCTTAAGCTCCCCCACCCACACACACATACACGCGCGCCCCCGAGTAATTCATTACTGACCGTTCCGAGGTGGTACTTTCATTGTGGTACGTTTTGTTCAGTGTTATGTAGTGTTTCACTTTCTAATGTTTTACTTTCAACAAGTTTGGGTAAGAGAGTTGCCACCATTTTGGGAAAAAAGTTGCCAGCTCTGCTTGCAATCTGTCCATTTTGTGGCTGCTTAATTGTATTTTTCTCTTTTCCTTTGTTGTTGGGGGTTAGATGTGGATCTGACTGTATCAGTTCCTGAGTTCACTTATTCCCTTTGCTTAAAGTGACCGGAATTCCACAGTTTTGTATCTGCCGCATGCCAGATTCTGGCTTTATGTTCACATGTTCAAAATGCCAAAAACTGTTTCATCTAAGGTGACATAATATCATACAGTTAGTAGGCTACGGCAAGTCAAATTATCCAAAATGTTTAGATTACAGGTCATATTAGACAAGCAATTAAAATTATGATTTATCATTTAGTTATTTTGTAGTTTTCAATTAACTGACCATGTTATTGCTGCTACGGACCATTTACGGACCCATTTTCGGACCATAACTGATCATTCACGCACCAAGGACTTTTCACAGACGATCTGATTGCTATAACGGACCGACGGACTATTCACGGACCACGGACTACTCACGGAACCGCTAAGGATAATCTGGCGGCTGACCAAACATAGCGGCGAAATTTGCCACCTGTACACGTCATCATAAAATATCAACAAAAATCACAATTGAAATGCGTGTCTCATAAATTTAACTGATAACTTAAATGTCAAGGCATATCAAATGGTTATCAAGAGATAAAAATGCATTTTATAAGTATGAAAAAACTAACCTTCTAACTTGTGCAAATTCGGGAGCCAAAAGTTCCCTTTTCTTTTTCATAAATTCATAAAATACTAACGTCAGTTTGTTTCACAATGTTCCGTCTAGAGCAGCCGGAAATTAAAATATCCAAACGCTTTCAAATAAAAACACAATATGCCTATGTCCGCAGGTGCCCAAACTGATACACAAAACTAAAATCTTGTCCTTTCATGTATATAACGGACTGGATACCGGTTTGTATTCTATCTGCACGTGCAAGGGGGACAGCTAAGTACATTATATATGTACGGTCAATGTACATTGTTAAGAGCTGTTTGATAGCCTTCTTGGAAGCCAAAGTGTGTCTTTATTTGAATGAATTTGGATATTTTATTTTCCGGTTGCCCTAGATGGATCATTGTAAAAGAAAATGACATAAGTACTTTATGTATTCATGGAAAAGAAACAGGAAATATTTTGTCTCAAAATTACGCAAGTTAGAACGTAAGTTTTTCATACTATAATACATTTTTATCTATTAATAACCATTTGATATATCCTGACATTTGAGTTATCAGTTCAATTTGTGAGACACGCATTTCATTTGTGATTTTTGTTGATATTTTATGATGACGTGTACAGGTGGCATATTCCGCCGCCATGTTTGGTCAGCCGGCAGATTATCCTTAAGTTTACTATATTTGCAATTAAAACAGACTATTCACGGACCAAGAACACGGAATTTTTATTGGTCCGTAAGTCCGTGAATGGTCCGTGTTTTGTCATCGGGCAACATGTGATTGATTTGATTGAGTTGGGGTTTAACTACACGTCAACCCTTGTGGGTCATTTTGTGTCATCTCACAGAGAAAGGGAGAAGAGAAATAGGAGATAGTAGAGGAGATGAAAGAGAGACGGGGGAGAAAGGAAAATGAATGAAAGTGAAGAAACAGAAGAAACAAAAAAAAAAAAAAAACAACAAAAAAAAAAAAAACATCCCCCCTCTACCTTTATCTGCTGCAAGGATAGCAGGCCTTGCCAAACTGTAAGCCAATATGTTGCACGATACCTTTGCCTCACCCAACCACCCCACCGGTTAACGTACGATACAAGATACAAGATATTTATTACGAATTTTCGGCTCACATAGGAGCATATACAGATGCATCAAAATGTACTAACAAATGAATAATCAAGGAAAGAGTTCCAAATGACAGAAAATAATTACTAAGAAAGACAGACAGACACAATGGAACAAAAACAAAACAAAAAAACAACTATATTATGATCTATATGATATAGTAAATGTTATCTATTGTTAATCTATATACCCTATTCCCCCAAATGGGTCCGCTGGCGCATGCCTCTCAGCAAGGGTGCCCACCAAAATCACTCGAACAAAGTGAACCAGAGCATGTACGTGTATATTCCCAGCGGGCAACTTGACGTTAATACAACGTCGCCTCAACGTCGATATGACGTTAATACAACGTCGCCTCAACGTCGATGCAACGTCATGACGTTGCATCGACGTTGAGGCGACGTTGTATTAACGTCATGCGCCCGCCGGGTTCCGTGTTTGGAACATCTATCGGAAAATTCATGTTGGATCTTGAAGTGTTTTTTTTTTTTTTTTTTTTTTTTTTGAACAGTGTAAAGTCCTACATCCAACAATGAGCAAATAAAATGATTGTCTACGGCAGACGAATAATTATTTCAAAAAATGTGGCTTGCCACCGACAACGGCTATCTTGTGAACTTTCGGAATCAAAGGAGAGATAAACCGAAATCGGACCTAAACGAATTCAATGTAAACTACGGTTGGCGGAACACTCCTCGTCGGTAAAGTGAAATTAACGCCGGATTCATTGCAAATATACCTGAATTTACTTTAATATGTCTATTAGATACTTCTGATACCCAGTTGTTGCACTGAAGTACATAAAAATAGAGTAAAATCGGTAAAATACAACAAATTTTGGTATAACCCCGCCCCAAAAATTTCCATAACCCCCCTCTTCCCCCGTCCCCGCCCCCTTTACCCCCGTTCCCCGCCCCCCTTATCCCCCCTGTCCACCCTCTTAACAATAGTAACAGGATATTTCTGTTTCCAAAATAAAACGGATAAGTCCTAAAACTGTAGTATAAATGCGTGTACCAACCTGTTCTGTTTCTACGCCTTCCTGGCATGACGATCCTTTTGCGTTCGACACATCAGTAACAAAAAAGCTTTTATATATTTAGTTTATGGGACGCCATTGCAGCTGATTAACCGGACAAAGAAAAAAAAATCAAATTGTAATACCTAACTGAGCATTTATACAGCGTGGTCTCTCTCGGGCTGTGCTTTTGGGACAATTATTTTAATGGCAATGAAAATGATTCAATAGACACAGGAGCCTAGATTTTTGAAAGGTGTCCATTTTTTATTTGCAGATGCGTTTATAAGTTGTTGTTTTTAACATGTTTCGACACTATACAGTCGACTCTCGTTATCTTGAATTCCAAGGGACTCTCTGAAATACTTCGAGATATCCGTACATCGACATATCAGATTTGCAGAATTGAGGAAAAAATAATTCGAACAACCACATTTTGTTGCGTAGTGACCAACACTTGACCACTGTTGGGTGGCTCCCGATCTAAGTCCAACTCAAGCTCGGTTAAGTTTCTTACATCTTTTATTTGGTATTTTGCCGCAGGAGTCCCTTTCGCTCCATGCACCTCTTCACAATCAAACCAATAGCTCAATTCAACTCTCAAACCAGAACTCCCTCTCACACCGCTCGCTCTACTCTTATATACTGCTCCCACACTGCTATTATTAGACCATTACGTAGTAGTTCATCCTGCAACGATGTTTCCTTATATGGTATTGTGGCCAATGAAACAATGACCACATTCCTAAATTTAGCTCCAAAAAGTAAGTCAAATGATGACGAAAATACATTTGACCGAGAACTTGACTTATCTTATTTATTAGAATTCAGCTGTCTAATTTGTCTAGAAAGGTTCATAAAATGTCCAAAACACCTGGTAAACAAAGTAATAAATAATCATTATTTTCTAACCCAACCCTGATAAAGCATATACTTAACCGTTAATAAGCAACCAATTAGGCTTTATTTACTTGGTACAAAGATAAGGCCCTACTTACTAAAAAAGATAATTTCATTTCTAAGCAACAGTATTTTTCTTCCTGTACGATATTAGACCGAAAAGCTACTACGTATCACTGGCCCCTTTTTAGTGGATATTTTGTTAAATTCTATTTAATAAAATATACGGAATTATTACATTACTCAGATCAGTTATGAAAATTGAGAAAACATGCAAGGTAAGTGAATTACAGTTTGAAACCCTTACTTCTTTAAACAAAAAAATGTTTAAATAAGAATGCCACTTACCCACTCCTGCGGTCCCCATGCACATAAGATATACCGGCACATGCACATGCACATTTGATATTCCAACTAGAGTCACTACTTTTTTTTTAACTAATGTCACTACTTTTTTTTTTCCACTTTTAATACTGTTGACCACACCACTGTCCCTGCAAATCCAACACCGTCCCTGCAAAGTCAGTTAATGTTTTTACTGGCAGGTTCGCCTATGCCCCTCCTTCCACTGGTTGATACACGGGCTCTAAGTAATCCATTTCTTCGTCTTCTTCTTCTTCTTCTTCTTCTTCTGGGGGGTGGTCGGGTGGTGCGAAGGTGCTGTGTATCTTACATCACTGGGGCGTCCAACTGATATTGGCTTACAGTTGGGCAAGGCCTGCTATCCTTGTAGTGGGTAAGGGTAGAGGGGGAATGTTTTTATTTCTTCTGTTTCTTCACTTTCATTCCTGTTCCTCTTTCTTCCCTGTCCCTCTCTTTCATCTCCTCTACTCTCTCTTCTATCTCTTTTCTCCCTTTCTCTGGGAGACGACACAAAATGACCCTCAAGGGTTGACGTGTCGTTAAACCCCAACACAATCAAAATCTTCTTCTTCTGACACCTCCAACATACCGGTCTCCCTTTTCTCCGGCTCCTGTTTCCGAGTGGTTTGAGCCTCCCAACCCTCTGGTCGGAAGACAAGATCCGCCCCTTCCATCTCTTTTTCCTGAGCGTCTCTATCGTCTGACGACGACCACTCCGAAGTGTCCAGTAATGTGGCCGCCGCCTCTTCGACCTGAACGGTATACAGTAATTTAATGTCCGGGTCAATCGGGATCGAAACGCTCCCGATCGCCGCGTCTCCCTCCTGCTCAGCATAAGGCGGGGGATGACTTCCCAACGGTCCATGGATTAACTCACAGGCCTTCTTTGACCAAATGACCTGTGCTAGAATTATCTGGTCATCAATGTTCTCCATTTCGATTCGCCTCTTTGTCTCTTCACTGAGGGAATCTACTAAGTCCCGTAACCGCATGTAACGCCAACAGCTAGGCTCGAATTCTATGTTCTCAGCCATGTTCTAAATTTTCCACTGTATTTATTTTTTTGCTCGTGAAATATATTTAACCAGTTAGCTAGAGTTTTGATTCTAAGTTAAAGTTAGGAAAAAGCAGAGTATATATAGGTAATCCTTTTAATTAACCAAATTTCAGTTGGGTTTCTTTTTCTTATTCCTGACACTTTTATGTAATCTTGTCTAGCACAATTGATAAAGCTAGGTTTTAATTTCTTAATCTCCACTAATTATCCCAAACACCTGGTTTTTAATGGCCTTCTCCTGGAATAAAGTCTATGAGTAAATTAATTAAACTTCATTAATTTTTTTTTGTTTGACTGTATATTTCTGAGAACCTTTGTTTCTTAGCGAAAACAATGTTTGTTATAGAAGCATAGTTTTACAGTGTAAAAAGGGACCTTCTCCACCTAGAATCTAACCATCGTCCGTGCGTCTGCTCGCTTCAGTGCTGTCTCATAAGTGCATGATTCCAGTATATTTATGCATAGGTCTATATACACTAAAGTATCCATTACTTTCTATTTACAAGTTCGCAGCACACAGCAACTGTTGTAAAAATTGTCACTTTACTTAGCCACCCTTGGTAGACTTGGGTAAAGCTGCCTTAGGAAAGAGTCCGACATAACCTCTCCGTTTGGTGGGACAGACTGATCTCTGTCCGGAAGTATATTCACCTCCTCCGTCCCTTTGGTGTAGGACAGCGACATCACTTGGTCATGTGGCTCGCCTTTGTCCATCCTATCTCTGCAACCACAGAGAATAATTCGAGTGCAGCAGTCAGGGGTTTCAAAATCAAGAGTTCCCTTATTTTTCCTATACCTTAGGTACAAGAAAATTAGTGCCCCACCCAAGATGCATATCCCGCCGTTTATGATTATGTAAACCCACATTGGCCACGATTCGTCTTTAATTTCGACCTTACGCATGTCTCTAAGTTTCCAGATCAAATCAGTCATAGGAATTTGTTTAAGAGCTGTTAAATTTGACAGTTCAATTTTTGTAAAGTTTGGAAGGGCTTCCTCTAAGTGATCCCAAATTCGAAACTTTGATTTATTCCTTAGTTCGATCAAGTTGCTAAAAGGGTCCTTAACGGTTGCATAGTCTTCAAATTGATAATAGGGGGGCGGAGGGGGGGGGGGTAAGTTCAACAAGTTACTAGACCCTGAGCAACCAGGCTTCAGTTTTATTACATCTAAAGGGGGTTTCATGGTTTTAGTTTGTTGGGTTGTTGCTGACCGTTGACCCCTATTTTCTGTACACACAACCGAAAATGTAAGCGGTTCACGTAAGGCGACTACCCATTGCCCAACGGATAGGTATTTGGCTTGTGGTAACATTGCATTCGGGGTAACAATTTTCCGGCAATATGTATCTACCTCTGCATTTTCCTTAAAGAATAATGCAAGTGCGCAGTGTCGATGTAAATTGACAGGGAGGACTGCATTTCTGGGTGTACAGTATCGCATGACGACATTACTGCAGGCGTGTACTTCATCCGCTTCCAACAGAGCATACCTATTTCGTTCTTTATTTATTAACAGACCTGTATACTGCACATCATAAGTTGCAACCATGTTCGGTAATTTTTGTATAGACGAAGCTTGAACCCATGGAAGTGGTAAGGCATGTATCCTAAATACCTCATACTCCCCATTTTGGTCCAGGAGGGGTAGATTAATGATAACTAGCAATTTATCACTATCCAAGACCGTTTTACAGATCAAGGTCCGGTAGAAGTACCAAATGTTATTGACAGGGTCTTCAGGAAGTTTCAGCGAGTAGGGTAATTTAGTTTTTACGTCCAATAAAAGTTTTTTTCAGATTTTCAGGAGTGATTAAACTAGGACTTAAATGATTTAGAGATAACATATTAAGTTCTAACCGTAAGTTCTCCAAATAAAAGTTGGCCCGTAAGATGGCATCTTTGATACCGCTTATGATGAGATCCATCTGTGCGTAGACATTGACAAAGGTCTCCACTCTTTCAAATCTTTCCTGAATAGCTTCCGTCAGTTCCCGTATTCGGATATCAAAGAGGTTTACGCACTTAACAAGATCCAATATTGCCATGCGATTTTCATTGATCTGTGCCCTAGAAACATTTAGTACTGACATCTGTTCTTCAAGCAAGTGTAAGATGTCAACTTGATTTTTTGATAATTCATTAATTGCGTGACACACATCTTCCAGCTGTGATTCTGGAACAGTGCCAAACATAAAGGACATTATTTTTCCTACGATTGGTAAGACACTTCTTTTTGCCTTTGACCCTAAAGATTTATAGTCTGCATAATTTTGGAAAATTCCATTTAACACGCCACTCAGGGATTCAATTTCGTCATGTAAGTTTTTCAGCGTGTTAGTAAAGCTCTGTTGTCGCGGCCCACTATAGTGGTCCAGCATAATCTCAGTTACTTTAGCTATCTGTTCAATGTCTGCAGCAACACGTGATAAAAAGAATCTGAATGGTTGTAGATCTTGCACAAAAGTTATTAGCCATTCAGCGCGTGTAGATGTAATTTCATTTATTTTATGAAATACATTTCCATGTATAATTACCCCTTCGGCACAGCCAATAAGTGACAGGAGAATTAGAAGACACATCTTCCGTGCTGCTATGGTCTGTCTCCTGGAAAGAAACAGACACCCCAAATTAGGCCTTAACCTAATTTAATTATTTACATAACATTGCTGAAAGAAGCCACTTGATATAAATTTTAGAACATTCCAGCAATTGCGCTCAACAGAGTCCTAATTTTAGTATTTTTAGCTTTCTTATTTCTTCTTCGCATCTCATGGTCGAGGTTTCTTAGTTTCACGCCCTCAGTTAGTTGCTTTTGAATACCCTCGACCATCATAGAGTCTGAAAGATCGTAATCAATGGTAGCCTCAGAGTCTACATCACTTGCTGTAAGCATTCCATCCGATGTGTCCGCGTTATCTTCAATTCGACTGTCGCGTTCACGAATTCGCTTCGCGAGTTCCATTTTTGGCATATCGTCTTCTGCATCGGAATATTCCCGCTCTCGACGAGTACGATCTGCCAATTTGTGCTTAGGATCCTCTGGTTCTGATTCAGAGGAACTTTGTTCAGACAAACTGTCATCGGAAACCGGCGGTACTACATACGCGGCTCTGCGACGCGGTTGACCTACATCTGTTTTTGGAATATGCGATGTGTCAACTTTCGCAAAGTTAATATCATCCGCATGAGCCTCAACCGTCTTATTGTCCAGCTGGTTCTTCAGCACATACGTTACTGGAGATTTTTGTTCAATGATTCTGTAGTATGGTCGCCAACGACCCTCTATTTTTGTTCGGACGTGCTTTTTATAAAATACAGGATCCCCTATGTTATAGGTTATATCCCTACGTTTCTTATTCCCATATTTGGCCTGTTTACGTTGCTGTTTTCTGAGGCGACCATGTACCAGCATAAAAGCTTTGTGCTGTTCTTGAAGAGCAATTTGATGCATGTTTTCCCCCTGATATTTTAACCGAGGTTTCAATATGTTGTCCAGGGGTAAAACCACATCACGCCATACAATAAATAGAATGGTGTGTAGTCGGTTGCCTCACTAACATTAAAGCGTACGGCGGCTAGGACCTGATTTAAATGAAGATCCCAAGTATCTTGATCTTCCTGTAGTCGTTTTGCAAGTATATCATGCAAGGTTCGATGGAATCGTTCAACTTTACTATTGCTAGAGGCGTGATAGTAAGAAGTTGTAACATGATGGATATTTAAATTATCGAGGGTTTCTCTTACCACCCGATTGACATTTTCAGATCCATTGTCAGTTACCAATTCCATCACACAGCCAAAACGTGGAAATATTTCCTCTATGATTAAATGGGCCACTGTCTCAGCAGTTTTGTCAGGTACGGCAAAGGCTTCAGGCCAGCCACTGTACCAGCCCACAAACGCAATGATATATTTGTTTCCAGACAGGGTTTTTGGATACGGGCCTGACAGATCAAGACTTATCTTAGCCATGGGGTATGGAGGAATATCAGCATTTTGTAGTAACGGTTTCACATTTTGACTAGCTCTTGCTTGACACGGAACACATTTCGATACATACTCATAAAGTTCTTGAAACAAATTTGGCCATAAGTATTTTTGTCTAATTGCATCATAGGTCTTTTGGACGCCCATATGGCCATTGTCATCATGGTATTGAGCGACGACTAAGTGCCTAAAATGTCCAGGTATAAACAAGCGAAGGGTAGGATTGTCATCTGGGTTAGACAAATAATAAAGTAAGCCATTTTCCAAAATATACCTACGTTTTACCGCCTTACTGGGTTCCCCTTGTTCTAACAGGGTTTTAAGTTCTATTATGTTTTTATCTTTACTCTGCTCAAGGGCCATATCGAGCTCTTTGAAGTCAGAGTCTGGTACGTCAACACCTTCCTTTGCCGGCAGATTGCAACCAGCAAAATGTTTTGGATTAAACTGATTTGAATTTATTGCACCTACTTCAAACGTGTTGTCATTGATGTCAGGTTCAAGCAATGATTTTTCGTCAGGGTTGTCGTCCGTGTCTGGTTTTCTTGAGAGCAGGTCAGCACATGTATTTTCCATCCCAGGAATGTATTCAACATTACAGTTGTACCCGGATATCCACAATGCCCATAATTGAACTTTCTTGTTTTTGCAGCGGAGACTCGAGCAAATATTTGAGTGGTTTGTGGTCTGTCTTGATTGTAAATTTAGCATTGTGAAGATAATAATCAAGCTTCTGCAAAGAATAGTGAATTGCAAATGCCTCTTTCTCAATGGTTGACCATTTACACTGTGTCCTACTTAACTTATGGGAAAGATAATAAATTGGTTTTTCATTCTTTACATTCGGCAAGTAATCGTCTTCATCGTCTATCTCTTGAGTTAGACATGCCCTTATACAAGAGTTACTGGCATCTGTGTAAAGAGTGTAAGGCTTATTAGGATCAGGGTAGGCCAACAAAGGCACACTTGTGAGGCTTTGTTTCAAGTAGTCAAAACTGCTTTGACATTGCCCTGTCCACTTAAATCTTGCGTACTTCCTTGTGAGGGCAATAATGGGCTCTGCTATCTCAGAGAAATTTGGAATAAAACGGCGATAATACGAACACATGCCAATAAAAGAGCGTACCTCCCGGACACACGTTGGTGTAGGGAGTGATCTAATGGCTTCTACCTTCGAAGGATCTGGACTTATCCCCCTGCAGTTAATGACAAACCCAAGATAATGTGTCTCCAATTGCAAGAAGGAGCATTTCTTCAATTTTAGTTTCAGGCCATGCTGCCGTAACTTGTCAAACACTGCTTCTAAGTGTGACAGATGCTTTTCTAAAGTTTCACTAAATATTAAAATGTCATCCAGATATGCTGTTGCAAATTGACTGAGGCCTTGCAACACTATTGCCATGAGTTCCTGGATAATTGCTGGAGCATTTGATAAACCAAAAGGCATGACGTTAAATTCAAACAGTCCACGGTGACAGGTAAATGCAGTCTTTTCCTTATCGGCCTCATCCATGAGCACCTGCCAGTAGCCCGATTTTAAATCTAAGTGAAGTATTTTGCTTTTCCTAAAAGTGCTAAAATATCATCAATCAAAGGAAGCGGGTAGGAATTAGGCTTAGTGATTTGATTTAATTTTCTGAAATCTACACAGAATCTCTTTGATCCGTCCTTCTTATCAACTATTACTACTGGGAAACTCCAAGGAGATTCTGACCTACGGATTACATTTGCATCGAGCATTTCGTCAACTGCCTTTTCAATCACCTCCCTATTTTGTATGGGTGTCCTATACGGCCTTAGTTTTATGGGCTGATGGTCTCCAGTATTTAATTTCATTTTCACTGTATCGGTGTGACCCAATTCCGAGTCTTTTGTTGCAAAAAGATCTTGATGCTTTTCCAAAAATGTCACTATGGTGGATTTGTAACTTTCTGGTACGTCAACGTCCGATGTCCAGTCCTTTTTGTCCATTCGAAATGACTGCGCTTTGATACTATCCAGACTATTTACTTGTTTACATTCTATCGCTTCGATTTTTGCAATGACACATCCCCTTTTCACCCGAATGGTTTTATTTGTATGATTGACTATCATAATTGGTAGGGCCCGCAATTTTGTTAACTTAGCGACTGAGTTGGAAACCATAAGTCCCGGTTCTCCACCCACAAAATTTGTTTCCGTTGCTGTAACGGTATATAAACCATATACCGGAAATTCAGGACTATCTTTCACCTTGCCTAAGCAGACAGTAGCTGTTTGCGGTTTTAGAACGGTTGTTAACCTCACGCGCACGAGCGATGCAATATGCATGTCTTCTTCAAGAGGTACTTTTGTCTCACCAATTCTTAAAAACCCCAAATCAAAATATAGCCTAACCCCATTTTGAACGAGCCAATCCCTGCCCAATATGAAATTCCTATTTATTGAAGGCGACACATAAAATGGATGAGTAATTTCGGTATCCCCGATCTGAAATGTTAATGTAATATACCCATCAATTTTTAAGCATGTGCCACTGACCGACTGCAATTTAGCATTTTTCTTTAATAATGGCGGCTTTTTCTTCAATGCTTCGTAAACACGCGTATGCATCAAAGATACTTCGGCTCCGGAGTCTACCAATGACCTATATTTATTTTTTCCTATTTGTATCAGACATGAATTAGGACTACCTGTTAAAGCTATTTCAAATTTTGGAATGTCTTTTGCGAATTTTCCTCTCCTTCCGTGGGCTTCCTTACGGAAGGAGGGTCCTAGTTTTCCTGACTAGCCTGATTTCCCAACGGCTTGGGATTATAACTTCCCCTGCCCTGCTCGGCTTGCCGTTTCCTACATTCCCTCTTAAAGTGACCCTTTCTCCCACAGTACCAGCATAGCATGTCCCTTTTCCCGTCATTTCCCATTGGCTGCTTAATATTCACCACAGCATTGACATCTGTCTTCGACCTACAATCCTTACTTCTGTGTCCCACCAAGTGACACTTAAAACATCGCGGTGCCGGTCGGTAATGATCGACCTCCATGCGCTCCTCATCGGGGACCTCACGATGGCGCGTTCGCAGATTGAAACGTCTGCGAAGATTTTGTTCATTGGTGGCAGTTGTTATCGCGGCCTCTAAAGTTGCAGGGTTCTCCCTGAGAATCTTTAGTTTTAATGAGTCCTCTGATAACCCGTCTACAAAAATATCAATCAGCTGTCTCTGGGTAGCAGGACCCTGCTGATTGCCAAACGCGTCCTCAGCTAATGTAATTAGCCTTTCGGCATAGACCTGTACGGTCTCGCCCGGTTTTTGATGAACTTTGCGTAGCAATAGGAATGCATGTTGCGCATCAGTTACCTCGGAAAATCTATTACATCTATTACTGAGTTCTGTCTTATCATTCCACGTCGCCTGCGGATGATCGTCAGAGTATCTACAAACAAAATCACTAACAGGACCCCTACTTGCTTGGTATGCCACCCGTTTAATTCTGTCTTGAGCACCTAAGGCAGTCGAAACATTGCCCATTTCGGCAGCCAAATTTTGAAACACCTGCGCTACACCCGCATCAGCCATCTCTGCAGTCTAAGATAACAAGACAGACTAAGCTTACCTGACCAAGTGTTCTTGTATTCTTGAGGCTGGAGTTCCACAAAAGTTTTAAGTCCGAAAATAAACTGAACAGCAGGAAAAGTCCCTCCTGGTCACGGCACCAAAATAGATGACCAGTGGTGTTGCGTAGTGACCAACACTTGACCACTGTTGGGTGGCTCCCGATCTAAGTCCAACTCAAGCTCGGTTAAGTTTCTAACATCTTTTATTTGGTATTTTGCCGCAGGAGTCCCTTTCGCTCCATGCACCTCTTCACAATCAAACCAATAGCTCAATTCAACTCTCAAACCAGAACTCCCTCTCACACCGCTCGCTCTACTCTTATATACTGCTCCCACACTGCTATTATTAGACCATTACGTAGTAGTTCATCCTGCAACGATGTTTCCTTATATGGTATTGTGGCCAATGAAACAATGACCACATTCCTAAATTTAGCTCCAAAAAGTAAGTCAAATGATGACGAAAATACATTTGACCGAGAACTTGACTTATCTTATTTATTAGAATTCAGCTGTCTAATTTGTCTAGAAAGGTTCATAAAATGTCCAAAACACCTGGTAAACAAAGTAATAAATAATCATTATTTTCTAACCCAACCCTGATAAAGCATATACTTAACCGTTAATAAGCAACCAATTAGGCTTTATTTACTTGGTACAAAGATAAGGCCCTACTTACTAAAAAAGATACTTTCATTTCTAAGCAACAGTATTTTTCTTCCTGTACGATATTAGACCGAAAAGCTACTACGTATCAATTTAACAAATATATATGCTATTGGACTCTTGAATTTAGAGATATACTGAAAATATTGTGGAAAACAGGAGCAATTTCTCCTCTTTTCCGCAATATTTTTACCTGTTGTTAGATTTTCATGTTAAGGCAGGGACCAGATTTTCACTTCGAGATAAACGGTTATTCAAGATAAGCGAGGTCGAGATAACGAGAGTCAACTGTATTACATTTAAGATACTTGTTCCAAGTTTTGTGATTTTTGTCTAGTTTGCTACATTTCATTCCAAATCTTCCTTTTGCTTTAATTATATTTTGAGACCTCTTTTCTGGAACTCTTGTCACTTGACTCATTTGAAAAAAACAAAACAAAAAAAAAAATTAAATTATTTTTGAGAAGTAAGTTTGTTTGCTCTCAAATCCTTAGTTGGACGGTCGAGCTCATTTGACGTGTAATGGTTAGGAAGTAAAGACAGGAATTTCCGTAAATTAAGCATAGTCCCTTATTGCAGTCAATTTCCCTTTTGACCACCTGGCATTTGTAGCATAGATATGGCTATAAACGGTCTGACTTACCTGTGATTCCGATGACTGGATATAATGTTATCGTGTGACTTCGATGAAAACGCAGATTTAGGGAAAATACAAACTTCTCTGGTATAAAAAAGCAATTCCGGACTCGTCGGCGTGTGTGTGTGTGTGTGTGTGTGTGTGTGTGTGTGTGTGTGTGTGTGTGTGTGTTAATTATTATTATCATTTACGACATTTGACCCTAGGGCGAAGATTCGGTACTAATAAGATCGGTTTACTCCCTCCCCACCCCAACCCCTTAAACACACTACCACCATCACCACTCTGTACTTTTTACTGCCAGCCGTTACGGTTAGCAGGATCCGCTCCAACAAGAAAAGAATATGCAGGTTCAGATTGATTTTGGGTCTGCCTTAATGTTTGCGGTACTTACACAGCTAGCATTCTATTTTAATCTATACTGAACAGTTATCGGCCCAACATGAATCCTATCGGGTCGAATATGGTCTGATATAGATTTAAGGAGATTGTTTGCTAGATATATTGTAATTGCCGCGTCGGCTTTTTATACGTTTCAGAATTTCCTGGAAGAAATGCAATAACCTCAACTTTCGTTTTCGGAAAAAAGGTGCATATGATTGGCGACCGTGGCGTTGTGTCATTCGCCAAGAATACAAAATAGGTCGCAAATATTGATCAATACAGCATAAAGATAAGCTCTGAGAATATGCTGAATTTAGGGAATGTGTGATTGTCAAAGGTTTTTATTAGTCTATTTTTTTCGAAACCGGAACTATTTTTGAAGGTAAATTTTCCCCTTTTATAGCAGTCTAAACGACTTTACCATCTTGAATAATATACTCTCTTATGAAGGCATTTTTAGCATATGATATTTTCATTTTGAAGTCTTCATACATGTACATATTTACTGTAATCTGATCACATAAGATGAAAACAAGATATGAAGGTTTAATAATAGTTTAACCCTTGTCATGCTGAATAAATTAAGATGCCAGGCCTACTTCCAACTTTCAGCCAATCAGATTACTAGATCCAGGTTGTTGATGTAAGTTCACATACTGAATGACAAACAGTGCAGATCCAGATCAGTTCAGAAGCCAACTGATCTGGATCTATACTGTTTGCAAAGGCAGGGTATATACGGGTTCAGCAGGACAAGTGTTAAGAAATGTCAGCTGTGCTTTACTTGTAATATGTTATATATGTATCTATTATGATCCCATATGTTATGGATTAATTGCAGAATAAATTTTGTATCTTTGTACATGATGTATAATTATACCTATAATTTATATGGGTTTGGATTTCAGCCATATGAATGTGATCCGCACGGTGATCTAAACCACGTGGGGTAGGGGTAACTTGGGGGTAATTGTGGTACAGGTGTTCGAGCCAGTATTTCGAAACCTACCCCAATCATATACCTTGCCTTTGAAAAAACAGACCCATTCATATACTAGATCGTCTGAAATGTTGACTCATTCATATACTGCCCTTTGATTTTTTGTACCCATTTATTGCTGGTAGTTAGACAAATATAGTAATCAGTTCATTGAATACCAATAGAACAAGTAGCCTCGAAAAGTCTCTGAACGAAAAATATGTGCATGTACCGAGATACATCAGAAAAGCGGGGCCTTTCATATACTAATCCAGAAAAATGGGGCCAGTCATATACTTTTTTCCTGAAAAAAAGGGGGCCAATCATATACTTGGCAGCGCTGAAAAAGGGGGCCATTCGGCACGCACATCCATACTATGCCAAATATAGGAAGTTACCCCCCCCCACCCCCCCCCGAGATCTAAACAGTTTTCGCGCGCAACCCATGATCGCTTTAACGCTTAGCACTCATTTTGAGCAGTTGGAATATTTTCCTTATTTTTCCCCATTAAACAGGATTTGACATTTCATGCACATTGTCATGGAGACAATTTGCATGAAATGTCAAATCCTGTTTTCGGGGAAAATTCAGAAAAATATCACGAATTTGTTGTCTGCCGAATTAGCCCAGAGAGTGGTAAAGGTTAAGAAACAATTTAGCCTCCCCACCCCCCCCCCCCCCCCCCCACTCCCACCAGGGGTGTGGGGAACAGGGGCAATATATTTCAGGAGAACAAGGAAACAAAAGTCTAAAAATGAAGGTAACAGGGAAACGAAGGCAATTTTGGGGAACATAGAAACTCAAGACTTTGATTTTGGAGAACAAGTGAAAATGCCGTTTATTTCAGGTGAACGGGAATAGGTCACCCCTGGGTAGACCTCATTAATGGTGTGCACCTTCAGTCTCTCTCTCTCTCTCTCTCTCTCTCTCTCTCTCTCTCTCTCTTTCTCTCTACATGTTTGTGTATGTGTGTGTGTGTGTGTGTGTGTGTGTGTGTGTGTGTGTGTGTGTGTGTGTGTGTGTGTGTGTGTGTGTGTGTGTGTGTGATTACTTCTGATTTGAGATACGGTCTCGAGTTGTTTTTGCCCTGTCAACACTGTAAAGGTCATGTTAGCCGCCAGCCCTTCTTGAATCAGCGGAAGGGGGCGGGGGGGGGGGTGGGGGGGGGGAGACCGTAGAAATTATTTCATGATTAATCTCTACGAAAGGTATGTGGCCGAGCTGGGATTCGAACTTGCGAACCCTGGATCTGTAGTTAGATGCGCGCGCTACCGACTGTTATACAGTCGAGCGTTAATATAATAATTCGAACACCGATGACTCGTTTACCGTGGCTGATTCGTACTCGTTTTTTGAGTCCTTAGGGAATTCTTCCGGTAGATCAAGAAAACTAATATTTAGGGGATTTTTAAGAAAAGTTTCGTATTTTATCATGAGAATGTATGTTGTGTGTACTCATTAGAATCGCATCAATGAGATGATTCTAATGAGTACACTGAAATTATTTTATTGAATATAGAGAAGACATCCCTAATATTATCCACATTAGCCTCCTCCTGACCTAGCACTATGATGTACCCTTAGTGGCTCGAACTACCCATGGCTAGAAGAATTTTCTATAATCCAAAAGATGTTCGAGCTTTTGAAGTTCGACTGCACTATTTTTGTCATATATTCTAAAAAAAATTTGCTGAACATCTGTATGTATTTCTACGGTTATTCTCTCCCTTCCGCTGATTCAAGAAGGGCAGTTGTCAGTTTCTGGCGAAAGAATGTGCACAATACTGGTTAACCGCTTAGAGAACTAAGCCTGCCCAGTAAACGTGTGGCTAGGTAAACTGACCGCGCTCGACATGACCCCATTGGGTTGACTGGGCCGTAAAACCTCAACACAAACAAACATCTGTATGTATCATCTATTTAACACTTTCAACCCCGTGGACGAGTCAGAGTCTATTGCAAACAGTGTAGATCCAGATGAGACGGCTCATAATGAGCCGTCTCATCAGGATCTGCACTGTTTGCCATCGCGTTATTTATTTTACTGTGCTTTCGACATCTTTCGGAAAGTCGTTTTTTTGCTTGGCGCTTTACACAGAAGAAGTAAATTTGCAACCATTTGTCATGATTTAATGCAAAATCATTTGTCGTAACTACATATGCACAACAGGTTTTATTCTGGTCATTGGTATTTAAAAAATCAAATATTTTCACTTTTTCACATAGTAAAAATGAATGCAAATTATGCTGAAATCTGTATGATAGCTAACTTGGAGGCAGATTTTCAACAAGTTCCGCTTGTTATTTTATTTTATTTTCTGAAATTTCCATAATATTGTTGTGAAACGTCAATACTTCAAATTCAGCAAAGAAAACTAGAATGTATTTTCTTAGACAAAAATTCCAGTCCATCACTTTACTATAGAATTTGCATAGGTTACACTAATACTTGGCCGTGTTTTTAATTTTATGTTACACATTTGAGAACAATACACAGAAACAGAAAAGACAAATCATCACGAAAACATACCTATATAATTTTGACCCACTTAAACCCCACTTTTATATAGTAAAACTGGGGTTTACAGGGGTATACATTATTTTTCTTATTTCTGCCTGAAAACATAGATTGTGGGAACTCGTTAGAATCGCCTCGCCGAGGCGGTTCTAACGAGTACGAGTCGCCGAGGACGGTTCTAACGAGCTCTGTTTTGAATAGAAATATGAAAAATATCTGAGGTTTTTTTATCTGAAAATTTTCAGATTTTGGAGGTGAAATTTTCTATATGTATTTGAATAGGCGTGTTTTCGTAATGAGTTTTTGATAAGATACGATCAATCAGAGCAAAATAGTTTCATTTAAAATAAAACGAGAAGCAGAGTAAGTGCGATAATTTGATCAAATCGAACCCATCAAAATCATCCTAGATCCGCCCCTGATAAAGTGTCATCATAATGATAAATACGATCAGACAACAACTTATTGGGATCGAAACCCACCAGGGCAGGGGATAGGGTCAATTCAATCATACTACCGTACTTACTCTTAGCTTTTGGAAAAAAAACCCTGAGTAAACAGTGTAGACCCAGGCCAGCAATTTTATACAGATTTGTCGGTAGTAAAATGAACTTTCTAAAGAGAAATACATGTATAGTGTAGAGTAAGTGGTATGAATATTTTGAGTAAATACGGTATCCCAAATTTATCAGATTTATCCTAATTCCCATGAAAATGACATTTTGAGAGAGAGAGAGAGAGAGAGAGAGAGAGAGAGACCCTTGAACCTACTCTGAATCCGCCCCTGTGATATGAGGACAATATGAAATAAATGTTTTTCACTTCTCCGTTAAAAAAAAAAAAAAAAAGATAAGTATACCTTTAAAATAAAATAGATTAATTGATAACACCAACACAATCTTTTTACTCGTTCACAGACTATATAAATAAACGATATCTTACTGCATTTAGAGATAATATAATTTAAGTGTTTAACGTCCCATCAACTGTATTTGAGCTATTTTGGGACAATGATGACAAGAGCTATGCAAATGCGAAAATAATGAAAAAAAGCTCCCCCCCATCCCCCCCCCCCCCTCCACGAAATCGTTCTAGATCCGCTCTGTATTATATATATATATACACCCAGAGAATTTAATGAGGAATATTTGATGAAAACTGGGATACTTTTTTAATGAATACCCGCAACAGACGATTTTTTTTTTTTTTTTTTTTTTTTTTTTTGAAAACAAAAAAAAAACAAAAAAAAAAAAAAAAAAATGGAATAAAAGTATTCCAAAATTATCACCAAATATTCTTTCTTAACAGCTCCTCTGATATATCGCTGTTATTTATTTGATAATTCTGGGATAATTTTCTAGTTTTCCGTAAAATATATGTTGTTGGTACTCATTAGAAGCTGCTGATAAGTATCGACAAGATACTTTTGAATGGAGAAATAAAAAAATCCAGATATTACGAAAACACGCCTATTCAAATATATAGAAAATTTTTCCTCCAAAAATTTTAAAATTTTCAGATAAAAAACTATGATATTTTTCATATTTCTGCTCAAAACATAGATTGTAGGTACTCGTTAGAACCGCCTCGGCGAGGCGGTTCTAACGAGTACCACAATCTATGTTTTTGAGCAGAAATAAGAAAAATAATGTATACCCCTGTCAACCCCAGTTTTACTATATAAAAGTGGGGTTTAAGGGGGTCAAAATTATATAGGTATGTTTTCGTGATGATTGTCTTGCGCTGCCAAGAAACCTCCAACGAATATTTGTGTGTACTCTAATGGGGGTGGGTTATAACATTCTAAAAGCCTATTTACTTGTTAGCAGTCTGGCCTTTGGGGCTTCCGTCTGTAATGGCCAGTTTTATATGTAATTGCTGGTATTTTCGCCTATCATAAATTAATCGTTATATCTATATTATGACATCTTCTTCTGATTAATTTCATGTTATGACAAAACAGGTTACATTATATATTTTAGATCACTACTATATATATATATATATATATATATATATATATATATATATATATATATATATATATATATATATATATATATATATATATATATATATACTCAACGCAAAAGAAAGTGTGTACTTTTTACTTGTTAATTTTCTGAAAATCCAAGGACGGGGTATTATCATGTGAGGTATCATGTTTTAGCTTATTCAATTGCCTTTCTAACCAATCTAATTATGTTATTGTTTTGAATTTCTTAAAAACTAACGAGGCGTCAATGTGCAGCAGAGGTAAAAAAAAAAAAAAAAAAAAAAAAATAACCAAAGGGTTGTTTCTTTGCTTAGACTCATGTAAGTTATTGCAAAATAATGTAAATGATTTTAATATCTAGTATGACCGCCATTTAGTCAAATTACTTCTAAAATACGTCTCCGCGTGAAATTTAACTAACGTTGGATGACGTGTGCAGGTATGTAATTCCATTCCGCCTGCAAGACGTTGCGTAGATCATATAAATTGTTAACGGTATGCCTTGACCAACTATCTACTGTTGTTGGCTATTTGTGTATTTTTAGCTCACCTGAGCACAACGTGCTCGGGATGAGCTGTTGTGATCGCCCTGTGTCCGGCGTCCATCATGCCTCGTCCGTCGTCCACAATTTGCTTCAAATGACATCTCCGTAACTACTAGGCGGATTTCAACTAAAGTTGATAGGTTTGTTTCTTGGGAGGATCTCTACTAAAATTGCTCAAAACGTTCCGCTCCGCTGTACAAAATGGCCGCCAGAGCTCAAATTAGAAAAAAAAAAAAAAACAACAACCTCAAACAACATCTCCGTAACTACTGGGCGGATTTTAACAAGCTTGATAGTATTTTTCCTTGGAAGATCTTTTCCCAAAATTGCTCAAATCGCTCCGCTGCATAAAATGGCCGCCAGAGCTTAAAATAGAAAATGCAAATGACATCTCCTCTGTAACAACTAGGGGGATTTCAATCAAACATGATAGGATTGTTCTCGGGATGTCATCTACCAAGTTGCTCAAATCGTTCTGCTCAGCTGCACAAAATGGCCGCAAGAGCTAAAAATAGAAATATAAATACTTTAAATGACATCTTCTCCGTAACCACTAGACGACTTCAACCAAACTTGATAGGATTGTTCCTTGGGAGGTCCTCTACCAGAGCTTAAAAAAACAACAAAAAACTTTAAACAACATCTCCGCCGTAACTACTGGGTAGATTTCAACCAAATTTGATAGGATTGTTCCTTTGGAGGTCCTCTCCCAAACTTCTCAATTTTTTCTCCTCAGCTGCACAAAATGGCCACCAGAGCTAAAAATAGAAGAAACTTCAAACAACATCTCCTGTGCAACAAAAGGGCAGACTTCAACAAAACTTGATAGGATAGTTATTTGGGAGGTCCTCTACCAAAATTGCTCAAACTGATCCTCTCCGCTTCAAACAACATCTCCTCCATAACTACTTGGCGGATTTCAACAAAACTTGGAGAGTTCCTTGGAGGCCATCTACCAAAATTGCTCAAATTGTTCCTCTCCACTGCACAAAATGGAGACCAGAGCACAAAAAAAAATCAAATGACATTTCCTCCGTGACCACTTGGTGGATTTCAACCAACTTGATAGGATTGTTCCTAAGGAAGTTCCCTACAAAAATTGCACAAACCGTTCCACTACGATGCACAAAATGATGACCAGAGCTATATATATATATATATATATATATATATATATATATTATATATATATATATATATATATATATATATATATATATATATATATATATATATATATATATATATATATACATATATATATATATATTATATATATATATATATATATATATATATATATATATATATATATATATATATTATATATATATATATAATATATATATATATATATATTAACTTTAAACAGCATCTCCTTCATAACCACTTGGCCGATTTCAACATAACTAGATAGGATTGTTCCTTGGGAGGTCCTCTGCCAAAATTGCTCAAATCATTTGGCTCCACTGCTCATAATGACGGCCAGTGCTAAAAAAAATAGAAAAAAATTCAAACAACATCTCCTCCATTTCCACTTGGTGGATTTCAATCAAACTCGATAGGATTGTTCCTTGGGAGATCCTCTATCAAAATTGCTCAAACTATTCCACTTCGTCGCACAAAGTGGCTACCAGAGCTAAAATTAGACAAAAAACTTCAAGCAATATCTCCTCTGTAACCACTGGGCGGATTTCAACCAAACTTCATAGGATAGTTTTTTGGAAGGTATTCTACCAAAATTGCCCAAACCGTTCTCTGCTGAACAAAATGGTCACCAATGCTAAACGTAGAAAAAAATCAAACAATTTTTCTGTAATTCATAGGGACTTGACACACTATGAAACTGAGTAAAATCACCAGAGCAAAAAAAAAAAAAAAAAAAAAACAACAACAACAAACAAACAAAAAAAACAACAACAAAACTTTAATTAATAACTGGGCCAATTTCAAACAACTTCACTGAATTGTTCCTTGGATATCCAGTAATATCTTGAGATTTACATTGCATAGGATAAATCATTATGCTTTTCCTGGCAGCAATTTATCAGCAGAGTGTGTTGCCGCCATTGCTAGCAATGCATGCACGTATTCTCCGCCTCATGGAGTTAACGTAACGTCTAATCAAAACGTTAGGAAGTGCCTGCCATTCCAGCTGAAGAGCCCGTGTTTATCTGATGATTGGCCCTAGCTCTTCGACCAAGTTCATCCCAAATGTGCTCGATAGGATTCATATCCGGGTATAAAGCCGGCCAAGGTAAAACGTTCACGTTGTTTTGTGCCAGAAAGTTTGCAGTTACGAGGGCACTCTGCAGGGCAGTATGGGGTCTGACGTTGTCGTGTTGAAAAGTTAAGCCAGGTCCAAAATTCTGCATGAATGGAAGGAGGTTATTATTCAGGAGGTTAACATAGCGTTGAGCATTGAGATTACCCTGTACAACCACAAGATCTGTCTTGACGTTGCCCATGATACCTCCCCATACCATAATATTTCCGCCCCCGAATCTATCCCGTTCCCCTGACGCAGCATTGAGCATATCTTTGATTTCTGCGTCGATACACACGGACCCTGCCGTCAGCATGGCTTACGCTGAACCGCGATTCATCACTGAAAGTCACGTCATGCCACAGACGACGGGTCCAGTGCAGGTGACGTTGAGTCCATAACCGCCTAGCGGCCCTGTGGCGGGCAATGAGAATCTGACCAGTGTACGGTCTACGAGCTCGAATAGGAATGTTGTTTTGCCTAAGGCGGTTTCGGATTGTTTGGGCGTTTATCCCAAGGTATCGAGCAGTTGCCGTTGCTGGTAAAAATCGTCAGCGTAATATAGTGCTCGTCCTGTTGTGACGTTACACGACATTGGATCGCGGACGGAACCAGTGATTGCAAACCTTGTATTGAGGTTATGGATAGTCTGACGAGAGCATCCAAAATGTTGTGCAAAGTCATTTACCACTGCGCCAGCCTGACGCATACCAATGGCCTGGTTACGTTGATTTTCAGAAAGACGTGGCATTTCTGTACAACGTCGATGAATGAAACAATTTTTTTTTTTTTTTTTTTTTTCTTATCGTTGCTACGCAGTAAGTGTTTACCTGTAAGAGTGAGTACATGAAGTGAATGGAAATTTACCACAGCGTGGGGAGAGGCGAAAAACTGAAACCTAAGCTCGGGTTCGTCGTGCGCAATTCACCAGAGCGAGACTATTGCAATTGTCTTATGTATTGACCGGCTTATGATTTAATGTACTTCTAGAGTTTCTATTGTAAAGACAAACATGTATAAATCGGCAAAATACCATGCAAAGTTTTCATTTTTACTGTAATTAACACCATTTCCACTCAAGTTGCTTCTCCGAAATTGCCTCAGTTTCCCTTAAATAATAAACAGTTTTACCTGGGTCTACATTGTTTGCTTAGGCAGGCATGACTGTCCTAATAATAAGGGTTCATATGGGATTTACCGTCTAGCCAATCAGTTACCGGTATTTCATTTCATTTATTTATTTATTTATTTATTTATTTATTTATTTATTGGGCTTTTCGGCGTGGTAATCATTGGAAAGCGTCATGCTTTCCTTTTTTCTGCAACAAAGTTTTTTGAATACAGTTGACTCTCGTTATCTCAAACACTGATAACTACTGCTCAAGTCAAACTAAAAATGGCAATAGTGGTACAGTTTGCTATATATCCCCTACTATCCAACTCCTTTTATCACAAACTATTTCAAATCGAAAATTTTGGTCCCTTGGAATTTGAGATAATGAGAGCATTACGAAAACACGCCTATTCAAATATATAAAAAAAAATCACCTCCAAAAACTTATCATTTTTAGATAAAAATCACTGATATTTTTCATATTTCTGCTCAAAACATAGATTGTAGGTACTCGTTAGAACCACCTCGGCGTGGCGGTTCTAACGAGTACCCACAATCTATGTTTTTGAGCAGAAATAAGAAAAAATAATGTATACCCCTGTAAACCCCAGTTTTACTATATAAAAGTGGGGTTTAAAGGGGTCAAAATTATATAGGCATGTTTTCGTGATGGTCTACTCCCAGCAAACACACACCGACGCAAGAACGTCGTTACAACGTCGCTGCAACGTTACGACGTTGCAGCGACGTTTTGTGTTTGATGGGCTATATTTTCTTTAAACAGCTCTAGCTCTTGGCGGTGGTATAAATATGGCCAACGCAGGGGGAAATATTCACAACCAAGATGAGGAATGGGAAAAACTACAGAAGGTATGTATCACACTGTCCGAAGATGTATCACACTGTCCGAAGATGTTATCAATCATGATAAATGCGGACAGAAAGTCCAGATCAGCATGCGCATGCGGATACGTAGTCGAAAGAGGATGTTGGTTGTCCTCCAAACAACGAATCATTAGTTAATGTAGAAAAATATTCCTATCAGTGTCACTATGAAACTTTCCTGTCGCATACAAAATGAAAGCACTTTTCCTCATAGTGCGGTATGAAGTTTATTTGCCTTAAACGCTTAGCAGACGACATGTTAAAATATTTTTTCCCAGAAAACAGGTTTTGACATTACATGCAAATTGTCTTCAATGGTGACTATGCGTGAAATGTCCAATCCTGATTTCTGTGAAAAATGAGAAAAAAAAAATCTTTGAAATTTATCAGCTGCTTCATCACGAAAACATGCCTATTCAAATATACTGAAAATTTTACCTCCAAAAAATGAAAATTTTCAGACAAAAAATTCTGATATTTTTCATATTTCTGCTCCAAACATAGATTGTGGGTACTCGTTAGAACCGCCTCTACCCACAATCTATGTTTTTAAGCAGAAATAAGAAAAATAATGTATACCCCTGTAAAACCCAGTTTAACTGTGTAAAAGTGGGGTTTAAGGGGGTCAGAATTATACAGGTATGTTTTCGTGATGGAATTAGCCTAAAGCATGGTAACGGTTAAAGGTTTTGATAAAACCGTATTTTTTGTTATCCAGAAAAACTATTTCCACATGGAATTCATCAGCTCTTCCTGCTTTTCAGCACATATACCCTCATTATGCTGGAAAATAAACAAAAAAAAAAAAAAACAATCAAGAAGTTTACCAGATCTGATTTTTCAAAACTAGCATACTTAAAATACCATTGACAAAATTCAAAATGGTCTATACTTAAAGGCTTCATATTCCTCCAAAATAGGCATTTTATTATCCAAGAAAGATTTAATAAATTGATATATCGTATTCATACAATCATAAAATGTGGCACCTGACAGCCTGTAAAATTTCAGTTAGTCTCTCGTTCTTGAAATGAAATGATTTTTATCGTATCTCTAACTTAATGTTGGCAACATTAATTCAGAGATACGATAAAAATCATTTCATTTTTGATCCAGTTCAAAAACGAGAGACTAGCTGAAATGTTACAGGCTGTCAGATGCCACATTTTATGATTCGTATTAATACTATTTATGAATTTATTAAAAAATCCTTGGATAAAAGATGCCTATTTTTTAAGGAATATGGAGCCTTCATTATGAAAACACGCCTATTCAAATATATTGAAAATTTCACCACCAAAAAACTGAAAATTTTCAGATAAAAATTCTAATATTTTTCATATTTCTGCTCAAAACATAGATTGTGGGTACTCGTTAGAACCGCCTCGCCGAGGCGGTTCTAACGAATACCCACAATCTATGTTTTTAAGCAGAAATAAGAAAACTAATGTATACCCATGTAAACCCCAGTTTTACTATATAAAAGTGGGGTTTAAGGGGGTCATAATTATACAGGCGTGTTTTCGTGATATAAATGAAATATTAGCCAGCGCATAAATACCAACAAAATGGCATGTGCGCCCAGAACGTCAGAAAACGTACTTTGGACACGTGTGGCTAGCAAATATTCAGATTAGCCTGCGCATTCACGCAGTGATCATAGTCTTCACTGGGTGTATTTCGGATAGCCTACGATGCAAAGTTTCTTCATTCGCACAAGGAAGACTCTGATCACACAACGCAAATGAACAGGCTGATTTGAGTCTTCACAGGACGTACATTTCAGAAGGTCCGTTTTAACACGTTACGGCTCGTACGTCACAGCTTGCCCTCTCTTCCTGTTCCTGTGCAAATTGTTTATTTTCGAAATTAACCCTTGTCATGCTGAATAAATTAAGATGCCACGTCCATTTCTAATTGTCAACCAATCAGATACCTTGATCCAGATTATTGATATAAATTCACATACTGAATGGCAAACAGAGTAGATCCAGATCAGTTGGCTTCTTTAGAAGCCAACTGATCTGGAACTACACTGTTTGAACAGGGTATATCCGGGTTTAGCAGGACAAGGGTTAAGAATAGCGACATGGCAGTAGATGTCATTTTGCCTTCTTGCATATATCCTATTAAATCCAAGAAATATTAGCTATGTATTTACTCATTCCAGGCCAGGCGCTTACAAGAATTGTTCAAAGGACGATTTTCACAAAAGGATGCTTGTAAGATTTTAAGATTCACGAACTGGAATCTTCAAGATGGTATCAACTTCTGTTTTGAATGTAAGTTCTCTCTAATAATCCTGTCGGCTTGAGCATTTTCTAAAAAAAAAAATCCAAAGGTATATTCATAGCTCGAGATAAGAAGGGGTATCTACCTGACATTTTAGCTCACCGGAGCCAAAGGCTCACAAGGTGAGCTTATAGCATAGGAAGGCTCTGGCGTTCGTCGTCTATCGTCGTGCGTCGTCGTCCGTCTTTCACACTTTTGAACAAATACATCTCCAGTTGGCCGATGTTAGTCAAAATTTAACAGTAGCATCTTTTGGGTGGGGTAAAGGCTGCAATAGATTTGGAGTAGATCGGATCAAAACACTGGTTTCAAGGGCAGCAGAAATCCCCCATTGACTTATAATGGGGAACACGACGTCTCCACCTTTTCTGAGTTGTTTTTTATCCGATCTTTTTTTTTTATACTTGCAGGTAACGAGGACAGTCATAAAATCTCGGACGCGTACGAATTTCGTCCAGATCGGACCACAGACTAGATTTAGCTGCCCCTGAACGTCTAAACAATTTCCCGTAGACTTAAAATGGTGAAATGGTGTCTCCATGCTAGCTCGATCATTTTTATTGAATCATCATCAAAGTTGCTGGTAACCAGGACAGGCATAAAAATCTCAGAGGTTTGATTTCGGACCGGATCAGACTACTCATTTTGAAGCTACTTGTTCTTGAATAACGATAAGTTCACAATTTCGACCTTGAATAGCTTTGAGGCCGGTTGGCCAATCTTGATCAAATATTATTTATAGAATCACTAGGGGCGGGGAAAGGCTGCATAACGTTTTGAGGCAGATTGGATCAAAACTCTGGTGTTCATGGCAACCATCACGAAAACATACCTATATAATTTTGACCCCCTTAAACCCCACTTTTGTATAGTAAAACTGGGGTTTACAGGGGTTTACATTGTTTTTCTTATTTCTGCTCAAAAACATAGATTGTGGGTACTCGTTAGAACCGCCTCGCCGAGGCGGTTCTAACGAGTACCCACGATCTATGTTTTGAGCAGAAATGTGAAAAATATATGATTTTTTTTTATCTGAAAAGATTCAGTTTTTTGGTGGTGAAATTTTCTATACATTTGAATAGGCATGTTTTCGTTATGAAAAAGCCTCCATTGGCTAATAATGAGGAAACTGGTATCTCCACCGTTTCTCGGTTGCTTTTAATCTGATCTGATCCTATTTATAATTGCACTTAACGAGGACATGCATAAAATCTCGTACGAGTTCGAATTTCGGCCAGATCGGACAATTGACTATGGAGTTATCTGTCGTTAGGCGTCTAAAATTTTCCCATAGGCTTATAATGGGAAAATGGTGTCTCCATGCTAGCTCGTTCATTTTTGATCGAATCATTATCAAAGTTGCTGGTAACCAGGACAGGCACTTATTTTGGAATGGTTTGCCCTCGAGTGACGAAAATTTCACACATTTGAAATTGAATATTACTGAAGCCAACTGACCAATCTGGATCAAATTTTATATGTAGCATAATTGTGGTGGGGAAAGGGCGTATAATGTTTTGGGGCAGATTTGATCAAAACGCTGGTTTCCATAGCATTAGAACCCCGTCCCTACTCTCTTATCGCCCATTGATTTATAATGGGTAAAATAAATGATGTATCCACCTTTTTTCGGCTGATCCGATCTTTTTTATACTTGCAAGTAACGAGTCCATTCATAAAATCTCGGACGAGTTTTATTTTGCCAGATCGGACCTTTGACTACGGAGTTAGCTGCCCTTGAGCGTCTAAAATTTTCCCATATACTTATAATGGGGAAAATGGTGTCTCCATTCTATCTTATTCATTTTTGATCGAGTCATCATCAAAATTGCTAGTAACCAGAACAGGCATAAAAGCTCGGATGAGTTTGATTTCGCACCAGGTCAGACTACTAATTTTGGAATTATCTGCACTTGAGTGACGAATATATCACACATTGGAACTTGAATTTCTCTGAAGCCAGTTGGCCAATCTGGATTAAATTGTATGTGTAGCATCATTGGGATGGGAGGAAGACTGCATAAGGTTTTGGGGTACATTGGATCAAAACGCTGGTTTCCATGGCAACAGAAAACCCCCATTGACCTATAATCGAGAAAAAGTTGTCTCCACCTTTTCTCGGTTGCTTTTGATCCGATCCTTTTTGTACTTACAGGTAACGAGCCCATGCATAAAATCACGGATGAGTTTGAATTTCGGCCATATCGGACCACTGCCTACGGAGTTAGCTGCCCTTGAGCAGCTTAAAAATTCTCATAGACTCATAATGGGAAGTGGTATCTCCATGTTAGCTCGTTCTTTTTTGATCGAACATCATAAAAGATGCTGGTAATCTGGATAGGCATAAAAACTCGGGCAAGTTCGAATTTTTGGACCTCTGGTTTCCATGGTTTATATGTTGTTTTTTTTTTTTTTTAATGGGATGATGTCCAGTTCAGGTGTTAACTATGTGTGCATAGGATGAAACTTATGGCAAAAACGTCTGTGATGGTCCAATTATCTAATTATGTACTTTCAGCTGACAGTTCCTCAGGTGAACGATTGTTGCCCTCTTGTGCGACTTGTTCTTATAGTTCCACGAAAACATATGTTGTGGGTCATTATAAGTGCCTCAGCCGAGGAGCGGCGTTAGAAACGGCTGAATTTTCGTAATAATTTTCTTAATTATGGGCGATTTTTTTTTTGACAAAGAACTCATACCATTTCCTAAAAATACCTTTGTCGTAACGTTACTGAAAACGTTTCTTCAGACATGTGCTGCCAGCAAAAGTTCAGATCAGCCTGCGCTTTCGCACTTTGCGGGTCAAATGTTTGAATCGAGACGCAAAGTTTCAGATAATGTCCACGTCCCGTTTTTGAAATTTTGAGCGAAGTTTTTGCTAAAAATTAAGCTAGCAGAACTGGAAACTGAACTTTATTATGACAAAATTTGTCCAGTACTAAGGAAGTTATAAAGTATTTGTTGTTTTTGTTGTGCAGATGTTTAACACTATAAGCACCCGAGGTACATGTACATGAAGGCAGCGGCAAATGTGTTGTGTCGGGTGTTATGTACATGCGTTTGTACAGACTTGCTTTCGTGAATCACCCATGGACACTTGGTGCCGAAGTCTGTCACCAAGCGCTCCCTGTCCACTTTATACTCAACCAAGGGCACGTCGAGTAAGAGCAAAGTGTACTAATGGTCTGACAATTTACTCGACTTGAGGGGGATTCGAGGCCACAATCTTCCACTTGCAAGTCAAGAGCACTAATCACTAGGCCACCCAGCCCACTTATAAAATAATATCTTTCCCGAACCAATGGAAATTTGTCACTGCGCAATTTCAGAAAAGTCAGAAGGACTCCCCAGCATCCTGTAAATGTTATTGTCCCCCGCCTTTTCGAAGAAAAGCGGAGGGAAACTGTTTTTGGCTTTCCGTGGTGCGTGGCGAGTGGTGCGTGGCGCGTAGCGCGTGGTACGTGGTGCGCGGTTCCGAACTTTTTAGTAGGTACCTTGTCCCCTTAACTCCTCCCACAGTTTTTGTCCGATCCTTTTGAAACTTTACAGGTGCTTTTAGGATAGTCTGAAGATATGCATGTAATGTTTACAGAATCCTGAAATTATTTTTTATTACTTTTTACACATTTTGAACTTAGATATTTTTTTAGTTCTAATATTACATAAGTCTATAGGGAGTAGGTACCTTGTCCCCTTAACTCCTCCCACAGTTTTTGGCCGATTCTTTTGAAACTTTACATGGGCTTTTAGGATGGCCTAAAATATGCATGTGGATTTTTCAGAATCCTGAAATAATATTTTTATCACTTTTACCACATTTTTAACTTAGACATGTTTTGAGTTCCATTATTACAGAAGTGTATAGGGAGCAGGTACCTTGTCCCCTTAACTCCTCCCACAGTTTTTGGCCAATCCTTTTGAAACTTTACATGGGATTTTAGGATGGCCTGAAGGTATGCATGTGGTTTTTTTCAGAATCCTGAAATAATTTTTATTACTTTTTCCGCATTTTTAACTTAGACATTTTTTGAGTTCTAATACTACAGAAGCGTATAGGGAGTAGGTACCTTGTCCCCGTAACTCCTACCTCAGTTTTAAGCAAATCCTTTTGAAACTTTACAGGTGCTTTAAGGATAGTCTGAAGATATGCATGTGGTTTTTTTCAGAATCCTAAAATTATTTTTTATCACTTTTGACACATTTTGAACTTAGACATTTTTTGAGTTCTAATATTACAGAAGTCTATAGGGAGTAGGTACCTTGTTCCCTTAACTCCTCCCACATTTTTGGCCGATTTTTTTGACACTTTACATGGGCTTTTAGGATAGCCTAAAAGTATGCATGTGGATTTTTCAGAATCCTGAAATAATTTTTTATCACTTTTTCCGCATTTTTAACGTAAACATTGTTTGAGTTCTAATATTACAGAAGTGTATAGGGAGCAGGTACCTTGTCCCCTTAAATCCTCCCACAGTTTTTGGCCAATCCTTTTGAAACTTTACATGGGCTTTTAGGATGGCCTGAAGGTATGCATGTGTTTTTTTCAGAATCCTGAAATAATTTTTTATTACTTTTTCCGCACTTTTAACTTAGACATTTTTTTAGTTCTAATACCACAGAAGCGTATAGGGAGTAAGTACCTTGTCCCCGTAACTCCTACCACAGTTTTAAGCAAATCCTTTTTGAAACTTTACAGGTGCTTTAAGGATAGTCTGAAGATATGCATATGTTTTTTTCAGAATCCTGAAATTATTTTTTATTACTTTTTACACATTTTGAACTTAGACATTTTTTGAGTTCTAATATTACAGAAGTCTATAGGGAGCAGGTATCTTGTCCCCTTAACTCCTCCCACAGTTTTTGGCTGATCCTTTTGAAACTTTACATGGGCTTTTAGGATGGCCTGAAGATATGCATGTGGATTTTTCAGAATCCTGAAATAAATTTTTATTACTTTTTCCGCATTTTTAACGTAAACATTGTTTGAGTTCTAATATTACAGAAGTGTATAGGGAGTAGAGACCTTGTCCCCTTAACTCCTCCCACAGTTTTTGGCCGATCCTTTTGAAACTTTACATGGGATTTTAGGATGGCCTGAAGGTATGCATGTGTTTTTTTTTTCAGAATCCTGAAATAATTTTTATCACTTTTTCCGCATTTTAACTTAGACATTTTTTGAGTTCTAATACTACAGAAGCGTATAGGGAGTAGGTACCTTGTCCCCGTAACTCTTACCACAGTTTTAAGCCGATCCTTTTGAAACTTTACAGGTGCTTTAAGGATAGCCTGAAGATATGCATGTGTTTTTTTCAGAATCCTGAAATAATTTTTTATCACTGGTTTCCTGCTTCAATACTTAGGTAAGTGATACAGGACCAATGGTCCTCTGGTTAACTTACCCATTTTTAACACCTCAAATAAAAATAAGGCGGGGGACATAAATTCCCCATGGAATTTGCTTGTTACCATATTCGACGTCATTACCGCACATACTTCTACAAGCGCACAATTGATAGCCGACCTTGTACTCCAGTTGAGTATATAAGTGTTTGTTCTGGGTACCGACTGGAATGCCACAACTGGACTAGTCGAGGTGATTCTGTCGAGGCGATTCTAATGAGTACCAATAGAATATCCTTTTATAATGAAATTCAGAAAATAATATTGCTTCACATCATGAAATACTCAACTCATAAAGTCCTCTGCTGATCTTTTCTTTAAGCGTGCCCTTTTACTACAGTTTTTTTCTAGTAATTTTGAAAACATATGTGCTCAGTGCAGTAATAAGAGTGACTAAGGTATATCTAATTCTGAAAATTTAGCCACACTTTTATAATATCAATTAAGCCGGCCTCTGTGGTTCAGTTGGATGCGCGTCCGACTGGTGATCAGGAGGTTGCAAGTTCGACCCCCGCAGAGCCGGCAACATTCTTTCGTGGAGATTGATCATGAAATATTTGCTATGGTCCATCTCTCCGTTTCGCTGATTCAAGCTGGGCAGTTGTCAGTCTCTGGCGAAAGAATTTGCACAATACTGGTTGACCGCTTAGAGGACTAAGCCTGCCTAGTAAAAGTAGGGTTAGGTAAACTAATCGCGCTCGATATGACCCATTGGGTTGACTGGGCCGTAAAATCTCAACACAAACAAATATAATATCAGTTAACTATTCCTTATACATTGTAGCTGAGCCAGACACAGTGAGAGAAGTCATTGGCGGAGAAGAGGTAGAGTTGCAGTTATGTTTCATTTCGCACAACTCTCATGCCGCTATATATCGAGCAAATGCCGCTTTTCACTGATCGAGGCAACGCCGATACCAAAAATATGACAGTCAGCAAAAAATGACCGTAACTCTTGAATCATCAGGAATATTTTGATAATATTTCGCACACAGATTAATACCAACAAGATCTTTTTATTTCCTTTTTTTAAAAATTTTCTGACGAACTCTGAAGTGTTATTAGATGTATTTTCTAAAGTCAAACTTTAATGACACCACGACATACACCTATACCGTGTTTACTGAAACTTTTCGGACAGACAGACCTGAACATTTGGTGAGTTTTCTCCGCCATTCTTTATAAAGAAAACGATTACGCACTAATTCCCTTCTGAAAAGGAGTCCTCTCTAAAAGTAAAGAGTTGCCCCCTCCCCCTCCCCCGCCCCGTCAGAATGGGTGTCTACTCTTAAAGGAAAGAATATGGAGCACATTCTTTCCTTTAGATCCTTTTCCAGAAGGAAGGCAAATAAAAGAATAACTTCTCATTTCTATACACATTTCAAGCAATCTCATTGGTAGAAGGAAAAGTTTTACACTTCAATAAACATAGCTACAGATAGGGGTCTCCACATAATATTTTTCTTATTTCTCGACGAAAACATATGTTGTGGGTACTCATTAGAAGCGCCTCGGCGAGGCGCTTCTAATGAGTACCCACAACATATGTTTTTATTGAGAAATAAGAAAGATACCAGCAGTTTTCGGATGAAAAAAAAGTGCCTTATCTGTTGCTATGAATAAAATCCTGGGCAGGAATCCGTCGTATCTATTTTCCTTCCGCCATTTCAAAAGATGGACATTTTGGCAGCGTTTTTAATATTTTGATGACAAAAGAGGAATTGTAAGGAATCAATTATTAATTTGTTGATGGTATCGATGTGTATACTCCGACGAAACACTCACAAACGTTACATAAAGTATTCGGGCTTTATTCATGTTGTGAGTGAATCGTCGGAGTTTTCATATCGATAAAATCCTTAAAAAAGAAATTCAATCCATCCTATATTAAAATATCACTTGCGGTTCGTTATTCAAAGGAATAATATCAAATACAACTTGGTAACGTTCTTAAGTCTTTATTCACTTTTTATTTACGTGAATAAAGAGCTAAGAACTTTACAAAGTAGAATAAAATAAAGTACTTTATTCAAGCATTCATCGCTGGCATTTATATTCAACCCTATAAATCCAACTCCTAATGTTGGAACAAATTTCACGTAATTACATTGGTTGAAGAAAAAAATACACATCAGCATCACGAAAACATGCCTATAAAATTTTGACCCCCTTAAACCCCACTTTTATATAGTAAAACTGGGGTTTACAGGGGTATGCATTATTTTTCTTATTTCTGCTCAAAACATAGATTGTGGGTACTTATTAGAACCGCCTCGACGAGGCGGTTCTAACGAGTACCCACAATCTATGTTTTGAGCAGAAATATGAAAATTATCAGGATTTTTTATCTGAAAATTTTCAATTTTTGGTGGTAAAATTTTCAGTATATTTGAATAGGCATGTTTTCGTAATGTTACTCCAGAGCAGGAATCCGTCGGATCTACTTTCCTTGCGCTGTCTCAAAAGATTGACATTTTTGATACATTTGTAACATTTTGATGATAAAGTTTGAATTTTAAAGAATGAATTATTATATTTGTGGATTTTATCGATGTGTAAACTTCGGCGAATCACTCACATACAGAACATAAGGCCCTCGAGCTTTACTCATTTTGTGAGTTAATCGCCGGTGTTTACACATCGCTAAAATGCACAAAAATAAAATTCATTCCTATAATGAATATAGTAAAAGACGTAAATTGCAATAAAAGTTCTTAAAGTAATTAAACAAATACAACTAAGGATATATGACAATAAAGTTTAAAGTCATATATATAAAGTTAACTCTCATTATCTCAAACATTGGTGACTCAAACTACTGCATAAGGGAACCGAAATAAAGGATAATATTGATTTTGTTTGCAATGTGTTACTTACATGTCGATTACTTTTCTCTCGAACTGTCGATACCTCAAACCTAAGATTCTGATCCTATGGTGTTTGAGATAACGAGAGTCGACTACATTCAACAACACATCAAGCGGTAAATAAAGTATGGTAATAGCGTGTGGAAAAACCATTAGTGATAACGTGTCTATACTGCTCATGCATTAACAAACATTGTAAACCCAGAATAACCTGTTCAAGGAGCAGCTTTATCAGAGTCTGCATCGTTTGCCATTCATCTAGCAGTTTTAACCCATTGTAGTCTGGAGACCCCTAAAAGGTAATTGGCAAACAGTGCAGACCCAGATCAGACGCCGCAGAACGCGGCGTCTGATCAGGGTCTCCACTGTTTGCAAATAGTTCAACCATTATTCTCTATGAATATCTAAATCGCATAGCCTGACTTACCTAAAATCGGAATTAGAATCTTCCAATATATAGTGTGGGAGAGTTCATTCAGTCTACAATGGGTTAACCACCTTAGCAAATTGGCTTGTTTTAGTTTTAAGATTAGTATGATAAAGCGTTAAGATGCCCCGAATTTAGGATATATGTGGTATTTTATTTTGCTTTCAGAGTCTTGGCAAACAGTGTAGGCTCAGATCATAGCGTGCAGAGTGCAGCATCTGTTCTGGGTTAACAATGTTTGCTACTTATCTAGCAGTTTTAAACACGTCAATATAATGATATTGTTATCAAACTTATCCTAAAATTTGAACAAGTCCATTTGATTATAATGTAAACCAGTGTAGACTGAATGAACTCCCCCACACTATATGTTGGATGATTCTAATTTCGATTTTAGGTGTGTCAGGCTATGTGGTTTAGATATTTCGAGAGAAAAATGGTTGAACTATTTGCAAATATTGGAGACCCGGATCAGACGCCGCGTTCTGCGGCGTCTGATTTGGGTATGCACTGTTTGCCAATTACCCCTTTAGGGGTCTCCAGACTACAATGGGATAATCAAACTGACTTGTTCAAATTAAGGATAAGGATGCTAAGGCATTAGAAAGTCCAAAATTAAGAATAAATACGGTATTTTATTTTGTTTTCAGTGGCCTCAGCAAACAGTGTAGACCCATATAATACCCTGCAGAACGCTGCCTCTGATCCGGGTTTGCTACTGTTTGCTACTCATCGAACATTTTAAACACGTCAATATATTATCAAATGGAATTGTTCAATTTTTAGGATAAGTATGGAAAAGAGTTATGATCCCCAGTATTTAGAATAAATACGATACAGTGAACCCTCATTAAAACGACAGAATTTGTTCCCGAAGATGCTGCCATTAAAATGACTTTGCTGTTGTAGAGAATCCTTAAAAGCAGCAGAATGTTATGTAAAAAAAAAAAAAAAAAAAAAAAAAAAAGAAGTTTCGTGTTAGACAAATTGTCATTAAAACGAATTTTGTTGTTATATCGAGTGTCGGTATAAAGAGGATTCGCTGTATTTTGTTTTACTTTCAGTGGCTTGAGCAAAAATAATATATAGACCCAGATCAAGTTCATGTTTTAAGATAATTATTGTTGGGAGTTAAGATGTCCAATATTTAGAATATGATATATTTTGTTTGCTTTCAGTGGCAAGTGGTAGAAAACTGTCGTCGCAATAATGCCCTTCGAGCTGAAGCTCTTGGCAACAGGATTCTGGCGGAATTCCGTCAATTCGCATGTCAGCCGTGTGATAAAGTCTGGTGGCGGAAAGTGCCAGGAAGGAAAATGGTATCGCTTAATAAGTCAAACTCCTAATCTCTATACATATTTCACACAATTTGACTGGTTGAAGAAAAGGTTATACGCTTCATTAACCCTTGTCCTGCTGAACCCGGATATACCTTGCCTTTTCAAACAGTGCAGACCCAGATCAGTTGGCTTCTTCAGAAGCAAAAAATCAGATCAAGTAATCTGATTGGCTGAAAATTAGAAGTGGACACGACATCTTAATTTATTCAGCAGGACAAGGGTTAAAGTCCCGAGCAGAAACGCGTCGGATCTATTTTTCTTACGCCCTCTCAAAAGACTGACATTTTTGGCACCATTTGTAATAGTTTGATAACAAAGACTGGAATGATAAGAAATGAATTCTTATTTTTTGTGGAATTTATCAATGTGTCAGCTCCGGCGTATCACTCACAAGCTTAACATAAGATCCTTCGGGCTTTATTCAGTATGTAATTACGAAAACACGCCTATTCATATTTTACAACCGAAAAAAGAAAAAATTCAGATAAAAAATTCTGATATTTTTCAAATTTCATCTCAAAACATAGATTGTGGGCTCTCGCTAGAACCGCCTCGGCGAGGCGGTTCTAACGAGTACCCACAATCTATGTTTTTTTAGCAAAATAAGAAAAATAATGTCTACCCCTGTAAACCCCAGTTTTACTATATAAAAGTGGGGTTTAAGGGGATCAAAATTATATAGGCGTGTTTTCGTGATGGAGTGATTCGCAGGAGTTTACACGTCGCCGGATAAAACCCATAAAAAATAAAATTCATTCCTATAGTGAATGAATGAAAAAAAGGCAAAGTATTGTGTCCTATATAAGGTATTGCATACTATAGCTCCGCTTTGAAAAATATATGAATATACAGTTGACTCTCGTTATCTCGAACTCGCTTATCTCGAATAACCGCTTATCTCGAAGTGAATATCTGGTCCCTGCCAAAACATGAAAATCTTACAACAGGTAAAAAATATTCTGGAAAAGAGGAGAAATTGCTCCTAAGGAGCAATTTCTCACATTTTCCACAATATTTTCAATATATATCTAACTTCAAGAGTCCAATTACATATATATTTGTTAAATGTGGTTGATCGAATTATTTTTTCCTCAATTCTGCAAATCTGATATGTCGAGGTACGGATATCTCGAAGTGTTTCAGAGAGTCCCTTGGAATTCGAGATAACGAGAGTCGACTGTATATGTATCTGTTCACAATTTTCAGTTTTGTGACGTAATGCAATCCATGACAAATTGCTGTTCTGTGGTTTCATGCACAATAACTTAAAGAAAGAAAAAAAAAATAAATGCACATGTCAGACGGTGCGTTTTCTCACATTGCGGATCAAATATTGATCAATTACAAAATTTCACTGTTCAAGGTGACGCATCCCCTGATTGCACGACCCGCAAAAAAGTCATCCTAAAGGAGGACTTACAAGGAGTGCTCTTAATCACAATGTCCGTCTATGATCAATCTGTGAGAATCGCTCTAACTTTTAAGCTTAATAGGGTATTTTGATAATGTTTGGCATGCAGATACATTTTGACAAGATCTAAGCAATGAAATTGTCAAATGCAAGATTTCTTCATAAATGCCCTCGTCGAGGCATGACCGTCCGTCCGAAATCAATTTGTGAAAATCGCTTTAACTTTTAAACCGCTTGGAATATTTTGACATGTTTGGGCATGCAGATAAATATTGACAAACTGTAACAAATGAATTTGTCAAATGCCAGGGCCCAGTTGTTCAAAACTAACGATGTCGTTAGTTAACGATTCGTTAAAATTTACATCAAGTGATACGCAAATATGCTGAAATTTTTTGCTGAAAAAAATGTGAGTAGCTTTTGCAAAAGCTACTCACATTTTTTCAGCAAAAAATATCAGAATATTGTATATTGAATCTGCTAAAATAGTTAACGAAATGACCCTTAACGAGCTCATTAAGCTAACGACGCTTTGAACAACTGGGCCCATATTTCTTCATAAACAGCCTCGCCGAGGCGTGTAAGTCCGTCCGCGATCAGTTTGTAAAAACCGCTATAACCTTTAAACCGCTTGTAATATTACATGATCCGTAGAAAAGTTGACCGATTGAAAGATTTACTTTCGAAGAGTGTCCTTCAATCACTTTGTGAGTCCGTCTCTCTGTCCGTCCGTGATCAATTAGCGAAAATGGCCATAGCGCCTAAACCGCTGTGAATATTTTGATAATTTTGGCAAACTGATGGATGCCGACAAGATCTAGCCAATACGTTTGCCAGATACGACATTTGTTTGAACAGGCAACAACGAAGCAAATATATGAAAATATGGAAATCGCCATAGATATTAAACCATAGGAGATATTTTGATAAAGTTCTGTATACTCATTTGTATTGACAAGCTACAGTCAAAGGATTTCCAAATGTCACTTTTCCTTGACCGAGGCAATACCGAGGCCAAAATGTGACAGCGAAAATACCCATAACTTTTGAAACCTTTGGAAACTATGATAATCTTTCCTACATAGATTGATATTGACAAGATCTAGCCAATGGGCTTTCACTTACCGAGGCTTCGCCGAGGCCAAAATATGAAAATAGCCATATGTCTTAAACAATATGAAATGTTTTGATAAAAATGTTGTATACACATTATTATTGACAAGATCTAGCCAAAGGAATCACCTGAAGCCCGACGCTAAGTAGACGCACAGGCCAGAATGAAGCGGGTCATGCACCCTAGCGAAAGTCGATTTCAATTTCAAATAATGTTGAAAACCGCATTTAAAATTCCTGTTGGTTAAAAAATTATAGCATTCAAAGTCGTAGTAACTTGTGTTGCTATCTATAGTTTAGTAAAAAAAAAAAAAAAAGCTATCCCACAATGTACTATCCTACGATGTCATTGGTTCATTTTGAATTTTACTTTAACATTTAAATTTTGTTTAAATCCCTATAATTTTATTCCAGCTATTTTTTTTTTAATAATAAATATTCTATACCATTGAATATTGAATTTTTAGACTTTATATTTCAAGCTAGCATTTAAAAAATGCTGAAAACCGATTGAATTAAATTTTAAAAACATTTTTTAAAATATTAAACAATCAAGACGCAGATCACTATGTTTGAAAAAAGCTTACCAAGAATAAATAAATTGTTGAAACGTACATAACGAAAAAAGTATTGTATAAAATTACAATAAATTAACCTCAGAATATGAAATTCAAATTGAGTTTTAAATTTTACTCAAATTTAATATTTTAAAATAAATTTCAAATAAAAATTTAACTGATTATGAAAATATATAAGCGCTGAAGCCCTACATATAAATTGGAAGCGTACATTCCCTGAATATTTTCAAATTAATGTTTTAAAAACATTTTTAAAACTATTTATTAGAAGCAATGATGTCCATTACGAAAACATGCCTATATAATTTTGACCCCCTTAAACCCCACTTTTATATAGTAAAACTGGGGTTTACAGGGGTATACATTAGTTTTCATATTTCTGCTCAAAACATAGATTGCGGGTACTCGTTAGAACCGCCTCGCCGAGGCGGTTCTAACGAGTACCCATAATTTATGTTTTGAGCAGAAATATGAAACAATATCAGAATGTTGATCTGAAAATTTTCATTTTTTGGTGGTAAAATTTTCAATATATTTGAATAGGCGTGTTTTCTTAATGACTGGTTCCTCATGAATGTCAATGAAATGCAAATTAGCAAAAACTTTAAACCTCAATAACTCTGCCAGCATTTGGAATATTTCAAAGGGTCTTTCACTACTGGACTCGTCAGCCAAACATCTTTCTTTTTAGTATATATACAGCAACAAGAGTTGTCAGAAGACAACGCGGCTCGCCGGAAAGGAATGATCGGATAAGAAAACAATCTTTAAATATTAAAGATTAAATGCAGAACTTAAACTTAAACATAGCTGTTAATGACAGAGTATGACCTGACTTTGATGTCGGAAGAATGTCAAACTGGGGGATAGGGTATATGCCATTGAAACGTTTTCCCTTAGGTTGGTGTGGACAAAATGTAAAAGCTATATCTTACATGCTGAATCCCTTAGGTTGCTGTGGACGAAATATGATATCTATATCTTACATACTTCAGCAGTCATGTACACTTTTTAAACTTAAACACAACTGTAAATGACAAAGTATGACCTGACCTTGACCTAGGAAGAAGGTCAAACTGAGGAAGGGGTGCGTAATATTGAAAGGTCTTACCCTAAGGTAGGTGTGGGCCAAATATTTAAGCGGTATCTTGAATACTTCAGCAGTTACGAACATTTTTCCAAAGCTTAAACGCAGAACTCGACCATGGGTTTAAATGACAAAGTATGACCTGACCCTGGCCTAGGCAGAATGTCAAACTGAGGAAGGGGTGTGTACTATTAAAAGGTCTAACCCTAAGGCTGGTGTGGGCCAAATATTAAAGCTCTGTCTTGAATACTTCAGCAGTTATGTACACTTTTCTAAACTTAAACGCAAAGCTTAAACATGGGTGTAAAATGACAAGTAAAAACTGACCTTGACCTACATAAAGAGTCCAACTTGGGGATGGGTCTGTGTGCTATTGAAAGGTCTTTCCCTAAGGTGGGTGTAGGCCAAATAAGAAAGCAGTACCTTAAACAATGAAAACGCACACCTTTTAAAACTTAAACATTGTGCGGACGCCGACGCCGACACGGACACCGACAGACGCCGATGCCAACGACTGGGTGACAACATAAGCTCTCCAGGGACATAGTCCCGGCGAGCTAAAAAGGGATGCGTCTGCTTTAATTTGCAATGGAGTCCTGCGCGAAAGGTTTTATCGGTTGAACCGAGAGGAATATTTTGTGGGTTTTCACAATACTCAAGGGACCAGGAGCCTAATTACTTTTCCTCAGGTTTCCATTATAGCATTTGGCTAAATTCTCTCCCCACAATATTCCTTGACTTCTAAATTTTGTCTCAAACTAAAGATAACCCGTAGACTGACAAAATGCATCGCAAAATGATGGAGTCTTCCAGCATGTTTTGCTACTTTTCTGTCCTTGAACACATGTACCCTCAATTTGGTGGAAAAAAAAAGAAGTTTAGCAGGTCTGAGTTTTCAACACTATCACGCTAAAATACCATTGACAAATTTAAATTTGGTCTGCAATATAATTTTTGTGTTAAACCGACATAATTTCAAACAGTCTTGTCTATTATGGTAGAATTAGAGTCAAGCCTTATATCAAATATAGCCATTGGCATCAGTATACATTTTGCTAATTCAAGTCCTTACCACCCCTGATTGGTACCCAGGTCCCCTAAAGTGACTTTCACATTTCAGGTGTCAAGATGTAACACATGCAGGACCAAGTATGACGCCCTACCCCGCGACCTGGAGTGGGGCTGGGCAAAATTTGTTTGTCACTGTGGAAATGAATTCCAGTAAGTATAAAAATTGGGGCGAAATGTGAGAAAACGCACCTTCGATCATGTGCAGCCAGCGAAGATTTAGATCAGCATGTACGTTCTTGCCATTACGAAAACCTGCCTATTCAAATATATAGACAATTTCACCTCCAAAAATTGAAAAATTTCAGATAAAAAAAAACCCTGATATTTTTCATATTTCTGCTCAAAACATAGATTGTAGGTACTCGTTAGAACCGCCTCAGCGAGGCGGTTCTAACGAGCACCCACAATCTATGTTTTGAGCAGAAATATAAAAAAAATAGTGTATACCCCTGTAAACCCCAGTTTTACTATATAAAAGTGGGGTTGAAGGGGGCCAAAATTATATAGGCATGTTTTCGTGATAATTCTGATCAGACTCTTCACTGGATAGCAAAGGCTGCAACGTTTCATCATGAAGACAGCAAAGACTTTGATCAGACTGCACGGATGCGTAGGCTGAATTGAGTCTTCGTTGGGCGCACATGTCCAAAGGTACGCTTTCTGACGTTGCGGTCAGTTTCATTTTCAATGCCTGTATGTATTGTGGATAACATGCAACAAGCAGTATCGTAAATATTCCGGCAACTTTTTCCAAACCAATTTATGTCGAGTAAACTCTTCTCCCTTAACGCTTTGGACAAGGTCCATTTCCAATATAAGGGGTGTCTGGTTGGTTTTTATTATATCCATGTTTCGTAGAAATTTCTGAACTTAAAGCAAACAGTGTAGACCCTGATCAGACGCCGCGTTGTGTGGCGTCTGGTCTGGGTCTACACTTTTGCCAGTGTCCCTTTTATTGGCCTAAATGGGTTATATTTAATATTATAAGTCCTTACCCAAGTCTTCAAGATACAAGGCAAACTCACTGGATCGTGAAATAGAGGTCACATTGGCCTATATATGAATGAGTTCAATCTTGGTTTCACATGGAGCAATGTCCCAAGTACGATATTTATCCATCAAATACTCTTTTAAGATATATGACGAAATTGCTGAACTGTGAAATACTGGTCACATTAACTCACATATACTATGATGTCAATTTTGGTGTAACATAGAACTTATATATAAGTTGGGAAAAGGAGCATAACATCTAACAAAAAATCTTTTTGGTAGCACTGGATCCAGAAAGGATGCTGAAATGATAGGCGTTAAACTATATGGTGAGAGTTAATCATTAACAGTGCAAATGATTTGTTTACCTGAGGCCTTTCGGCTTTCGCCTTCTTTTGGAAGGCGAAAGCAGAAAGGCCTCAGGTAAACAAATCATTTGCACTGTTAATGATTAACTCTCACCATATATATATATATATATATATATATATATATATATATATATATATATATATATATATATATATATATATCTATATATATATGTATATATATATATATATATATATATATATATATATATATATATATATATATATATTGAGTTCAAAATGAAACCAATATCCCAAATATGACATCTGTCCACCAATTAGTCCTCAAATTACAATGCAAAGTCACTGGACAATGAAATATAGGTCACTTTAACCTATGTATGATATGAGTTATGAGTTCAGTCTTGGTGTCACATGGAACCAGTTTCCCAAGTACGACATTTATGCATCAAATAGTCTTCAGGATATAAGGCAAAACTGGACCGTAAAATATAGGTCACATTGACCTTTGTCTCCTGACACTGAAGTCAGTCATACGGCTGTCTACGCTCCGTTTCAATTACGCGCGGTTTGTCTACCGAAACAATTGAGTTAGCAAATTTCTGTGCAAGAGAGTAACGGCCGTCTGATCTGTCTGTTTAGATTTTGTTTGCCTGGGAAGGTATTCTTTGATTCTATCGATACCGACTGGTATCGGTATCGATAGAATCAAAGAATACCATCCCAGGCACCCATATTCCACCAAAAATTTACCAATAAGCTGTACTTATAAGATACCCCCCTCCCCCCTACACACACACACACACCCACATACACACACACTAGGACCAAAACGTAACGGACGGACGGACATACGGACAACGTGAAAACAGTATAAATGTATAAAAGTGACTGCCGTGATATAAATATTTGAAAAAAAAAACAACAACAAAAAAACGGACAGGCGGTGTGACCAAAATAGCCCTCCTTGTACTTCATAGTTAAACCGATTTTATTTCCAATAAAAAAGGAAATGGGGTTGGACCACAAGTTATACCAACATTAGATTCTGTCCTTCCCCTGTACTTTACACAGGCGAGCTCAAATAGAGGCGATGGCTTACTATGAGAATTACTTATATTGCAGTGGTTTTGCTGCCATGAACAAAACACAGAGTGGTTGTTACCGGTGTGGACGTTACTGTTTCCCAGAAGAAATCATTCCCCCCTTTAGAAGAGAGAGAAGTCGAAGATCTCGGAATCGACATAGTTGTACTGCTCCGAACTGCCACAGAAGAGCCCCTCCGGGTCGTAAGTTTTATTTTTCTGGTTACAATAAAAACTTCAATGACTCAAACCATCACGAAAACACACCTATATAATTTTGACCCCCTTAAACCCCACTTTTATATAGTAAAACTGGGGTTTGCAGGGGTACAAGTTATTTTTCTTATTTCTGCTCAAAACATAGATTGTGGGTACTCGTTAGAACCGCCTCGCCGAGGCGGTTCTAACGAGTACCAACAATCTATGTTTTGAGCAGAAATATGAAAAATATCACAGTTTTTTTATCTGAAAATTTTAAATTTTTGGAGGAAAAATTTTCTATATATTTGAATAGGCGTGTTTTCATAATGACTGATGGCTGATTTGAGTCACAAGGGAATTCTTTGGATAGCTTAAGAAAACACATATTTAGGGATATTTTAGGTTGTTTTTTATCGTGAAAATGTATGCTATGTGTACTCATTAGAATCGCCTCATCGAGGTAATGTCTAATTAATACACTCAGCATACCATTATCTTATATATATTCGAAAAGATATTCATAAATTACCTCCAATTTGAACTCCCCATGTCCATGGTCTCAAAACTGTTCATCACGAAAACATACCTGTTTAATTTTGACCCCTTTAAACCCCACTTTTAAACAGTAAAAAAAAAAATAGTCGGGTTTAAAGGGGTATACATTATTTTTCTTATTTCTGCTCAAAAACATAGATTGTTGGTACTCGTTAGAACCGCCTCAGCGGTATATATTTGAATAGGCGTGTCTAGCCATTGAATTTCGACTGTACTCATCACGAAAACACACCTATATAATTTTGACCCCCTTAAACCCCACTTTTATATAGTAAAACTGGGGTTTACAGGGGTATACATCGTTTTTCTTATTTCTGCTCAAAAACGTAGATTGTGGGTACTTGTTAGAACCGCCTCGATGAGGCGTTTCTAACGAGTACCCACAATCTATGTTTTGAGCAGAAATATGAAAAATATCAGAATGTTTCATCTGAAAATTTGTCATTTTTTGGTGGTAAAATTTTCAGTGTATTTGAATAGGAGTGTTTTCGTAATGTTTTAGGAATAGGTGTACTTGGATCCACTGCTCCTGACTGGTACGAGTAGATCGCATCCAGGGCCCAGTTGTTCAAAACTAATGATGTCGTTAATTAACGTATCGTTAAAACTTCGATCATTAAATATGGCATATACGCTAATATTTTTGCTGAAAAATGTGAGCAGCTTTTGCATTTGCAAAAGCTACTCACATTTTTTTTTCAGCAAAAAAAAATACCTGTGAATAAGATGCTGTACTTACTGGAGAGCAGTTAACATTTTGACAACTAACGAGCTCGTTAAGCTAACGACACTTTAAACAACTAGGTCCAGGTTGTAAGTTTTTTTTTTTTGTTTTTTTTTTTTTAAACTACTAATACAGGATACATTCAACCATTTTTACACCAACACTCGATACAACGACTGAATTCGTTATAATGATAATTTCACTGGCACGAAACCTTCGCTCAAGAGGTGATCTTTAATCAGAAATTATGCAAGAGTATTGTATTCAGTACTTCAAGAAACATATTCTAACCAAATATCCAGAACTTGTTTTATAAGGAAATAAGAATAAAACAAGCCCTTTCTTACACATCATTCTGCTGCAACAACAGCAAATTAATTTCGATGGCAAAATCTTTGGGAACAAATGTTGTCATTGTTATGAGGGTTCACTTTATAAGAATAGTTCCACACATCCAGAGTGTCCCAGATTCTATCTGCAGATTATGTGTTCATTACGAAAACACGCCTGTCCAAATATACTGAAAATTTTACCACCAAAAAATGAAAAGAAATCAGATAAAAAATCTGATATGTTTCATGTTTCTGCCCAAAAGCATAGATTGTGGGTACTCGTTAGAACCGCCTCGACGAGGCGGTTCTAACGAGTACCCACAATCTATGTTTTGAGCAGATATAAGAAATATAATGTGTACCCCTGTAAACCCCAGGTTTACTATATAAAAGTGAGGTTTAAGGGGGTCAAAATTATATAAAGAGGGCAGCAAAAGTGTTAACCTTAACTGGGTTAAAAACTCAGCATGCAGTCTGTCACATAACATCTACATTATATCCTATTCCTTTATATAGGGATCAAACATGGATTTTCATGCATTAACATTCGCCAGGTCCCATGGGAGGTGTTGAAAACCGAGGCCGAAGGCCGCGGTTTTCAACACCTCCCAAGGAACCTGGCGAATGTTAATGCATTGAAAAACCATGTTTGATCACTATTACATGTATTACATAAAAACTGAAAACATTTGCTACATTTCGCGTTATTTCTTGCACTATTTTGTTTCGCCTTTTTACCGATGTCTCGCGAACGTAATTTCCACGGACTATGCTCCTCCTAGGGCCGGGCAGTACACGTCTCGTAACGGCAGCAAATCTGTGATCCCGGAACGATCATATTAAAAGTTCCTGAGCCGTGCATTAACAGCGCGTGAATTGCCTTGTTAATACACGGTTTTTCGCCGGTTAATGCACGGCTGTTAATAACGTGCGACACTGCTTTTTATGCAATAATATCAGTTAATGATCAACATATATGAACATATATTTTGGGTGTAATTATGTCATTAGATATTTGTAAATCAAATCAAAAACAGAGCTTCAATATCGGATGAATCTGTTTTATTTAGCTGAAATTCTATAGGACAATTTTTATCAATCTTTGTCCAAATATATGTCATCAATATTAAGCATGTCAAGTCGAGTTAAATGCCTCAATAACATTAGCCTGGTTTATCTCAGAGATAACATAAAGTCTGAAATCTATCTCGTAGCGGAACAAAACAAATCAGTAACAAGATCTGCTTTAGTAATCTCCATCGGAATACTTACAGTTTTGCTTATATAAATAAGTACCCAATCTAATATATATTTTACAGAAACATTTGTACAAGACCATAAAGTATAACGTTTTTGGTCCTCTGAAGTAAATAATGATTACTTTCTATTACAAGTTAGATAAAGTGAAACAATTTTGACAGAGTTGCCTCCTTATTCTGTCAAATAAATCAAAATAACCTCATTTATCCCAGAGGTCCGAAAAATATAAATGACACTAGTGAAATATAGAGAGTCGTTTTTACGGCGACTGTATAGAACTAAACACCAGCTATATTGAAGGGCTGCTAGGTTTGTTACTAGCAATGACTGCTTTGAAACTGGGAGTATGACTTGAATACTGGAAAAAATGGGATTTTCTCAAGAAAAGGAGGAGGGACAGCAGACTAATTCTTTTGTACAAAGATCTAAAGGGTGCTGCCAGTATTCCAGCAGATGATCTTATCCCCCTCCCCGCACCCCAATTAGGCGCAGTAGAAATCATCACTCACTGACTTATCAGTTCTCCGCTACAAGAACTGACATTTACAAGGGCTTATTGTTACGAGCCAGGCGTAACGAGAAAGAAATGAAAGTGAAACCAGCAACAAGCGTTAAATTATTAACAATATTCCACAAAAAATAAGACAAGATTCAAAACAAAATAAAACAAAATAATGTAAGTAAACAGTACCTTTCGTTTATGTCACAAAGTCCCTCAAAAATAATCCGCAAGAATTTATAAAACAAATCCTTTGAATATCAGTTTCTGATCCAACAATTTAAAGTTCCTGAATTCAGAATTTACGTCCAGAATGAATAAAATATTAAAGTAATCCAGTATAGAATAATTTCCAGTGAAAGTATACAAAGATGCCCAGATGAAAATCTCCTCTCCTTATATAATATCAAAGAACGTTCTAGAAAAAGAATTTACTACAAGGATCTCTTATTTTCCAATTTCCTTCAAGAAACTTCCAAATATTCTATGATATGCCAAAAATAACTCAGTCTAGAATCAAGAACATAAACAACATGTTATTGTAAACATGTTGTTCCAGAAAGCTATTTTTGGAAACATAGTAAACATGATGTTTAAAATAATTGAACACCCTGTACATGTATAAATGAACACCCTGTATATAACATTATTCTTCCCTCAAACAATCAGAGATTGGAATGCCCTTCTAGATTCGATTATTACCTCTGTTGAAGGTGCAGAGGATAGTGTGGCTAGGTTTACCTCTCTTGTGAGAGCTGAGGACTAACTTCCCATATCACAGGTCGTGGTGAATGAATGCCATTAGACGTATCACCAGTAAAAATTCTGATTCTTATTCTGATTCTGAAGGTTGATAGTCTGAAAAGTAGAATCCTTTGTTGCAAGACAATGAGCCGGGGAACAGTATTTCCTTCAAGATTAGTCTGATCAGAGTCCTCGCAGGGCACTCAGTGGGTAACCAATGACCCAGCGACGACTCTGATCAGACTGCGCGAATGCGCAGGTTGATCTGAGTCTTCGCTGGGCGTACATGCACTCTTGAAGGAATACTGTTCCCCGGCTCAAAAAGTGTGTTTGTAAGAAGTAATGTTATGTGAAACACCGCTGCCTAGCCAAAGGCTGAGCCACTTTCAGATTACTTTGAACATTATTCTATTTTTAAATGAATCTGAATAAGTTCGGTGCTCCGAAAGGACCAGAAATGAGCCACGACGTCAGAAAACGGACATGTGCGCCCAGCGAAGATTCAGATCAGTTTGCGCATTCGCGCAATCTGATCAGAATCTTCATTGACGCATTTCGATAGGTAAGGATGCAAAGTTACTTCATGCGAACAACGAAGACTCTGATGAGACTGCGCAAATCTGATCAGAATCTTCACTGACGCATTTGGATAGGTAAGGATGCAAAGTTACTTCATGCGAACAACAAAGACTCTGATGAGACTGCGCAGATGCGCAGCTGATTTGAGTTTTCATTGGGCACACATATCAGAAGGTATATTTTCTCACGTTGCGAATCAAATATACACTAAAATGAAGTACGGGGAGACGTATAAAGTCACTTCCCAGGTAACGTAAAATTTATTGAAAAAGCAATAACAATAACAAAACATGAAAAATGCAACCATACTGCGCATCAATGGTGCAGATCGGCAGACTAGTTTGAGTATGCCATAGCATGTATGATATAACAAAATCTCTTGATTGGTTTATTTCAGCTGATGTCCCTTTGGTAAACCTGTGCGTCCATCCGATTTCCTTGCGCCGCTCAGGACGCATGGTGGTGGAACCAAGCCAGCGTCATGCGAGCACTGGTTCAACTGTCAAGACCTTTTTAACACAGGATGAACTAGCGTCGGAATTTGACTACGCACCGAGTTTGGCAGATATCAGCGATCTTGATGAACCGGATGATGACAATCGATGAAAAAAAAATCTAACAGATCCAGGGGCGGATCCAGGATAATTTTTGAGGTGGTTCGATTTGATCAAATTACCGTATTTACTCTACGTATTCGGACAGACAGAAAGCAGTGTCTGATCAAGGTCTACACTGTTTTGTCGTTCACCCAGCAATTTTACACACATTCACATGTAGTAAAATGGAGTTCCCAGCTAGCATTCTGTATAAATTTAAAGCGGGCCGTTATCGGCCCGTCAATTACACTGACGGGCCGATAATGTCCCGCTGTAAATTAATGTAGAATGCTTTCTGGGTTGTTGAAGAGAAGTACTCCTATAAGGTAAAGAGTAAGGAGTGTGAATATTTAGGGTTAATACGGTATCCTAAGTTTATCAAATTTATCCAAAATTTCCTATGAAAATGAAATTTTGAGTCAAAGTGGGGTTCGATTGAACCACCGAACTCCCTTTGAATCCGCCCCTGGAAAATATATCTTATGACGTGTGTTAAGTAAGACTCAAGTCAGCCTATGGAATTCCGTGCAGTTCGACTGGGACCTTCTTTAGTCATCCAATGATTCTATAATTGAACTGTGAAGGACCTGAGCAGACTGCGCGAATGTTCATGTTGATCTGGGCCTGCGCTGACTGCATGTCATAAGGACCCTTTTGTTGTGCTGTGACTTGATTTTTTTTGTTATTTAGGGGACTTGGCACACTTTGTAGATTTTCCACCATTTATAAAAAGGAAGACAACTCTGATTTTCTGGGCCCAGTTGTTCAAAACTAACGATGTCGTTAGTAAATATATCGTTAAAACTTTGATCATTAAATATGGCATATACGCTAATATTTTTGCTAAAAAGATGTGAGTAGCTTTTGCATTTGCAAAAGCTACTCACATTTTTTCAGCAAAAATATCTGTGAATGAGATACTGTACTTACTAGAACAGTAAACATTTTGACCACTAACGAGCTCGTTAAACTAACGATGCTTTGAATAACTGGGCCCTGTTTGTGTTTCTATATACCCGTTGGCAGCAAATTCTTTCCTTTCAGAGTAGACCTCATGTCAGAATAGGGACAAAGCAAATATATTCGACAGCTACCTCCCATGAATGCATCAAGTTCCCTTAACTCTTTCGGTGCCAAATTTCAGACGAAAAGAAGTTTATACGTAAAGTTGAAAGACTGAATGTCAAACAGCGTAGATCCAGATAAGACGGCTCGTATGAGCCGTCTCATCTGGATCTACGCTGTTTGCAAAAGCCTATTATTATCGCCTGTGGCAATGAAAGAGTTAACTTTGTACTGAAAGACAGAAAAATGAAGACTGTTCCCACAAAACATTCTGCTTAGATCTATATCGGACCGTTATTGGTCCGACAGGATTCCTTTCGGGTCGAAAACGGACCGATATAGATTTAAACAGAATGCGAACTGGGTTGTTTTTCATACCAGTATTGAAAGTGGTGTTGAATGCTTTCCTCTATCTGCTTTATTTCATTTAAATGGCCCTGGGCACAGCAGTTCACAGATTGCGATGTGCGCCAAGCAAAGACTCAGATCAACATGCGCGAATTTGCAGGCTTCGTTTTCCGCTTGAAGGCGCTTTGGACCCTTGGCTACCCACAGAGTGCCCTGCGAAGACTCTCGTCAGACTTGCGGTAGACTGGCTCCAGTCTTTAGTGACTAAATATTTGTTCTTATAATCCTGTTTGATAATCCACTAAAATAAACCCAAAATAATATCTTGACTGAAGGCTGGTCACTAAACTAATCACTTTATAGTCATGATATTATTTTGGTTTTATTTTAGTGGATTATCAAACAGAATTATAAGAATGAATATTTAGTCAATTGTTTGTGTTGAGGTTTTACGGCCCAGTCAACCCAATGGGGTCATGTCGAGCGCGGTCAGTTTACCTAACCACACGTTTACTGGGCAGGCTTAGTCCTCTAAGCGGTTTACCAGTATTGTGCACATTCTTTCGCCAGAAACTGACAACTGCCCTTCTTGAATCAGCGGAAGGGAGAGAATGACCGTAGAAAATATTTTATGATCAATCTCCACGAAAAAATGTTGCCGACCTCGGCGGTGGTTGAACCCGCGACCTCCTGGTCTCCAGTCGGACGGCGCATCGAACTGAGCCACCGAGGCCGACATTTAGTCAATAGAGACTGGAGCCAGTCTAACGGTGCGGTTTTGCAGCTGCTCTGAGTTTTCGCTAGGCGCACATGTAATCTTGTAGGAAATGCTGTGTCCCGGCTCGTTTTTTAATTGTAACATTCCATTGCGACTAATATTGTAGTCATAACGAAAACATGCCTATTGAAATATACTGAAAATTTTACAACCAAAAAAGGAAAAAAATTCCAGATAAAAAAAAATCTGATATTGTTCATATTCCTGCTCAAAACATAGATTGTGGATACACGTTAGAACCGCCTCGGCGAGGCGGTTATAACGAGTACCCACAATCTTTGTTTTTAGCAAAATAAGAAAAATAATGTATACCCCTGTAAACCTCAGTTTTACTATATAAAAGTGGGGTTTAAGGGGGTCAAAATTATATAGGCATGTTTTCGTGATGTATAACCCATTTGTGCAGCAACGTCAGAAAATATAACTTCGGACAGATGCGCCCAGCGAAAATTCAAATCAGCCTGCGCATTCGCGCAGTCTCATCAGAATACTTACAGGGCATATTTTGGATAGACAAGGATGCAAGGGTGTTTCATGCGGACAATGAAGACTCTGATCAGACTGTGCGAATGCGCAGGCTGGTTTGAGTCTTCATTGCGCGCAAATGTCAGAAGGTACGTTATCTTCCGTTACGGTTCATTTATACATGTACTTTTAACAGTCTGCTTTTATTAACTCCAGAAATAACTAAAAAAAAACAACAATAAAATCTTAATATCTTATACTGATAAATGTACTATGTGGTTTTCAGTTCTGTGAATCAGAGAGGAAAGTATATAAGTTACGGTATTTTGGCAAATTGAGCCAACAGAGTAGACCCAGATGAGACGCCACAGAATGCGGCATCTCATCTGGGTATACACTGTTTGCTACTTATCAAGCAGATTTTATATACATCCCAGTTACCCAATGTTAGGAAGAGTATGGCAAGGAATTAAGGGTCCAGTATGTAGGGTTTCAGATCCAGATAAAAAAAATACACATCTGAAGATGCCCAGGAAATTGCCACAATCACAAAGCAGAACCTTCCGGAGGCACCAAAAGAAGGAGAGATGGGGAATAAATAATGACAAAACAAACGCCTATGTGATACCACCAACGCTTATGTAGCCATTATGCCGGCCTCAGTGGCTCAGTCGGATACGCGTCCGACTGGTGATCAGGTGGTCGCGGGTTCGATCCCCGCCGGGTCGGCAATATTCTTTCATGGAGATTGATTATGAAATAATTTCTACGGTCATCCTTATGCTGATTCAAGAAGGGCAGTTGTCAGTTTCTGGCGAAAGAATGTGCACAATACTGGTTAACTGCTTAGAGGACTAAGCCTGCCCAGTAAAAGTTCGTTTAGGTAAATTGACCGCGCTCGACATGGCCCCATTGAGTTGACTGGGCGTAAAACCTCAACACAAACAAACAAAGCTCCAAAATACAAATATATGTTCGATCCGTATAGGGGTTCTCTACCTCATTTGTGAAGCATCATAGTGAAACAACCATTTTCTTAGCCTTCACTCAGAGGCAATCGACCCGCCAGTGCTATCAGTGCTTTGATTTTAGGGGTGAAAATGCTATGTGCAGTTTGTGATATTCCAGAAGACCATAATACCTTGCGCGAACGTGACATACGGTTTAACCGAAAGTTGAACTAAAGATGAATTAGTTTCAAAATTGCCACACAGTCGAAAGTTGAATTCCGCTGTTAGCTGGATTCGAACGTTATTCGAAATGATCCAGCCATGGTGACATTTCGTGTATTAATTGGATTCTGGGGAATTGCCTTGAGGGGCAAATGTACGTTTTCCATTTATTATAGAACAGCCATTATAAACCTTTACCACTCTTTGGGCTAATTCAGCAGACGACAAATTTATTTTATATAAATATGTTTATTTTTTTAATTAAATATAAATGAATAAAATAAAAATAAAAAATACAAAAAGACAAAATAAATCAAAAAAAAAAAAAAATAAATAAATAAATAAATAAAAACAGAATTTTGGCATCTCATGCAAATTGACAATTTGCATGAAATGTTTTCTGTGAAAAGTAAGAAAAATATTTCAGTATGCCCAGCATGCTAAACGTTAATTGCTATGGCGATATATTAGCACTCTTACAGTAGCGATTACGTTTTTCTTGTCCGTTTATGCGTTTGGGGTGCGTTTTAAAATCGTGGCATAACGTTTGCGTTTCGACAACGTTTCCAGCGTTTCAAAACGTTTCGGCCAATCAAATTACAGAGCAAAGCGTTTCACTCAAACGCTTAATTTGCATATGCGCACTGAGGAGATACAAACGTTTTCTCGAAACGCTTTTCACCGTTTCGGCCAATCAGCTTGCCTTATCGAAACGCTTTTTCCGTTTCGGCCAATCATTTGACCGTTTCGCACCGTTTGTATGTTAGACCAATCGAATCATAAATACCTGTTGGACCGTATTAAACCGTGTTTATTACAACTAAAGTACTCTGTATCTACGTATTAAAATTATATTTATTTTATTTTATTTATTTATATTTTCTTTATAAAATATATTTTGGTATTTTCGAAAGAATTAACATGATTAATTATTATACTTTGTGAAGCCTATTATTTTTACACTGCAATCATGACAATCAACGTCTTTTGACAATTACATGTTTTAGCACATAGTACTCGGTATAAAATATTTAGCAGATGACATTTTGAAGTTTATATAATTTCCTGAAAACAGATTTTGGCATTTCATACAAATTGCCTGCAAATGATTTGACAATATCAGAATGCCTTAACCAAGAAAATATTTATTTATTTTATTTATCTTACTTTTATATTTTATTTTATTTTTATTTATTTATTTTTTATTTTATTTTTATTTTATTTTTATTTATAATTATTATTATTATCATTATTATTATTATTGCATAATTTTAGATGTATGTAAATGGCTAAGATTTGTCATTTAAATCGGCAGGCTTTTCTGACTTATTTTGTTTTTAAGGTGTGCGGTAAAAATGCAAGAGCTGAAAATCACATATGCAAAAATGTTAGAGGAAAAATGCAACAAATAAAAATGCCAGAGGCTACCTGGTAAAATGTCATAGGAAATAATCCCATAAGTAAAAATGCCAGAGATAAAACTTATACAAGTTTAGTTCTTTATTTGACTTCCATGTAGCACAATTTGACAGCATCATGGAAAAAGGTGAAAAGATGCAACAAGAGTATATATGTCCAAATAGACTCCCCCACACTCTATATTGGAAGAGTCTAATTCAATGTTGGGCATGTCAGGTTATGTGATTTAGATAATCCTAGCGAAAAATGACTGAACTGTACAAACAATGGCTACCCTGATCAAATGCCGCATTTTGCAGTGTCTGATCTGGATCTGCACTGTTTTCCAATAGCCTGTTTTGTGTCTCCAAATTAAAGTGAGTTAAACTGTTTTCACATCAAAAAAAAAAAAAAAAATAATAATAATATCATCTGCTTATATCTAAACAAAGCAGGTTAAATGTTAACCTTTACCACTCTGTTTATTCAGCAGACAACAAAGTGATGACATTTTTTTCGTTTCTCCAGAAAACAGGATTTGACATTTCATGCCAGTTGTCTCTATTCAAGACAATGTGCATGAAATGTACAGAATAGTCAGTTGATGACATTTTGAAGTATTTTTCTTATGTTATCCTGAAAACAGGTGTCGGCTTTTCATACATATTATCTCCACAGGACTTCACTTCCCCTGCAAATTGTCTTCAGTGGAGATTTGCGTGAAATGTCAAACCTGTTTTACGGGAGAAAATAAGAGAAGAGGTCATGAATTTGCCATCTGCTGAGTTAGCCCAGAGAGTGATAAAGGTTCAACTGGACAATGAATCGTTGACATAATCCATTCTGTTGGTGATATGTGTAGACCACGATCAGACTGCGCGGAAACGCCGGTTCACCTTGGTCTAAGCTGTTCTCAAATACCATAAGGTCGTTTCTTATTTCTATTCAAAGGGGCTAATATATATTCAACCAGTGCCGACCAAACCAGATCAGCTTGCGCAGCAGGATCAAGATGAAAGATTTTCTACACCAGTCTGAACTACGTCGAACCTGTGAATTGCCATTATTGTTTTGAGTAATATTTCTCCCCCCACCCCCCTCCCCCTCACGTCCCTACCCCTCACGCCCCCACCTTTTTTAAAATGAAATGTACACTGTCGTTTAGACAAATGGTTCTGGAACAGATGATCTGCTTTACTGAAATTTATTGTTAGAATTATGTGTCACCAATACTAATCCTTTCATTAGATCCTTATCCAGTGAAAACGTCCCTCTGAGCATAGGTGTTACTCGGATTAAAGTGAGTGGATCAGTCTAGTGCATAATGGTGTCCACTCAGTTCACTGATCAGGTCATTAGTATAAAATACTGTAATACATGAATCGCTCAGTATCCATCTAATACACAGACTGATCAGAATCGTAAAATATAAATAGGTCCATTTTTACTTGTTTGGGCCATTATTTTTCGAATACGATGCACTGTGCACATCATGGCAATTATGTGGACAGTCGGCAAATATCTTGCTGGAGGGCTTTCATGAAAGTATATTCTCACTATGAAAACATTTTTGGCATGTATATGCAAAGCTGTTAACCTTAAGAACGCTATATTTTAATATTAGAAGACGATGTGCTGGATAAACAGATCAAATGTATGGACGAGCAGCAATGACCCAGAGCAGAGTGCGCGGATGCACATTCTAATCTAGTATTTTGCATATTGCAACCTATACTTAAATATTAGAAGACGATGCACTGGAGAAACAGCAGATCCTTTCGAATAATAATGATAATAAAAATGTACAGACGAACTGCAACGAATCAGATCAAAATGCACGGATAAACATACAAATCAATGTTGCTTTATAGCACATTGTAGTCTGGATACTCCTAAAAGGGTAATTGGCAAACAGTGGAGACCCAGATCAGATGCAAATCAGAGTGCGCGGATGCCCTATATTTATCACATATTTTCATGTATTCCTCTTTTTTAATATTGGTAAAATTACTTTGTATCTACATGTATTCGATAGTTTAAAATGAAAATGACTTTTTATCAAAGATGAATGGATGAAATTGAAATGTTTTTTTTTTTTTTTTTTGTTTGTTCAAAACTGACTTAGCAGTTTTTAAGTAAGTCTTCTTCGATATATATTTTTTACATTACGTCTGGTGTCGTCTTAATTTCAAATATACGAGCATTATATCCTTTTAAGGCATTACCTGTTTATGCATGCTGTTTCTTTTTTTTCTCATCCAAACAGATTTGGAAGTGCACCTGCCTAACATAAAACTTCCAATAAACAATACATGGAATGAGTATATCCTATACCTCACCCTCCTTAAGAAATACACAGGCTAATATTATGTAACATTTGAAAGATCAAAAAGGGGATAGTATAAATAAAAAAAAAAATATGTAAATAAATAAAAATTGGAAAATATCATGATATTATACGCATTAATTGCACAGTACTCCAGATTCATGTAGCATAGAGTATTTGATAATAATTGATGTGTGTCTTCATTTTTCCACTTAAATAATTTTGTTGTGTATATTTATTAGAATCACCTCACAGAGGTAATTTTAATGAGTACCAACCATATATTTTCAGGAGGAGAAACATGAAAATACAAGATATGATCATAATCATAAATCGATCATAAAGTTTCTCAAATGAACCTCATTTATTTATTTATTTATTTACTTATTTTTAAAGTAAATAAGAACACTTCAAAAACTGGATCCTAATTCTACTGATGGAGAACTGTATAATAAGTCTGATAGGAAATTTAAAAAAAATAAAAAAAAAATAAAAAAATGATTGTATCCTAAAATGTGAATATTTACTTTCTGCAATTGCGCAAACTGAATTTTCTGAAACACAGTTATTTCTACAAACTCTGTATGTTTAGTGAATATTCAGACCAGCCTGTACGTCTGCACAGTCTGATCAGTCTTCACCACACGCTCTAGAAGATCTACTGCTTCTTCGTCCAGAAAACACAGACTGATAAGATTGCGGGATGTGCAGACTGATCCACATATTCACTGAAAGTACATTCTTTTTTGCAGGAATTAAAGTGATTCTGCCAAAAACTGTTAAAATTCCTTTTCCGTTGTATATTGCATTTTAAGACACAACGTGTTTTCCAGTACTTTCAAAAGTCAATAATCAATCATTCTTAACTGGAAGTTGAAAGGCATTCCTGTCATTATTCATTGCTAGGAATGAATGAAAAATAAAGATTTTGTTCTTATATTTCCCGTAAAATGGCATTTAACATTTCAAATCCTATTTTTCAGAAAAAATTTAAAAAAAAATTCTTATTAATTTCTTGTCTGCTGAAACTGCCCCATAGCGAGGTAAATAATTTTTAAATGTCTTTGCGAAAAAAAGTGCTCCAAAATTATGCTTTTCCTGAACAATGGATTTATTTATTATACCCTTTTTAGTGATTATCTTTTAGTTTGACGAAGCTTTGAAATTGTGCTAATGGAAATTTATGCAGAAGAGGGAATTTGATGATAAACTAGCATATTAAGACATAAATGTTAATTTATCCATAATTTATCCATAAAATATGTTGTGGGTATTCATTAGAACTGCCTTTGCGAGGCGATTTTATTAAAAACAACCAGCTATATTTTAATGAGTAAAAAGAAAAAAAATGCACACCAACCTTTCGCCAAATTACCGACCTTATCTGTTTCTATGTTTTAATCATAAACTTTACTAATGTCAATAATTTCCCCTTATTAGGCCCCTACCTATAAGGTTGGCCAAAGTCACCAAGAACTTCTTATTTTTATCTCCTTATGGCCATTAGCGTGTTATGTAATCTAAATTGTGTCTTTAATAGCTAATTGCCACCATCTAATATCCTAAATCATCGCGGAAGGAAAATATAACGAAATACATGTATTTACTCTAGATTTTTTCCTACCGCTACTTAGCCGCAATCTTGGACAGGGAACTCCCGTATACGCTGATACAGTGTTAATCTGCAAAACCGTGACATAAAAATACATGTTTAGTAATCGTTATTATTATTATTATTATTACTACAAATATTACATTCATTGATGTGAGTCTAATCATTGCATTCAATATAATCAAGTGGCTTTAATACCACTTGATGTAATTTATAATCGAAATATTTATGTACCCAGTGTTTGTCTCAGGTGAGAAAATAGTGTGCAACAAACAACTATTACCTGACTGCACCGGCAAGCATCGAACCCGCGACTCCTGATCACCAGTCAGAAGCGCATCCGACTGAGCTACAGACTGGGCCACTATCACTGTCCGTCAAAACACATTTCCTGTTTATTGCATCAGATACTCGTCTCCATAAAATTATTTGACTATTATTTTTATTAATTTTATAACAATTATAATTAAGTGAAATTGGAAAAAAAAAAAAAAAAAAAAAAAAAGATGTAAAATAAATTGAGTCCGCGGGATTTTGATTGGCTAACTCTGCAAACGCTGAAACGTTTGAAACCAGACATGGTTTCCATGACAGCGTTTTCCGAACGCTAATGTGATTGGTTAATATTTGAAACGCTTGAAACGTTTCAGAAACGATGATCTGATTGGCTAAAACTGTAAACGGTCGTTTAAGCGTGGTCGAAACGCTGCGTTTCCAAACCGTTAAAAAGCGTTTTGCATGCGTTTCCGTGGACATGAAAAACGCTGTCACCACTGTAGCTCGAGGTTCGAAATTACGAATACATGCCTGTTCAAATATATTGAAAATGTAACCACCAAAAAACGAAATTTTTCAGATAAAAAATCTGATATTTTTCATATTTCTGCTAAAAACATAGATTGTGGGTACCCGTTAGAACCGCCTCTGCGAGGCGGTTCTAACGCGTACCCACAATCAATGTTTTTGAGCAAAATTAAGAAAAATAATGTATACCCCTGTAAACCCTAGTTTTACTATATTAAAAGTGGGGTTTAAAGGGGGGGTCAAAATTATATAGGCATATTTTCGTGATGAAGGGATAGTTACCAAATGTCCCTTGCTAACTGACTGTTTTCAGCGTTTCTTATTTGTTTTTGTGTTGAGTTGTGTTTTTGTGTTGGCCCAGTCAACCCAACGGGGTCATGTCGAGCGCGGTCCGTTTACCTGTCCACACGTTTACTGGGCAGGCTTAGTCCTCTAAGCGGTTATACAGTATTGTGCACATTCTTTCGCCAGAAACTGGCAACTGCCCTTCTTGAATCAGCGGAAGGGAGAGAATGACCGTAGAAAATATTTCATGATCAATCTCCACGAAAGAATGTTGCCGACCTCGGCGGGGGTTGAACCCGCGACCTCCTGGTCTCCAGTCGGACGGCGCAGCGTTTCTTATGAAGGTTAAGTTTTACAAGTATTAGCTTTCACAAAAAAGCTTGTTCTTTGTTTAGCACATAGTGTGTGCTAAGCGGTGACCAAGCTTTTATGTGAAAGCTAATACTTGGTCATAATAACGAGCAGTCCATGAAAAATATCATTGAACCAGTCCTGGACCTTTCATAAAGTGCTTCCGGAGCAGTTGTAAACCCTAAGATTGTCTACGCAGCAGTTTTAGCGGCCTTTTCTAAATACCTTTAGGAGATTGGTTGCACGTGGAAGATTTTTCAGCCACTTTTGTGCTCCCGACCATGTGTTTTTGCTTTGTTTGTCCGTCCGTTACATTTTACACAGTGTACGAACAGACGTCGTGCAAATCTGCCTAGAGTATCAGCGAGGGCATGTAGTTAGAACGATGTAATTCAGAAAGTATTTGAGTAAGGACTTAGATATTTGGCAGACTTATTTGAGCTGAGGCACTCCTATTTTTAGCTCATCCTAAACCACTGAACCAATTTTAGCCAAATATTACAAGAATGATCCATGGTTGATACTGACTGAAAATCGTCCAAATATTTGGAATCTGTGCAGGATTCTGGTTGTCATTGCAACCAATAAATAAATAAAAAATAAAAAAATAAATAATAAATAAAAAAGATAAAAATCTCCTTGTCAGAAATCACTGGACCGATTGTAATATAACTTGGCAAAATGTTCCTTTGGCAACCCTCTATAAAGATTGTTCAAGCCATAATGATTCGTCAAAAACATGGCCGCCAAGGGACGGGGCTTATTTTCCCTATACATCGATATAGAAAACTTTAAAACAAATCTTGTCAGAAAACGTTCAACCAATTTCAATATAGTATGGCAGAAATGTTCCATTGGTGACCCTCTACAAAGATTGTTCAAGCCATCATGAGTCGTCAAAAAACATGGTCGCCAGGGGCGGGTCTTATTTTCCCTATATATCTAATAGAAAACTTCAAAAATCTTCTTGTCAGAAACCACTCCACTGATTTCAATATTATTTGGCAAAATGTCCCCTTGCTGACCCTATACCAAGATTGCTCTACCCATTATGATTCGCTAAAAACTTGGCCGCCGGGGAGGAGGGTGGGGTGCTTATTTTTCTTATATATTTATATAGAAAAAGTTTAAAAATCTTCTTGTCAGAAACCGCAGGACTAATTTCAATATAATTTGACAGACATGTTCTTTTTGGTGACCCTCTACTAAGATTTTCAAGCCATCATGATTTGTCATAAAACATGACCGCCAGGGAGCGGAGCTTATTTTCCTATACATGTGTATACAGTCAAACTTCAATGGCTCGAACACCTTTGGGACCATGGAAAAGTGTTCGAGTCAATGAAGGTTTATCATGGCGTCAGGTCGGGAAGCAAACATTGCTTATTCTGGGAAATCTATCGATCTTCTACACAATGATTGTATGTTGAGTACACTCATAAGAATCGCCTCGAAGAGGAGATTCTAATGAGTACACACAACATACAAGTTGGTGATAAAATAAGAAAATTTCTTAAATATTTGTTTTATTTAGCTATCGGAAGAATTTCGTAGGGACTCAAAAACGAATTCTAATTAGCCATGGTAAACGAGCCATCGGTGCTCGAGCTATCGAGGTTAGACTGTATCTGTATAGAAAACTTAAAAAAGCTTCTTGTCAGACACCACAGGACCGATCTCAGTATTATTTCTCAGAAATGTTCCTTTGGTGACCCCCTAGTAAAATCATTCAAGCTATCATGAATTGTCAAAAATTATGGCCGCCAGGGGGTCAGGGCTTGTTTTCCCTATATATCTATATGGAAAACTTAAAAATCTTCTTGTCAGAAACCACAGGACTGATTTTTAATACAATTTGGCAGAAATATTCCTTTGGTGATCTTCTACTAAGATTGTTCAAGCCATCATGATTCGTCAAAAAACATGGCCGCAGGAGGGTGTGGGGAGTGGGGTGGGCTTATTAGCTCACTTGAGCACGAAGTGCTCATGGTGAGCTATTGTGGTCAGTCAATGTCCGTCGTCCGTCGCCCGTCAGGCGTCGTGCGGCGTCAACAACTGCTTTAAAAGCCTACCCTCCTACACCCCTAGGCCATTTGACTCGATACTTGGTAGGAAGCATCGGGGTGACTTGTAGATCAAAAATAGCTAAAATCGTTCCGATCGGAAATCGAAGATGGCCGCCATGGCCGCCATCTTGAAAATCTATTTTTCACTTAATCTCCTGAGCCGAAAGGCCAATTGCCCCCAAATTTGAAGGAAGCATCAGGGTGACGTGTAGATCAAAAATAGCTAAAATCGTGCTGATCGGAAATCCAAGATGGCCGCCATGGTGGCCATCTTGAAAATCATTTTTTCGCTTCTTCTCCTAAACCCAAAAGCCAGTTGACTTCAAACTTGGTAGGAAGCATCGGGGTGACTTGTGGATTAAAAATGGCTAAAATCGTTCTGATTGGAAATCCAAGATGGCCATCTTGAAAATCTATTTTTCACTTCTTCACCTGAACCAAAAGGCTTATTGACTTTAAACTATGTAGGAAGCATCAGGGTGACCTGTAGATCAAAAATAGCTAAAAATCGTCCCTATCAGAAATCCAATGGAATAAGCAAGACAAATGCTGCATATTTATTATCACAATTTGCTATATACGGAACTAACTTTGCAGGACTAACCCATTTGTGCCGAGTTAATTCGTATATATCTACTCTTTGGACAGGTTCATATATATGTGATGTCTGGTTAGTTTTATCATAATTATGTTTTATATTTATAATTATTGCTAACAGTGTAGACCCTGATCAGACGAGGCGTTTTGTCTAGGTGTACACGGTTTGCAAATGCCCCTGTTTGGGAACGCTAGACATAAATGGGTTAAAATCAAATGGCCAGTCATATGCCAATTCACATATAATACAAAGGAAGCATGATTGATTGTGTTGCGGTTTAACGACGCGTCAACCCTTGTGGGTCATTTTGAGTCGTCTCATAGAGAAATGAAGAAAAGGGATAGAAGAGATAGTAGAGGAGATTAACGAGAGGGACTGGGAAGAAAGAGGAAAAGGAAAGTGAAGAAACAGAAGAAATAAAAACATTTCCCCTCTACCCTTACCTGCTACAAGCATAGCATGCCTTGCCCACCGGTTAGCCAATATCAGTTGGACGCCCCGGTGACGTAAGATACACGACACCTTTGCCACACCCAACCACCGCCACAAAGGAAGCATGAGAAAATAACATCACGCAAACATGCCTATATTATTTTGACCCCCTTAAACCCCACTTTTATATAGTAAAACTGGGGTTTACAGGGGTATTCTTTATTTTTCTTTTTTCTGTTCAAAAGCATACATTGTGGGTACTCGTTAGAACCGCCTCGGCGAGGCGGTTCTAACGAATACCAACAATCTATGTTTTGAGCAGAAATAAGAAAAATATCAGATTTTTTTTATCTTTTTTGGTGGTATAATTTTCAGTATATTTGAATAGGCATGTTTTCGTAATGAACGAAAATAAGTCAATATAGAGCAAATAAGACGATGTTACGTCCTGAATAAGCAAACATTGAAACCGATTGCTAGTTTTAGGTAATTAAGAAAAGACCTGTCATTTTCAAGTTTTTAGCATCGACATTAAAGAAAAGAAAGGTTTCATGCGCCACACTGCCGAAGTCTTAAGAATTTATGACGCTGCACTGAAAGCATACTCACTTGCAAACAGTATGCTGATATATAAATCAATAAGAATATTTTAATGGCTGTGAAAAACACTGACAGATTTACAAACATGATCGAAATTTTGAAACTTTTACTTCGCGCTTACTTCGAGACTCCAATTTCATGGAGTTTCTGTCGTTTACTCTGTTTTTCTAGTGTGATTTTTTTTGTTTTTGTCCAGAGTCCAATTGCGGTCATCATCACAAAAACATGCCTATATAATGTTGACCCCCTTAAACCCCACTTTCATATAGTAAAACTGGGGTTTACAGGGGTATATATTATTTTCTTATTTTATGCTCAAAAACATAGATTGTGGGTACTCGTTAGAACCGCCTCGCCGAGGCGGTTCTAACGAGTAACCACATTCTATGTTTTGAGCAGACATATGAAAAATATCAGAATTTTTGTATCTGAAAATTTTCAGTTTTTGGAGGTGAAATTTACTATATGTTTGAATAGGCGTGTTTTCGTAATGATGTGCCACCAATTCAATTAAGCTTACTGAGCCGTATGGAGCCAGACTACTTTTGACGTCACATTGTTTTGGTACCCTGAAAAGTAGTCCTATCTAAAATAGAGTGTACGGAGTAGATGGTGAATTCAGTGAAAGGTGAATACTGCATTGTTCTGTTGATTTCGGCAAACAGAAGATTCCTGGACGAGACAAATGCCCACGGGGGAGGGGAGGCTCTTCCATTAATAGATATGGTACAGATGTGCCGTTGGAATAGCCCCCATTTTTGACCTGATAGATTTATCAATAGATAGGTTTTCCGGCTCTTTGTATATGATAAGGTCTATTTTCTTTCAGCTCTGTATATGAATGGCCCTCTTATCTGTTTTTTTTTTTTTGTTTTTTTTTTTGTTTTTGTTTTTTTTTTTTTTAATCTCGCAACAAGAATCAGTTACCAAGGCAGCACTGACTTCGAGATAACTATAGTAAATATATTGTAACGCGATGAGCAGATTGATAACTACTCCATTAACCTCTGAGGCCCTCCCAAGGTGAAGGGGTGCCTGTTCCCTTGTTCCCCTGAAAAAATCGGCATTTTCCCTTGTTCCCAGAAATCAAAATCTTGATTTTCTATGTTCCCCGTTACCCAAAATTGCCTTTGCTCCCCTGTTCCCTTCAGTTTTAAACTTTTGTTCCCTTGTTCCACTGAAATAAATGGCCTTATTCCCCTATTCCCCAAAACCCCTGGGAGGGCCTTGCCTCTCTGATCCATTGACCTCCCATTAAGGACACCAAACACAAGTAGACAAAGCAGACAGTCAAATCAGAATGAAGCCTTTAATGGACGTGTTTCAGAAACGGTGGTGCCTGTTGTCCCAACAGATAGCAGGCGATCCTCACAAAGGACAAGAAAATCACAAGTCATACTTGTGCTAAACATGTAGTTTTTCGAAAACGTGTACTTGTAATGTCTTAATCATCACGAAAACATACCTTTATAATTTTGACCCCCTCAAACCCCTCTTTTATATAGTAAAACTGGGGTTTACGGGGGTATACATTATTTTAATTATTTTGCTAAAACAACATAGATTGTGGGTACTCGTTAGAACCGCCTCGCCGAGGCGGTTCTAACGAGTACCCACAATCTATGTTTTGGACAGAAATATGAAAAATATAGGAAGTTTTTATCTGAAAATTTTCCTTTTTTTTGGTTGTAAAAATTTCAATATATTTGAATAGGCGTGTTTTCGTAATGGTAATATAGACTTTAGTATGATGCTTTCGCTTCCGTCTTAGTTTATATTTTTATGATGAACCTCATCATGAAAAATCTGCTTTAAGACTAGTCTGTCTCCAGACTCTATCTTTTCTATCATTTTCTTTTCAAGGGTATACAATCTAGTATAGCTTATTTTTTTTTTTTAATTTATTTGGGTTTTACGGCCCTTTCAAGAATATTTCACTTATATCGAGCCGATCGTTCATCGAAGGTGGTCGAAAACCGGAGAACCCGGAGAAAAACCACCTGACCATCCGTAAGCAGAACTTGGCTTTCCCACATATGACCCGAGCGAGGCTCGAACCACAGCGGTGAGAAACCTAATGGATTAAGAGTCAACTCTCTTATCCACTAGGCTACGGGGGCCCGCTCTAGTATAGCTTAAAATGTTTGATAAGTTATGTCCCTTAGTGGAAAAGAGAGTGAAAAAAGAAGATAGAAAAGAGAGAAAAAGATAGAAAGTTTCTGTAGTAAAACAGTGAAATGGAATTAGAGAAAAATATAGCTATATGTAGCGATAAAGAATGAAAAAAAAAAGAAAACAATTGCAGAAACGACTGGAGCCAGTCTACTTTAAGACATATACATCACGAAAACACGCCTATATAGATTTGACCCCTTAAACCCCACTGGTATATAGTAAAACTGGGGTTTACAGGGGTATTCTTTTTTTCTTATTTCTGCTCAAAAGCATACATTGTTGGTACTCGTTAGAACCGCCTCGACGAGGCGGTTCTAACGAGTACCAACAATCTATGTTTTGAGCAGAAATAAGAAAAATATCAGATATTTTATCTGAAAATTTTCTTTTTTTTTTCGTGGTATAATTTTCAGTATATTTGAATAGGCATGTATTCGTAATGAACGAAAATAAGTCAGTATAGAGCAGAGAAGACGATGCTACGTCCTGAATAAGCAAACATTGAAACAGATTGCTAGTTTTAGGTAATTAAGAAAAGACCTGTTATTTTCAAGTTACTTTAGCATCGACATTAAAGAAAAGAAAGGTTTCATGCGCCACACTGCCGAAGTCTTAAGAATTTATGACGCTGCACTTTCAGCATACTCACTTGCAAACAGTATGCTGATATATAAATCAAGAAGAATATTTTAATGGCTGTGAAAACACTGACAGATTTATAAACATGATCGAAATTTTGAATCTTTTACTTCGCGCTTACTACGAGACTCCAATTTCATGGAGTTTCTGTCGTTTACTCTGTTTTTCTAGTGTGATTTTTTTTTTGTTTTTGTCCATAGTCCAATTGCGGTCATCATCACAAAAACATGCCTATATAATGTTGTCCCCCTTAAACCCCACTTTCATATAGTAAAACTGGGGTTTACAGGGGTATATATTATTTTCTTATTTCTGCTCAAAAACATAGATTTTGGGTACTCGTTAGAACCGCCTCGCCGAGGCGGTTCTAACTAGTACCCACAATCTATGTTTTGAGCAGACATATGAAAAATATCAGAATTTTTGTATCTGAAAATTTTCAGTTTTTGGAGGTGAAATTTACTATATGTTTGAATAGGCGTGTTTTCGTAATGATGTGCCACCAATTCAATTAAGCTTACTGAGCCGTATGGAGCCAGACTACTTTTTATGTCACATTGTTTTGGTACCCTGAAAAGTAGTCCTATCTAAAATAGAGTGTACGGAGTAGATGGTGAATTCAGTGAAAGGTGAATACTGCATTGTTCTGTTGATTTCGGCAAACAGAAGATTCCTGGACGAGACAAATGCCCACGGGGGAAGGGGAGGCTCTTCCATTAATAGGTATGGCACAGATGTGCAGCTGGAATAGCCCCCATTCTTGACCTGATAGAAATATCATAAGGTCTATTTTCTTTCAGCTCTGTATATGAATGGCCCTCTTATCTGTTTTTTTTTTTTTTTTTTTTTTTTATCTAGCAACAAGAATCAATTACCAAGGCAGCACTGACAAATGAGATAACTGAGTAAATTTATTGTAACACCATGAGCAGATTGATAACTACTCCATTAACCTCTGAGGCCCTCCCAGAAGCGCGGGGGGGGGTACCCGTTCCCTTGTTCCCCTGAAAAAAAAATCGGCATTTTCCCTTGTTTCCCAAAATCAAATCTTGATTTTCTATGTTCCCCGTTCCCCAAAATTGCCTTTGCTCCCCTGTTCCCTTCAGTTTTAAGCTTTTGTTCCCCTGTTCCCCTGAAATAAATGGCCTTATTCCCCTATTCCCCAAAACCCCTGGGAGGGCCTTGCCTCTCTGATCCATTGACCTCCCATTAAGGACACCAAACACAAGTAGACAAAGCAGACAGTCAAATCAGAATGAAGCCTTTGATGGACGTGTTTCAGAAACGGTGGTGCCTGTTGTCCCAACAGATAGCAGGCGATCCTCACAAAGGACAAGAAAATCACAAGTCATACTTGTGCTAAATATGTAGTTTTTCGAAAACGTGTACATGTAATGTACTAATCATCACGAAAACATACCTATATAATTTTGTCCCCCTCAAACCCCACTTTTATATAGTAAAACTGGGGTTTGCAGGGGTATACATTATTTTAATTATTTTGCTAAAACAACATAGATTGTGGGTACTCGTTAGAACCGCCTCGCCGAGGCGGTTCTAACGAGTACCCACAATCTATGTTTTGGACAGAAATATGAAAAATATAGGAAGTTTTTATCTGAAAATTTTCCTTTTTTTTGGTTGTAAAAATTTCAATATATTTGAATAGGCGTGTTTTCGTAATGGTAATACACGAGGGATGTTCGAAATGAATTGCTTATTGTCCTCTAGCTCGATATCCACGTGGGGCACGATAAAAACCGATACATATCTGTATAGGGCTATTCAATATCTACACAATGGTGTATAAATGTACATGTTAGACTAAGTGTAAGACATAAAATTTGCCATTTGAATACACGCAGTCATTGACCACTGCAATAAAAATTGTTGGTAGAAGCGTCGACAAAAAAGATGAAATACGGGCTTACATCAAAGCTCGCTCAAAACTTGGTTGTTCTTTGAAGAAGCTGATGACTGAAATTTCTACTGCTTTTGGACCTTCTTGTGTGTCTTATGACACAGTTCGGCGGTGGAAAAAAGAAATTTGAGTCTGGTGTAGAGTCCATCAAAAATGCACCGAAATCAGGTAGGCCAAAATCTGCATCTCGTAAAGAAATCGTTTCCAAAATAAAGGAAATCATTGAAGGAGATGCCAGATTTACAGTTCGTGATATTGCACGAAAGGTAGGCATATCACTATCAACGGTTCACCTTATTTTGAAGAAGCATTTGAAAGTCAGAAAGATTTCTGCTAGATGGGAGCCATATCTGTTGACTGACGAGCAAAAGAGGCAACGGGTTAAAGTGGCCAAAATGCTGCTTCAAATGTCAAAATACGACAAAAAGCAGTTTGCCAATGTCGTCACAGGTGATGAAACCTGGGTTCATTATTTTGAGCCCGTCAGAAAGGTTAGCAATAAGATCTGGGCCACTAAACACAGCAAACGCCCAATAATTGCCAAACGGTCTTTGAGTACAAAGAAGGTTTTGTATGCAATCTTCTTCTCTGGTGAAGGAGTCGCAATAAAAGTGCCAGTGAAAAAGGGCAAAAGCATCACCGGAAAGTACTACAAAGACGTAGTACTGAAGAAACTGAAAAAGTATTATCAGAAACGACGCCCTGCCACTGGTTTTAAACATGTCCGTCTTCTACATGACAATGCCCCAGCTCATACCTCCGCAATAGTTACGGCGTTTTTGAAGAAAGAAAAAGTAACTGTTTTGCCTCACCCCCCGTATTCCCCAGACCTTGCCCCATGTGATTTCTTTTTGTTTCCGAAATTGAAAGCATTCCTTGCTGGGCGGAAATACCAGTCCCGACAGGCACTTGGATCTGCCATTCATCAGTACCTTATTACTGTGCCCAAATCAGCGTACCGTGACGCCTTCAAGAAGTGGATACATCGGCTGAAACTTTGCATTTCTAGCCACGGGGAGTACTTCGCGGGCATGAAATGAGTACTTTTGGGCTAACTTGAAATTTGAAGTCACCAGATAGAAATAAGCAATTCATTTCGAACATCCCTCGTAGACTTTAGTATGATGCTTTTGCTTCCGTCTTAGTTTATATTTTTATGATGAACCTCATCATGAAAAATCTGCTTTAAGACTAGTCTGTCTCCAGACTCTATCTTTTCTATCATTTTCTTTTCAAAGGTATACAATCTAGTATAGCTTAAAATGTTTGATAAGTTATGTCCCTTAGTGGAAAAGATAGTGAAAAAAGAAGATAGAAAAGACAGAAAAAGATAGAAAGTTTCTGTAGTAAAACAGTGAAATGGGATTAGAGACAAATACAGCTATAGGTAGCGATAAAGAATGAAAAAAAAAAAAAGAAAATAATTGCAGAAACGACTGGAGCCAGTCTACTTTAAGAAATATGCATCACGAAAACACGCCTATATAATTTTGACCCCCTCAAATCCCACTTTTATATAGTAAAACTGGGGTTTACAGGGGTATATATTATTTTTCTTTTTTCTGCTCAAAAACATAGATTGTGGGTACTCATTAGAATCGCCTCGTCGAGGCGGTTCTAACGAGTACCCACAATCTATGTTTTGAGTAGAAATAGGAAAAATATCAGAGTTTTTCATCTGAAAATTTTCAGTTTTTGGAGATGAAATTTTCTATATATTTGTATAGGCGTGTTTTCGTAATGGCGAACAACAAAGGCAAATGCGCAGTCCGACCAGCACCTTTTTTGTTGGCTGCTTGGACAGTATGATTACTATGATGATGTGTGCACAAACCCGATCACATAACGAAAACACGCCTATTCAAATATACTGGAAATTTTGCCACCAAAAAATGAAAAATTTCAGATAAAAAATTCTGATATTTTTTTTTATTTCTGCTCAAACCATAGATTGTGGGTACTCGTTAGAACCGCCTCGGCGAGGCGGTTCTAACGAGTACCCACATTCTATGTTTTTGAGCAGAAAAAAGAAAAGGTAGTGTATACCCCTTTAAACCCCAGTTTTACTATATAAAAGTGGGGTTTAAGAGGGTCAAAATTATATAGGTATGTTTTCGTGATGATCTGCATGCCTTCTGAGACAGGTCGAACACCCCGAAGACAGGATTCTCACGACGAGGCTCGGACAAAACTCAACTCAATTAGAGGTGAAATTGATTAGTGTTTCTGTGAAAAGCTATGTCAACTGACCACATTATGTTGAACACACACACACACACACACACACACACACACACACACACACACACACACACACACACAGAGCAATCTATAAGTATAAGGATGTAAAACATATGAAAAGACATGAAATTTTCGTAGTTGTATATGAAAACATTGCCTTTTTGCAACAAAATGTATGAATAAATATATATTTTTATATTTCCAGAATATATAAATAGATAGGGATTCGGGCATGCGCGGGAAGATCCCAATGGATTTTTAATCCATCGCCCTAACCACTCGGCCACGACAACATTTCTTTTTGATAATTTCTCGTATCAGGGACTACACGAACTTTGTAGACGCAAACTACAGATTTAGCGAATGCATCTACAAGCAGTAACTATTAAATCGCCTCTACAAGTCCGGTGTGGTCTAGTGGTTAGGATTCCTGGTTTTCACCCAGGCGGCCCGGGTTCGATTCCCGGCACCGGAACATTTATTTTTATCCATCATTCTTTTTATGCCGGGTTTTTTATTTTTATTTTATTTTATTTTTTTTTTTTATTTGGGTTTTACGGCCCTTTCAAGAATATTTCACTTATATCGAGCCGATCGTTCATCGAAGGTGGGCGAAAACCGGAGAACCCGGAGAAAAACCACCTGACCATCCGTAAGCAGAACTTGGCTTTCCCACATATGACCCGAGCTAGGCTCGAACCACAGCGGTGAGAAACCTAATGGATTAAGAGTCAACTCTCTTATCCACTAGGCTACGGGGGCCCGTGCCGGGTTTTTTATAGTTGCATCAATCTGAAAGGTATAGTGTTCTTTACTTTTTACTGCAAATGTAAGTGAACAGCTATTTTATAGCATCACGCTAGTATATTCGATCATTTAAACGTTAAGCAGGATATTTTATTTACAATATAAAAAAAATTCGCCCAACGTGGGCTCGAACCCACGACTGAGATTAAGAGTCTCGTGCTCTACCGACTGAGATAGCCGGGCTGTTGGGTCTTGTAACGTTATGATCTGTACTCTGTACGCAAGTTCAGTTGCGTTAATTGTCAAGCATTCGTTAATTGTTGATCGACTGTTCACGACAAAATGATTAACCGACATCCAGTCTAACGATTTGAACAGTTGCAGTTTTCTGAAATCTGGATAAGTTTTCGTGAAAATTGCTTTCGTTAGTTAGAAAATGATTTTGCATATCAAAATGTATTAACCGATATCAAAACTAATGAATGGTATCAGAGACAGCGATTTCGAAATAACAAAGAAGTTTTAAAATTGACTGAGTAGTAATTACTTTGTATTTATGAATGGGTGAAA